>CM023949.1:6123695-6261545 GCA_013407115.1 Glycine latifolia
CACTGGGCTACCCTGACTTAATGGATAAGTTCGTTCCACTGAGAGAGGGTGGGGCTATCTTGACTATGGTACCAATTGATGAGAAGTTGAGAGAATCATGCATCATATAAAGAAGATGAGCATGCACTACATGATGGGATGTTGTATGATTATCTGTATGTTGTATATATTGTGTGACTTGAACTATGTTTACTTGAACTATGTTTATCATAAACTTACTCTATATTTTGTGTCTGTGGTTGACACCTGCGATGACCTCAATTTATTTGGGCGAGCAGAGGTACAATAAAGCAGTGGATAATTGTGAAGAGAAGATGATGAAGATATTTTGATGGATTTTATAATTTGTACTAGACGCGCCACTGGGCTACCCTGACTTAATGGATAAGTTCGTTCCACTGAGAGAGGGTGGGGCTATCTTGACTATGGTACCAATTGATGAGAAGTTGAGAGAATCATGCATCATATAAAGAAGATGAGCATGCACTACATGATGAGATGTTGTATGATTATCTGTATGTTGTATATATTGTGTGACTTGAACTATGTTTACTTGAACTATGTTTATCATAAACTTACCCTATATTTTGTGTCTGTGGTTGACACCTGCGATGACCTCAATTTATTTGGGCGAGTAGAGGTACAGTAAAGCAGTGGATAATTGTGAAGAGAAGATGATGAAGATATTTTGATGGATTTTATAATTTGTACTAGACTTTTAATCAATTTGTATTTTATGTTGGCATGTATTTTTGGGACTGTATGACAGACTATATTTTGGACTGTATTGATGGACTGTATTTTAATTATTATCAATAAACCGTGGTGAGGGAGAATTCGTTTATGAAATGAATGATTAGTAAAATTTGAAACAAGAAGAAAGGAATTTTCGTGAAAATTATAACTAAGAAAATTTTAAAGCAAGTGAAAAAGAAATTTCATTCAAAATCAATAAAATACAAGATAGTAAAACGAGGCGTTACAGATGATATTAAATGCATCAATTTTATTATCATACATCTGATAATATTGTGTTAATTGTATTGTATATTTGGAAAAATCATGATATGAAATAGTAGTTCTAAGAAAAAAATTAAATTTAAATGGGTAACCCATTAGCCTAACCAAATCGTTCATGAATGGATTGAGTTGGGTTGAATTATTTTAAAAAAATTATGAAAATCGAACTGAATTAAACCGATTAAATTTGATTGGATCGAGTCTTAAATTTGACCAAAATCGACCACTGAACACCCCTATTTATCACATTTTTTTCCTGTTCTTTGATTGCTATAATAACCGATCAACAATCAAAATATTACATGATATAGCCACATGAAAAGTCGGCAAAAGAGAATCCAAATACAAATTATATCATCAATAAAAGAATGGTCATATTCCTAATTTAAACAACAAATTTTTGATGAAGTTAAACTTCACATTTAAACCCCCCCTAATATTTCACACCTATAAATTTATTTTTAAAAAGTTACTAAAATATAAAAATGGTTAGATTGAAACAATTTAACAACAAATAAAAGTGCTGATATTTCACACCTTTATAAATTTATTTTCTTAAAGTTACTAGTAAAGTATAAAAATGGTTGGATTGAAACAATTTAACAACATATAAAAGTTAATAAACATCAATAAAATCAAAATTATGTAAATCATACTGTCTTTACCAACAAGTCATTAATTTAAGTGATATTAAATTTTATTATCTTAAACAAAATTTTAAATTCGAATTTTATATAGATAAAAAAATGTAATTGAAATAAAAGACTTCATTAAAAATGATCCGTCAATTTTTTTAATAAAAATAAGTAATTAACAATAATAAATACTTTACTAATGTGATGAATAAAAAAAATCACATTGTCTTTGGAGCCAAATGAATTGTGAATGACTGAATGAGGCATGCTAGTTAGATCATAGAGGAACACTACAAACTGAAAGTAAAGACAAAAATAAAGACACCTCACCAGCACACACTCCTGTAGTTGTGAAACTGAAACTAACTCATAAGTCACAACCTGACACTTTGTGGCTGGATAATATGGATGATTGTTAGGGGGTCCCACAATTCGAGGGGTCATCCTCTTTGTAACGCACTACCTAATGAATGACTCTGGTTTCATAATTTGTAATTCGAAGCTGAGACAAAGGACATTTTGGTACTTTTGTGACCCAATTGTTTTGCCTTTTAAGGCTGAAAGATGAGGAAAGGAAAACGAGTGAAGAATTTAGAAAAGCAGAAAAGCATGTGAGTCGGCAATAAAGGAAAGGAAAAGAAAAAAAAAAGAGAAAAGAAAGCTCCATCGATGCTTAGTTTCTTATAAATATATAGAAGCAAATACTATTCTTACTTATAGAGTTTTACATTTTAAAATCTTCCTCTAGGACTAGCATGCCCTTCACCACCATTTCATATATAAATCATTGTGACGAAAGTTCAAATCCTTTTTCCAATTTTATCTTTCGAAATTTAACCAATACACTATACATCATGTTGTCTTGATATTTGATCTACCAAATATGTAAACTATGAATGTGCATTTCTAGTTTCTATACTGGTCAATCATGTGTTGAGATTGAAACTTTAGGGTAACGTACGTTGAGTTGATCATAAATATTACCCATGTCCATATCTCTATACTCACAATGTAAATAGTTTTAGATTCTAATACTATATAAATATTACCCATGTCCATTATCTCAGACTTCAATCCATATATTCACCATCCGAAACTTACCTAACTAGTAACTACATAGCTACACACTATCACAATTCTACCGTCATTAATTGTATCATACCAGAATGCTGATTATATATAGATATTAATTTAGATTTTAAAACATAATTTACAATATGTTTAATTAATTCAACCACTACATTACTACATATCCAAACATTTCAATTCTGATGTTGAAATGTTAACAAACACCTATAGGTTGGTCTACGACTTCGAGATAATTGAAGTTTTTGCCTTAATTATGCAAAAGAGTTGTATATATATTGAGGTGAAATTTATAAAAGTTTATATATTGTCATGTTATAGTGTAAGATGATTTTAGTATGTTGCCACGTGATTTATAAAAGTTCGAATGTTATCTTAGTTTTGATAACACACATGCTTTCATTCACATAGATGCCTGCAAATAGTGTGAAAAAACATTCAATTTTAATATGATTTTATAAATTTTGGCATTTTATTTAAATATACCTAAAAATTAGAATTAATTTCTTGAGGCTTCATTTTTCATCAAGTTATGTTAAATTTTGTAATAAGCACTTCATTTTTCTTCAGGGCTTAGTTAGAAAAATCACGTAACCAAAGTTCATGTGTTGACCATAGAACACAAATTGCAAAACCAGGAATTATGAACATTTAAGCATAGGGTGTAATGACACTAATTATGGAGATAGGAGTTATTGAGTGGTTTAGTGTTAAATGAGAGTTATTGAGTGGGTGAGAGTAGGGATGAAAGGCCAATGAAAGGAATCGTGAAAAATTGCCAGCAGAAAATGACATATCAACAAAACATGTGATGTTGCTTGATTTATGTTTCTCGCATTTAGGATATTAGAGCTTCTAAATTGTTGCAAAATTGTTTTTCATGTTGGTGGGGTTATGGGGAATTTTTTTTCCTAACTTTGGTTATTTAACAAGGTTGGATATAACCTCATAAACATAAGGTGCATCAAATTGCAATGGATGTTGTTTCAGTTTGCTTTGTTGAAAATTCTACATTAACATTTCTGGGTCTTCCACAAATTTGGGATCTTTCTCCCAATAACACCATAACATTAATGTCACAAAAAACTGAACTCCATGTGCCGCTATTACTAAGACTATAAGCTAAGACAAACACAAATCTCAGACACATACTTTCAGAAGATTCAAAGTGAAAAAAAGACTTTGTGGCTGCCGCCTGGCCATCAAATAGAATTATTTCCTCCCATATTTCTACTAGAGTTTTTTGCCCATCATCCATGTCTGCATTAGTACCTGTGAGATTTTTGGTATGGTTTCTGCATCAAGCCCCCCTTTGAGTACCCTGAAAAGAACAATTTCATCAGATAAGGAAAAATGGGAGCTGTCGAATAGATAAGTTTGAATGCCTCAAGTAAGTCTTCTACCAAATCTTTATGCCATGCCATACCATATGATCTACTTTTACAGCCAACCTTAAAAATAACAAAATGATCAAGTGAACAAATAAATCAACATCTATAGAAATAAAGTTTACTGTCATGTACAAAATTATATTATACAACCCATTGTCTCCTCTACTAGCAAGAAAAGAGAAATAGAGACACTAGAAGTATATATTTATCTTAATAGTCAATGTTTTCGTCTGTACTGTGTTTGTAATTTACACCTATATTCCCCATCTATCATATTTTTATCAAAATTTTTTCTAAATGCGTAAAAGATAGATAAATAGTACTCTCAGCAGTATCAACACTAGCTAGTTTCTGAAACCAGTAACTACTTTTTTCTTTTCTTGTGTACTGTGGAGTTGAGGAAGTCATGAAGGTAGGGGGAGAACTTGTGTCGCCTAGACATTCTTACAACCTAAAAAGATTTACGACATGAAGACCCAGTAACAAAATGAGGTAACGTAAGGATCAATATTCAATAGATGCCAAAGCCAAGGAATAGTGCAACAGCTTAGCCAATTGTATGTGTTTCAGTATTTTGTAAAGGTGGTGATACAGAAGGAGAAGAGCTTAATTCTTTGGTACTTCCCTACAAAAATCTAGATAACACCAACATACGACCATAACTTTCACTCTTTCAGTTTCAGAATATATCTACTGTAAGTCTACAACCATGCAGACTGGCAATAGTAACATGAGTTATTTGAAAATTACCACAATCATTACTTGGTATAGGGTCATATTCCTTACTAGTAACAATACATGCAAACCATTGTCTTTTTGAGTAATCTTTACTTCTAGTTGTTTCTTTAAGAACTTAGTAGGTCCATATGATAACTTTAAATTATAAGAAACTCACATTAATAACTTCATGTTGTAATCAGTTAAGTTCTTATAATATGAAATAATACACATCCTACCAAAATCAAAGATTTGGTTGTAGTTTACAGGCAGAAAATACCTGGGTTGATAGGAAATCCAGATCAATTCCTTTTGTTTGATGAAATTTGAGACATTGAGAAATGCTTTCCCATTTGTTGAATGAAACTGTTATATCCCGAGGTGTGTATTGGGCAGACCCCGAATTGTAGCACCTGCTCTGGCTGTATATAAATAACTTTGTAGAATTGAAATCCTATTTCAACCTTGATTTTAAACCTTGTTTGGTTTTTGGCTCTGGTATTTAGGAAGGCAGATAATATTTGGTCATACATTACACACACGTGATCTGATTCAATTGTGGATTCCAAAAATTCTGCATACATTCTGATACAGTGCTTTTCACTTTCATCCTCTCCATAACTTATTGAGACGTTGAAAACTAGTGTATCAACTAAGTGTCGGTACTCAACAAGGACGAAGCATAAAATGAAGCCCCGTAGGGGGATGAATGGACCAGAAGAGAGATCAATAATTATATAATCCTTTGTTGTTTTATACTCCAACCACTCTGGTACGCTCCTTCCGGGATACACGTAAACAGCTTGAAAAGAATCATTATTTGGTGTCTTTAGGTGCTGATTTGCAAATTTCTCCATGTTGATTTGCGCATTCAACCCAATGGCCACCAGAGATTGTTCATCCAACTTCAAGCAATTCCAGAACAGGACCTGTGTCCTGTTTTCCTTTAATTGTTCAACAGCCTTTGAAGGAAACAATACAGTCTTCAATGATTTGCAGTACCTGGCGTTTAGAGTTTTAAGGGACTCAGGAAGCTTTGATATAGTCTGAAGTGATTCGCAGTATTTGACATCTAGAATTTGAAGATTGCTGAAGGATAAGGGAAGTTCTTCGACATTGGTATGTGCTAATCTCAGTTCTTTCATATTCTCTGATATCACTGAGAATTCCCTTAGATTCACACACCAATCAAGGTTGAGATAACTGAGACTGCATAAATGGGAATCGCTTGTGACTATAGTAAGGGACCTGCAGCTCTCAAGGTCCAATTTCTCAAGTTTGGGCAGAGTGAAAATAGATGGATGCACACTAGTCAACATAGCACAACCCCTAAGAAGCAGTATTTCTAGATTTGTGGCTTTTGATAAATCTGGCAGCTCCTTTAAAGTTTCGGAGTCTTTGAGGTCAACTTGTTTTAAATTCACCAGATTCTGTAATATAATGAAATAAATGAGGATATCATAACAGCTAAATTAGCTAATTTCGTATTCCTTAAATTAATAGAAATTTATAACAGACATATTTACCTTCACTCCATCCCAAAGTTTTTCCATTCTGCCCCATGGCAATTTCAATATTACAAGTTTTTCCGCAGAAAAATTCTCTGGCATGGATTTTAGAGGGTAATACTCCCAACAAAGCAAACGCGTGATTCTTTTCTGCGGTTGAGCGTGTCTCCAGCTTCAGGCTGTGCAGAGTGTTTGTAACCATTATTGATATAGTGGATTGTTTTCTGGACTAGGTCTCGTGGGTTTTCCAGTTTTTGGTTTTCTCCCACGTTAAGCTATATTGTGTTATTGTTTTTCTCTCCTGCTCTTTCTTGTCGTTTTGATTATTTCACGTTTCCGCATTTACTGTTTGATTGAGGGTTGAGTTTGTGGCTCCCCGTTTGCTGTTTCTGGGAAGTGGAAAGCGCACCCATTCCCAACAGACTGGTATTAGAGCCCGGGTTTGACGGGTTCTGAGAAGAGAAAGGAGACAGGATGGAGACCAGTGGTGGTATTACCCATGATGGGGATATGTTCAAGTTGACTGCAGACAACTTCACCTACTGGAGGCCGATGATGGAAGATCATCTGTATTGCAAGGATTTGCACTAGCCCATTGTCCTTGATGAGAGACCGGCTGGAAAGACCGACAAGGAATGGAAGATCCTGAGTCGAAAGGCGGTGGCCACGATCAGGAAGTATATTGACAATAGTCTCTTTGAGCACGTGTCCGAGTTCACAAATGCGTACGAGTTGTGGAACAAGTTTGAGTCCATGATTCAGAAGAAAACTCCTAGAAACAAGGCACACCTCGTCCGCAGGCTTGTGAAGCTGGAGTACAAGGACGAGATGAGCATGATCGAGCACCTCAACACATACAAAGGCATCATGAACCAGTTGTCCAAGGCCGAGATGAGAATTGACAACGAGATGCAAGCTTTGTTGTTGCTGAGTTCATTGCTAGAGAGTTGGGATACTCTGGTAGTGACGTTGAGCAACTCGGCTCCTGAAGGGAAACTGGAGATGGATGTCATAACAGACAACCTCCTGAATGAAGAAGCCAGGAGAAGAGAACGGGGTGTAACCAGCACGTTTGATGCCAACGTGACTGAAAGGAGTAAGTCTGACTACCGAGTTCGAAGCAAGAGTCGGGGTCATGAAAGACGGGATCGAGCCCGAGATTGGTCAAGACCGAAGAGTGAACTGAAGTGCTTCTACTGCGGGAAGCCCAGACACAAGAAGTTTGACTACTGGATTCTGCAAAAGGATGAGCAGAATGGGTCTGTGAAGTCAGACCAGAGCATGCAGTAGAAGAGAGAGGCAGAGTGCACAACGGCGGTGGTTGCCAGTGCTAATGCCGAGGTATTCCTCTTGAGAGAGGATGATTCCTTGAATGTTGCCTTCGATGAGTGTACCTGGATAGTGGATTCAGACACTTCTTTCCATGTGACTCCTCACAGAAGATTTTTCTCCTCCTACCGGAGTGGAGATTTTGGAGCTGTGAAGATGGGAAATCAGGTAACTAGCAAGATTGTTGGTATCAACGATGTGACCCTAACCTCGAAAGTAGGGTGCCGGATCGTGCTGAAGGACATGAGGCATGTACCTGATATGCGGTTGAATCTAATCTCGGTGGGAAAGTTAGATGATACCGGGTTAGTGAACAGCTTTGAGGGCTGTAAATGGAAGCTGGCCAAAAGCAATTTGGTGATGGCTAGAGGAAAGAAGGAAGGCTCCTTGTATGTGATGCAAGGAAGGATGATTGGCGGTGAAGCCAACACAGTTTTTGAAGGATCAAGTCTGGAGCTGTGGCACAAGCGTCTTGGCCACATGAGTGAGAAAGGACTTGAGATTTTGGAGAAGAAAGAGCTATTGACCGGGTTGAAGGGTCAAGTGCTGGAGAGTTGCTTGTACTGCCTAGCTGGGAAGTAGCACCGGGTTTCGTTTGTGAGACCGGATCAACCCAGGAGACGGAGGTGCATACTTGACCTCGTCCATACTGACGTGTGCTCTATGTCGGAGAGATCGCTTGGAGGAGCGCAGTATTTTGTCTCTTTCATTGATGACCACTCCCGCAAAGTGTGGGTTTACCTTCTGAAGACTAAGGACCAGGTTCTCCAATCGTTTAAAGAATTCCATGCTATGATGGAAAGGGAGACCGGGAAGAAATTGAAGCTGGTCAGATTAGATAATGGTGGTGAGTATCGTGGTCCCTTTGAAGCTTATTGTAGAGAAGCCGGGTCAGACTTGAGAAGACGCCCCCAAGACACCTCAGCTAAATGGGTTAGCTGAGAGGATGAACCGGACTATCAAGGAGAAGGTCCGAAGTATGTTTTCCAATGCAGGGTTGTCAAAGGCATATTGGGGAGAGGCAGTGAGAACCACGGTCGATCTGATAAATCTCTCACCATCTCGACCGCTGAAGGGAGAGTTTCCAGAAGAGATCTGAATGGGTCGGAAAGTGACCTATGGTCACCTGAGGGTGTTTGGTTACCGAGCCTTCGTGCATGTCCCTAAAGATGAAAGGGCGAAGCTGGATGCTAAGACGAAGGAGTGCATATACCTCGGTTCGCCGAAAATCGAGTTTGGTTTCAGACTGTGGGATCCAATCAACAAAAGGATTGTGAGAAGTCGAGATGTAGTCTTCCATGAGGATGAGACCATCCATGACATCTCGAAGCCCCAAGTCCGGGTTACTGTCCGAAGTGAAGAACCCGTCCCTCGTGTGCATGCTGAAGCAAGGGGAGAAACCAGTAGAGAAATCGTGGGAAGCGATGTTGAAGATGATGACCAGCAAGAAGCCGATGATACCAGGATCCGAGATGAAAGTGAAGAACCAGGTTCTGATGATGAAGAAGAAGAACAACCGAGATACCCCACTAGAGAAAGAAGACCTTCTACAAGGTATCCACCTGATGAATATACCATAATTGCTGAGGAAAGTGAACCCCAGAGTTATGATGAGGCACTGGAGAGTCCAGAATGTGGAGAATGGGAGAAGGCCATGCAGGATGCGATGAGATCCTTGCATGAGAATCAGACGTATGAGCTGACCGAGCTACTCAAGGGGAGGCGAGCTCTGAAGAACAAGTGGGTGTATAAGATCAAGCAGGAGGAGAACGGCAAGAAACTGAGATTCAAAGCCCGAATTGTAGTAAAAGGCTGCAATCAGAAAAATGGGATAGACTTTGATGAGATATTCTCTCCTGTTGTGAAGATGACCTCGGTCCGAACTGTGTTAGCTATGACAGCTACTATGGACCTGGAGGTAGAACAGATGGATGTGAAAATGGCATTTCTTCACGGTGAGCTGGAAGAAGAAATCTTCATGGAGCAACCAGAAGGGTTTGAAGCTCCAGGATGTGAAGGCATGGTATGCCAACTAAAGAAAAGTCTTTATGGCTTGAAGCAAGCACATCGGCGGTGGTACAGGAAGTTTGATTCCTTCATGACAGATCACAGGTTCATGAAGACAGAGGCAACCACTGTGTTTTCGTAAAGAGGTATGAGATTGGTGATTTCTTGATCTTGCTGCTATATGTAGATGATATGCTTATAGTAGGACAAGACAAGGTGAAGATTTCCACCTTGAAGGAGGCGTTGAGATTGTCCTTTGCAATGAAGGACCTCGGTCCAGCAAAGCAGATCCTCGGGATGAAGATCATTCGGGATAGAAAGAAGAAGCTGTTGTGGCTAAGTCAGGAGAAATATGTTGAGAAGATCCTGAAGAGATTCAACATGGATAAAGCCAAGACAGTGAGCACCCCCTTGGCCGGACATTTGAAGCTGAATGAGAGGCAATGTCTGAGATCAAATGAAGACAGAGAGGAGATGGAGAAGATCCCATACCAATCTGCAGTCGAAAGCTTGATGTATGCAGTGGTTTGCACCAGACCCGACCTGGCGTATGCAGTTGGAATGGTGAGTCGGTATCTTTCGAACCCCGGCAGAGAACACTGGGAAGCAGTGAAGTGGATCTTCAGATACCTCCGAGGTACAACCAAGATGTGTCTTCAGTTTGGAGAAAGTGAGACCGGGTTGCAAGGCTACTCGGATGCTGATTTAGGGGGAGACTCCGACTCGAGGAAGTCGACGACGGGATATTTGATGACCCTTGCTGGAGGGGCAATCTCGTGGCAGTCTAAACTGCAGAAGTGTGTAGCACTATCGATTACTGAGGCCGAGTACATCGCCGCTACCGAGGCGTGCAAAGAGTTGCTGTGGATGAAGAGTTTTCTCCAGGAGCTCGGCCATGAATAGGACAAGTATAAGCTGAAGTGTGATAATCAGAGTGCCATTCACCTGGCGAGGAACTTCACGTATCACTCCCGTACCAAGCACATTGATGTGAGGTATCACTGGATCCGGGATTCGGTAGAGGGTGGAAAGCTCACACTTGGGAAGGTGCACAGAAGTCAGAATTGGTATGGCATGATAACAAAGCCGGTGCCAGCAATGAAGTTTGAAGATTGCTGTGAAGGAGTTGGGCTCAGGAACTCGGTATGATGAAGTCGAGGTGTAGAGACCGGGTTGTGAAGAGAAGACCCCGGACCTCAGTGGAAGACCGGATTATACCGGGTTGCCAATTGTGACGCATTGAAAGCGGAAGGGGGAGAATTGTTGGACTATTCCGCTTTAATGCTTGGCCCAAATCCCCAAGTGCTGGAAAGGGGAATTTTGTCTTGGGCCCAATTTTCGAGGGTGTTGACCTCGGCCCATTGGCTTGAGGGTGGTGAAATCCCTAAACCTAATTCCTCTCTATAAATACTGCATTTATAGATGGAGGTAGCAGAATTCAGAATTCCACAGAGAAGGAGAGGATTCTCGTTTGAGTGCAGAAAGAGTGAGCTTTCTGTGAGGTTCTCCGGCGCAAGGCTGTTGAGAGTGAGTGACTCCGAGAGGTTGAGAGTGACCCTTGTAGAGTGTGTTCCCTCCATTGTTGGTGAGGTTGAGCATGTCTCCAGCTTTAGGCTGTGGAGAGTATTTGTAACCATTATTGATATAGTGGATTGTTTTCTGGACTAGGTCCCGTGGGTTTTCCAGTTTCTGGTTTTCTCCCACGTTAAGCTATATTGTGTTGTTGTTTTTCTCTCCTGCTCTTTCTCGTCATTTTGATTATTTCACGTTTCTGCATTTACTGTTTGATTGAGGGTTGAGTTTGTGGCTCCCTGTTTGCTGTTTCTGGGAAGTGGAAAGCGCACCCATTCCCAACATATATCTCTACTGTAAGTCTACAACCATGCAGACTGGCAATAGTAACACGAGTTATTTGAAAATTACAACGGTCATATTCCTTACTAGTAACAATACATGCATACCATTGTCTTTTTGAGTAACCTTTACTTTTAGTTGTTTCTTTAAGAACTTAGTAGGTCCATATGATAACTTTAAATTATAAGAAACTCACATTAATAACTTCATGTTGTAACCAATTAAGTTCTTATAATATGAAATAATACACATCCTACTAAAATCAAAGATTTGGTTGTAGTTTACAGGCAGGAAATACCTGGGTTGATAGGAAATCCAGCTCGATTCCTTTTGTTTGATGAAATTTGAGACATTGGGAAATGCTTTCCCATTTGTTGAATGAAACTGTTATATCCCGAGGTATGTATTGGGCAGACCCCGAATTGTAACACCTGCTCTGGCTGTATATAAGTAACTTTGTAGAATTGATATCCTGTTTCAACCTTGATTTTAAACTTTGTTTGGTTTTTGGCTCTGGTATTTAGGAAGGCAGATAATATTTGGTCATACATTACACACACGTGATCTGATTCAATTGTGGATTCCAAAAATTCTGCATACATTCTGATATAGTGCTTTTCACTTTCATCCTCTCCATAACTTATTGAGACGTTGAAAACTAGTGTATCAACTAAGTGTCCGTACTCACAGAGGACAAAGCATAAAATGAAGCCCCGTAGGGGGATAAATATACCAGAAGAGAGATCAATAATTATATAATCCTTTGTTGTTTTATACTCCAACCACTCTGGTATGCTTCTTCCTGGATACACGTAAACAGCTTGATAAGAATCATTATTTGGTGTCTTTAGGTGGTGCTTTGCAAATTTCTCCATGTTGATTTGCGCATTCAACCCAATGGCCACCAGAGATTGTTCATCCAACTTCAAGCAATTCCAGAACAGAACCTGTGTCCTGTTTTCCTTTAATTGTTCAACAGCCTTTGAAGGAAACAATACAGTCTTCAATGATTTGCAATACCTGGCGTTTAGAGTTTTAAGGGACTCAGGAAGCTTTGATATAGTCTGAAGTGATTCGCAGTATTCGACATCTAGAATTTGAAGATTGCTGAAGGATAAGGGAAGTTCTTCGACATTGGTATGTGCTAATCTCAGTTCTTTCATATTCTCTGATATCACTGAGAATTCCCTTAGATTCACACACCAATCAAGGTTGAGATAACTGAGACTGCATAAATGGGAATCGCTTGTGACTATAGTAAGGGAACTGCAGCTCTCAAGGTCCAATTTCTCAAGTTTGGGCAGAGTGAAAATAGATGGATGCACACTAGTCAACATAGCACAACCCCTAAGAAGCAGTACTTCTAGATTTGTAGCTTTTGATAAATCTGGCAGCTCCTTTAAAGTTTCGGAGTCTTTGAGGTCAACTTGTTTTAAATTCACCAGATTCTGCAATATAATGAAACCAAAATGAAGATATCATATCAGCTAAATTAGCTAATTTCGTATTCCTTGAATTAATAGAAATTTATAACAGACACATATTTACCTTCACTCCATCCCAAAGTTTTTCCATTCTGCCCCATGGCAATTTCAATATTACAAGTTTTTCCGCTAAAAAATTCTCTGGCAAGGATTTTAGAGGATAATACTCCCAACAAAGAAATCTTAGTTCAATTGCCAAAAATGGAAGATCTTTAGCAAGATTAAGTTGATCACAGCAAAATGAAAGATCTTTTGTAGAAATTTCCAGAAATTTCAGTTTTCTCATCTTAGCAAACATGTGAAGCAATAAGTTATGGCTGTTATGCTCCATAATTGTTGGAAAGTGAGTTCGAATGCTTATAGTGGCTATATTAACCTGTCATCAATGTAGAAGAAAAAAATTAAACATTATCAAAAGCCACATTTCTCACCAAACTAAATAAAATGTTATTCGAAAGATATAATATTTACTCAGACTTTCACCTTCTCACTTTTCAATGCTTCATAAATATCAATGGGATCCCACAACCGACTACGGCTTCCAGGGTCTCTAACAAATTCTTCACTAACATGCGCCTGACAGTCTTTGTCTTTAGGTTCTCTAGCAAATTCTTGACGAACAGGCGCCCGATGAGGTTCTCTAGCAAATCTAGAAAGTTCTTGACGAACAGCCGCCCGACGATCTTTGTCTTTAGGTTCTCTAGCAAATTCTTGACGAACAAGCGCCCAAACCAAATCTCGTACAATAATATGCATAGATACAATATTATCCTCACAGATAGTTATGAGAGCTTTGTTTTTCAGCCTTTCCAAATGAAAAGATACTGAATTATCACTTTCATTATCTTTCATTAAAGATATAAGATAGCCCACATTTACTGGTTTATTTGTCCTAAGAAAGAAACATGCCAGATCTAGAAAAATTTGTTGGCTTTTGCAATCTAGAGCATCGTAACTCAATTTCGTGACTACTACATAAGCTGCTGTAATAGGCATTTGATTAAGCCTATCTAGCATACCCATCCATTCTTCCTTACATTTTCCACGCAAATGACCAGCCAAAATCTTAATAACTAACGGAATGCCTTCGGTATAAGGAACCACCTTTTTTGCCAGCTCATTGTATTCCCTATGAAGATCACTTTGGCTATTAAAGGCATTCACATTGAAAAGTTCAAGTGCTTTGTCAAAACTTAATGGTTTAATCAAGTATATCTTGTCCGCTTTGACAGACGTCAGCACTTGCTTATCTCTAGTTGTTACAATAATTGTACTGCCCAACTCAAAATTATCAAGAGTGGTCAATAATTTTTCTAGGAGTTTTGAATCATACACATCATCAAGAACAATAAGAATCTTCATATGACCAGTTCTCCTAATATATTCAGGCAACAAATTTAGTCGGTCAATTTTCACATCATCTCCTAATAATTTAGAAAAGATATTTTCCACCAAAGAAATTATTCCATCTTTGTTTGATTGATTTCTTTCAATGGCTAAAAAGCAAGAACCTTGATACTTAGATCGCAGTTCTTTATATAATTGTTTTGCAAGAGTTGTCTTGCCGATACCACCCATACCCCAAATTCCAATAATATGGGTGTGTTTTGGGTCTTCTCTTATCCATGATTTAATCGTTGCCATTCTTTCGTCAATTGCAACACGTTCTTTTAAGTTATCTGGGGTTTCAACCAATTTTTTCTGCACAAGATCGACAATTTCTTCAATCAGCTCTGCATCATTCCTATATATGACAGGCGCACAAAGAGAGAGAAAGTGTGTTAAAGATCTATGTCATTAATGTTAACTCAATTATTTGGAAGTTTGTTCAGGGGAGGTAATTTGTATCATCCCGTGTTTTTAATCTTACAGGAAACCAAGCCACGGTTGAGTACCTCGTGTCCTTGTTAAGAAGCAAGTACTTGTCTATTGCCTGAGCATGTGTATCTACAAGCTCTTGTAAGTGCATTGATTCTCATACATGCTTTAAAAAGTATAGTTAGTGCTTTAGTTAATTGCATTAAAACCAGGATGCATTCAGCGTCTTTCAAAGAGCTCAATACTAAACCTCCACGCGCCATTCCAAAACTCTAAATAATCCTAGATAAATTAATCTATCTCACTTATCCCTATGCTCCCATACCAATAGTTGTGAAAGGAAAAATAATATGTCCCAAACTGATTGTTATTTTAGAGCATCTTTACTGCTAGATCTTAAGTTTAAAATTTGATCTTCACTAGATCTCCCAATAAAGGAGGTGAAGAGATCTCCAACATGGAGAATGAGTTCTTGTAGAAGAACCCTCAAGATCTGCACATAGTTCAAAAAAAGAATAATTTTTTTACCTCTTTCTATCTCCCTAAGATCTCAAAATAAGATTTACCACTAAAGAAAAATTAAAGAGATCTTAAGAGATCTTCAATCCTATGTGATTTTATAGGAACTATCAAAAAGTGGTCTAAGATCTCAATTTAAGATCTATCCTAAAGATGCTCTATGTAATATTAAATATTTATTTTTACTTATATCTCTTATAATATTAATGATATGAGCAACAAATATAAAAAATAATTAGTGATGATAAGATTAAATTTGTAATATTATTATTATTTTTATTTATTTATTAATTTTTCTTGATATGTATAAAACAACTTAGAACAATAATTATAATAAAATGGAAAAAAATATAATTTTTCCAGTATCAATCAAATCAAATTACTATAAGCCAATTTGCAGCCTCCTAAATTGCTACCTAATTAAGTGTCCTAAATGGCTAAAACTCAATGCCAGAGAGACTATTTCCCTACAAACACTTAAACACTTAAAAGATGTAATTTAGAAATTGACTATATTAAAATGTATTACTTATCACATACATAAATTGTGATTGATTGTACATGAATTTTTTTTTTAATAATGTACAACAATTAAACTCATAAAAGCATCTACAGTACAATACAATGCATAGTTGGTTATATGAGATGTTTATCATTATTTTGTAAACTTATAATTTCATATAAATTTAAGCATTTTAAATAAAAATTCAATCCAATACTTAGATTGATAAAGTGAATGTTTAAATTAATTTCATATATTCTACTATATTTAAAAATATGTTATTTATGATATAATTTTGTTAAATAACAGTTATGCAACGGTGCTTATATAAACAACTCTATGTCATATGTTCCCGTGAAAAAAATATAAACAACATTACTTATTAAGCAACTCATATAAGCACCCCTCAACTGAAGATGCTCTAACTTTATAATAGCTAGAAAAAATGGAACATTTATGGGGAAAGAAGAGCTTACCGAAATTTGGATGATTCAATTCCGGATAAATCAGCAGATGTTTTCAAAGCATCTCTCCAGATTTGCACCTTGTTCTCACTTTTTTTTTCATAATCAGCAAATGCTTTTTTGTAGCTGTCTGACGACTGATGTCTTACATTTCTGGGTTCCACCTCGTAGAAAACAGGGATTACAATCTGTTCATATTTATCTTTGCATTCAAGTATTGTCACAAGTTCTTCTAAACACCAACGGGAAGAAGCATACTCTGGTGAGAATATGATCAACGAAATGGATGATCCTTGAATTGCTCTAACAAGTGATTTCCATATTTTATCCCCCCTCTCAAGGTTATCATCTACGAAGGTATTTACATTCTTGCTTCTCAATGTGCCAACCAAATGGCTAAGAAACCCGCGACGAACGTCCACTCCCCTGAAGTTAACAAAAACATGATAGCTTTGAGGAGCGTTGTTGTCTGACATGGGTTTTCCCTCTACACCCTTCAGTCTTCCAAATAACTGTGACAAAGAAAAACAATATATTCAATTTCCTAAATAACTGAGACAAATTAAAGTATGTTGTTGGATAGGAACAAGTGTAGATTGGACCTTTCTTTGTCTCTACACTGGATTATGCATGGGACACAAGATAACAAGAAAGAAAAAGAAAGTCAAAAATGGAAGTAGAAAAAATCAGAGTTTATAATACAGAAACTTGATAACTACAAAGTTCAAACGAGGAAGGAGGAGGATGTCACATGACATATACAATACTAGTTCTTCTGAATTAGCAAGCTTTCCAATTAAGCCTTGGTTCTTCTTTTTTCTGTTTTCTTCCTTTTCTCTGGAGAAAAAATGTATAGTTGACTGAGATTATAGGAAATCAGTAATTGGCCTGAATATTAGGATTCAAAGTAACTCTTTCTCATGTATGTTAAAGCGTCACCCTACGGGCCTTTAAGAGGCAATTTCATACATATATATATATATTAAACTCAGTGTACGCATCTTGAAAAATAGGGGTGCAAGCAAACAATCATAGTGCATTAATTAGTACAGAATGCAGCTACGCGGTTTGGCTGGGTCCCATATATAAGAAAGATAAGACTATAGCAAGTCCAACGACAGATTCAACGCACAAATATTTGTTTTTTTGTAGCCGCATGCTCCATGCTGGTCATAAAATAGAATTGTTTCCGCCCACCCACCTACTTAAGGTATTTTCACTCGAAAATATGGAAACAGTTCATGAGTTCAATTGATGAGTTAAAATTTTTTCTTTTGTGGTGAGCAATGGATAATGATCAGTTTGAAGGCCTCAAACAATTATTCTGCTAAGAGTTGTTCAAAATCGAATTTAACTGAATTGAATTATGACGAATTGTTTTGAATTGCATTTGGTTGGCCAAATTGAACTGAATGCCAAATAGTTCAGGTGAAATGAATCAAACTGTTTTAAAGTCGATTCAAACTGAATTATTTCCTGGTTTGTTATGAACTGTTTTAACTCCTCCAAACTGTTTTGAAGGATATATTTTTTAAATAACTTCTTATTTTCACTTTTAAAAATAATTTGATGGTATATTATTGTTCATTTTTTATAGATAAATAAAATTGCATATAACATCAGTTTTTATTCGTATGAGAAGAAAACGTCTATGCTTTTAATAATTTATATTTTGTTTGACATAATGTACCATAATAAAATTTTAATTTTATTAAAATATAACATTAAAAATGCCTAATTTTAAAAAAAATCAATAAATGAGCGATTATTTTCTTTTAAAAAAATGCTATCAAGTGCCTTCTAAGTTCTAACACATTTCATCTCAATTCTTATTCTAAAATATTAACAAAATCATTTCTCAGATGATTTTGTTAACGTTGACCCTTAAAGCTAATTTTAAACATCCAAAATTAATAAAATTTTATTAGAAAATTTTATTTATTACATTTAGAATACAAAAATATAATCAATGTTTTTTTAAAATTTATTTTTTACCACATATATATCCTAGGAATTGATATTAACATTTCCTCTCCTAAAAAATAATAGGTTAAAATACAATTTTTGTCTCCTAGTTTCTCAAATCTGCACTTTTAGTCTCCTCATCTTTCAATTGAGACATTCTCACTTTTAAAAAATTTGTAATTTTAGTTATTGTGCTCAATTTTAAATGTTGATTTATATACTTTATAAATGTTGACCGATAACTATTTGTTTATTATACACACAATAAATGTTTTTTAAAATTATTTAATTGCTAAAAAGTTTAATTTATTAAAAAAGTAAATGATCAATAAGTCTGAAATTGATTAAAAGGATTAAAATCATAGATTTTTTTGAATTGGGAGGCGAAATGTCCCAATTAAAAATAGGAGAACTAAAATTACGGATTTGTTAAAAGTAAAGGACAAAATATTTCAATGAAAAAAATAAGGAGATTAAAATCGTAGATTTAGAAAAATAATAGGACAAAAATTACATTTTAATCAAAATAATATTAAGATTTCTTTTTTCAGATATTGCGTAGTTTGGTGAATGCAAAAATATAATTTGGTGTAAAGTTAAGCAATAAAAAATAGGTGGATAGAAAGGGAGCGAATCCAAGCATTAATGTGCTACTTTACTAATTGATAAAATAAAGACATAAAAGGAATAAGGAAGAAGAATGAACTAAATTGTGACACGGACACAATTCAAAAGTAGACTTGATCACATAATTTAGTTAGATTTAAAGTTCAATTAAATGTTAATTTCGAAACATTTCGGTTTCAATAATGGGTTGATAAGGTCATATTTCTCGTGTAAAGATTTTAATGGATTTATTCAACTTATTATTTTTGTTTTTAATTTTTATTTTTAAGGTTTTTCATCATATTTTGATTGATATAGCTTGATATATAGAAAATTATCAAAATGAAACTCATCGGTTCAACAGTTCCTACTTTTTCTTTGTCACGTGAAAATGTATTGCACATGTAGGTGGGAGGGAGATAATATTTGTCTATTTGATGACGAGCTGGCTTGCAGCCTCAAACTTCAATATTTGCGCGTTGAATCGTTTGGAAATAAAAACTGTGCATATCTTAGCAATAGACAGCACTCAACACATGGGTGGGTTATAGACTTATTTATAGTCAAACCAAGTGTTTGGATTATGTTTGCTTTTTATACTTATCCATCTATTCTAAGAATATATATATATATATATGTATATATATGTACTCATTCCCCAGAATCACTGAAGCCAGTTTTCAAAAATCTAGAACGTGGCTCATGCCCTGCATGATGAAGAAAAAAAATTACTAAATTAAACAATTAATTAAAACACAACAGGAAGAAGAAAAAAATCATCACTGGTATGAAGGATGCAACTGCCTACATCAAGATGTAGCAACTGCGTTAGATTAATGATGCATGAAGGTAGCCTCTCAATCGCATTACGTGATAGATTTAGAAATTGAAGCTTGCTTTGATGTCCAAATGATGAGGGAAGAGCTTTGACCGTCGTCTCTTCTAATCCAAGTTCTTTTATACTCTCTAATATGAGTGAGAATTCCGTAAGATTTGAGTCAGTTAGGCTCAATAATAAACCATAATTTAAGTGATATTTTATATAAGTTTTAATACTATTTCATATATTTTATTAGCAAAACTCACATTTAAATATTAATTTTTATCTTTCAGAAGTAAAATTACTTAATCAAGTGAAAAAGTTGAAAATACATAATTTTATTGGTAATAACGACTCCATTAATTTTATCATTTTCTCATTTAGGACAGTACTCTCCGGTCACATTGTGATAAACAAAATATTCTCAAGCCAATCTTTCAGAAGCTTCAGCCGAAATCGATAAGTGTAATAATTTCTATTTATTTCATTTTTATTTTCATTTGCCTATTTACACGCTGCTTGTTTTTCTAGAAATTTAATTCTGTAATTGATGTTGGCACCTAAATCGATTTCTTAGATTTCAGACTAAATTTCCGGAAGTGTTAGCGGGAATTATTTTCCGGAAGCTTGTGTCAGAAAAGAGTTGCTTCAGCCTTGCTATAATGACTCATTCATAAGGTCAAAGAATAGTTATAGTCCAATAATTAAAATTGGAAGTACTGTTTACCAATCAACAAAAGAATCCCGTAATACACAACTCAAAGTAAGATGAATCCTTGAGATATATTTGGATGAAATTACAAAGACAAAAATAAATATCAAACTTTGAACTAAATCATGCGCAACAGGATACAGGATACATGTAGATGAAATTCAAAGAGTCCCATATATACATCAACGAGGCCAAGACATGATATACTTAAAATGCAAAAGACAAAGGTTTGTTCGCTACCAAAAACTAACGGCTAACATTTATCAATAAAAAAATAAAATTCAAAGGTTTGTATCAGAAAAAAAAAAAGGTATCCCAGAAAGCTATCACAGAGCCTTGATGGAAGCAGAGTACTGTAACAAGCTTCAACTGTGATTTAGAGCCTACATTAATTTTCAAATTCAGGCCTCATAAAAGGAATTATCAATAATCATAGTATCATGGTTTATATATACTCACAAAAGAGGTAGACAGAGCAAAAGAGTGTATGTGTGAAGTGAAGTGGTAACAGACAAAAGGAATTGTAGGTAAGACCCAACAACACAGTTGCTGGAAATCTAAAATAAGGTCTTGTGTGCTAGAGTGAGGAAACTAACCATGTGTGCTAGAGTGAGGAAACTAACCATAGTTACCAGGTATGTCATACAGGTATGAGCATGCAATTCATCACTTTTTACATGCATATTACAAGATTTTCTTTAAGTAAATTACACTCGTCCCTCCTAAAGTCAGTGTTTATTACAGTTACACTCTCTCTCTAAAATCATATTTCTTTTATCTCCCGTGAACCATCATCGTTACAAATGGTGTTAATTTTTTGTGTAATGTTCTAAAAAACTCCTATCACTCTTGTGCAAGTCTGCTCCCAACCTAAGTTCACACCGAATTTTGCTTACGAAAACACCGTCCACTCGCTCCTCACCTCCCTCGTCAACTCTGTTGCCTTCGCCAACCACAACAACTTCACCGTCTCTGCCTCCTCTGATTTCGTCTACGACCTCTTCCAATGTCGCGACAACCTCACCAATGACCAGTGCTCTCGCTACGTGTCACATGCGATCACCCAGCTTGACAATGTCTGCTTCACCTCTTCGCGACGATGCATTGTAGCTCGACAACTATTTCGTCAAGTACATCAATACCACCTTCATCGGGGTCAAGGACATGATGATGGTGCCATTAGATCCTCATTTCTTTCTCCTTTTTATTGTTATCTTTGACAATGTTAGTGGGTCAGGAGGTTATAGTGTAATGAGTGGTAAAAAAAATAAGGAAGTCTTGTGTATGATAGAAAAAGGAGTGGGATTAAGTGTAATAAGTGCTAAATTTAGAAGATGTGAGTGTAATTTGTTTTTTTCTTTAAAAATGAAGTACTGGTACGTGGTACAGTTTGTGTAAGGTTTTTTTGAAAACTAAAGATAATCTCAATCTGG
Source organism: Glycine latifolia (assembly GCA_013407115.1). NCBI lineage: Eukaryota > Viridiplantae > Streptophyta > Magnoliopsida > Fabales > Fabaceae > Glycine > Glycine latifolia. Next base: position 6,145,566 of record CM023949.1, read on the forward strand.
AATTAACAAGTGTGTTTGTCATGAAAGAGCAGTGTCAAGGTGCAGAGGTGTGTGCCTAAGGAGGTGAGAAAAGAGGAATGCGTGATGAAAAAGATTAAAAAGTAAAAACAAATTTCCAACAGTGATCGTGCCTGCTTAATATCCAAATCTGGCAACCACTGTACACAATTAGGCAAGGCTAGGCATAAATAACAAGAAATTCAAGCTTTTTCGTTTAGACTTTCTATATCAGCAACCACTGAATTGTCAATTTCATTATCTTTCAATAAAAATTTTAGACTCCCACATGCATTGGAAGAATTAAACATGCCTGCAGACTAGAAAAATATGTTGTTCTTTACAATCTAGGCCATCATATCTTAGTTTCAATACTTCATAAACATCTTTAGGAGGAACTCTTCTGAGATTGTCTAGCACACTTACCCATACTTAGTTCCTTTTTCTTCCCACAAAGAATAGCAGCCAAAACTTTAACAACTAATGGAATGCATTTGACATAATTTACCGCCCTTTCTGATAGTTCATTGTAGTCTCTTAGACGATCACTTTGCTTTTTAGTAAGGAAGTCTAATGTGTATCGCTTTATAGGTACAGAAGTCTAATGTGATAATATTAGAATGCCTTGTCAAAATCCCAGATAAATGTTTATATCCAATACAAATATTTATGCATTTTATTTCAGACTTCCTTCCAATTTACTATAATAAACTGTTTAAAACGTGGACAGTTTCTGGAGGAAAAATAATTACATATTTTTAAAAGAATAAAATGGTTTTCACAAAGTAAACTTTAAGTAATTTTTACAAAAAGATAGTATGAATTGAAAAATGCTTGTTTTTCATGTTGTAAATACAATGATATTGTAAACTAGACAGATCACAGGGAAGCAGATGCAAACGCATTCCAATCTCATCACTATGATAGTAAATTACTTACCACTTGCAATTTTTCTCATATTTCTGCCAAATTTTTATTTTTCAGATCATACCAATTACCTAAAAATCAGAAACTACCAATGACTCGGACATTTAGTAATTAAGTAAAATGAAATTCAAAAAGAAGTTATTGTTGGAAGGAAGATATTTGAGAAAATGAAAAGGTTTACAAAGATTTGGAAGAAAAGAATACTTTATTACTACACAATTCTTTTTCTCTTGGCTTAATACAAAATGGTGGAAAACTCTCCTATTTATATTAGTAGCACATCCTTAACCAATGACTAGGATTGTCCTAACACAATTCTCATCTAATAACTACAAATTATTCTCTAGAATTCTCCACACTCTTTTAACCTAGATATTTATGATAGTGATTCTTAGATACAACTATTTTTTAGATATTTTTATGAAGATATTTAGAGTGTATTATTTTAGATTTTTGGCTAAACATCTCTTGACACGAAATTGTAAACTATGACACGAAATTGTTCAATGGAAGCAAAGCACTAGCCTACCAGAGGTTCAAAGTCCGAAAAATAATTTTCAAAAATGCAAAAACAAAAACGTAGTTTTATATTTTGAAAAGAAAATTAATTAATGAAATAGGTAATTATGAAAATTGCTTTAAATTAATTAGTCATTAAGGATGATGTTATAAAGATATTGTAGAAAATCTTATTAGTATCAAATAAAAATATAACTAATTTTTAATAATTATACATACATATACATATATGTACAGGCTTTCACAAAAAAAAAAAAAAACATGTGCAGGCCGTGTTTGTGTTTGTCTTTTAACTAATCATTACTTTTAGTTTCCTGTTTAAGATTTTTGAGCTATTAGAACTCGTGTTATTAAAATGAAATAATCCAAAAAAAATCAAATCAAATCAAATATTTGATTGTAAACTGCAAGAAGGAATTGAAATACCTGGTATTATAGGAAGCACAGCCGAATTCCATTTGTTGTTTAATGAAATTAAAGCATTGAGTCACTGTCACGCAATTCCATCTGCTGAATGAAACTGCTATATGCGAATGTGCTCATTGGGCTCACACCAAATCCTTTAAAAGGCTTCTTTGTTTGAACCTTGATTTCGAAGGTTGTTTGACCTTTTACTCTCCTATTTAGGAAGTCAGAACATCTCTTGGTCGTACATCACACACACATGATCTGATTCAATTTTCAAAAGCCCGAAATGTATGTGCATTGAACACTGTCCTTTATATCTTCTTCATCACCGTCACTTACAATGAGGTTAACTTCAACTCTTACTTTCATTTCTGTGACTTGGTACTTGCCAAGGACAAAGCAGAAAATGAAGCCCAGTTTGGGGGGTAGGTGGACGAGAAGAAAGATCAATAATTATATAATCATTTGTTGTCTTATATTCCAACCACTCTGCAACACTGCTTCCTGGATACACGTAAATAGCTTGATAAGAATAATACTTGAAATCATAATCATTGTAATTTTCAACATGATCCTGATTTGGTGCGGATAGTTGTTGGCTTGCGAATTTCTTCACGTTGATTTGTGTAATCAACATGGTAGCAACTAGAGAATGTTCATCCAAGTTCAAGCAATTCCAAACCCGAGTTCATTTCCTGTTTTTCTTTAATTGTTCAGCCGCTGTTGAAGGAAACAATACAGTCTTCAAGGATATGCAGCTTCTGGCATTTGGAGTTTCAAGTGACAGGGGAAGCTCTGGAAGACTCTTAAGTGATCTGCAGTATTAGACATTTAGATGTTTAAGGAATTGGGAAACCTCTGGTAGAGTTTCAAGAGACTCACAGCGTCCAAGATCTAGAGTTTCAAGGGACAGTGGAAGCTTTGGTAGGACCTGAAGTGAAGTACAAAAGCTTATATCTAGACTGTCAAGGGAGAGGGGAAACTCTGGTAGTGTTTGAAGAGATTCACAGCCTTTGGCACATAGAATTTTAAGGAATTGGGGAAGCTCTGGTAGAGTTTCAAGAGATTTGGAGTTACTATCATTTAGAGTTATAAGGAAGTGAAGAAGCCCTGGTAGAGTTTCAAGGGACAATGGAAGCTTTGGTAGAATCTGAAGTGAAGAAGAAAATCTTATATGTGACATCTAGCATTTTAAGTTTGCTTTGATGTTCAAATGATGAGGTAAGGTCTTTGACCATAGAACAACCACTGAGAATCATTACTTCAAGATTTGTGGCTTTCGATAAATCTGACCTCTCTTTTAACATCTTTGACCAACTGAGGTCAACCATGTTTAAGTTCATCAGATTCTGTAATAAAATGAAACAAAATGAAGATATCACACTATCTAAATTAGTTAATTTTTTAAGTATACATTTAATAAATTGAAAATAATTATAACATTTTGATACATATATTTACCTTCACTCGATCTCAGTTTTTTTTTTCCAAGCTGTTGTTTGGCAATAACAATATTACAAGTCTTTCGGTAGAAAAATTTTCTGGCAAGGATTTTAGAGGGTAATTATACCCGTAAAGAAATTTTAGTCAGCTGCCAAAAATTGAAACCCTTCAGCAATAATACAATGTTGATCGAATAAATCATTAACACATTGCCCAGAAACTTCAAGAAATTGTAGTATGCTCATCATAGTGAATATTTGAGGGCTTAATTTCTGCTTCTTAGTAGTTGACAATTGAATTTGTATGCTTCTAATGGCCTCAATACCCTGCCATCAGTGCAGAAAAAAATGTATAAACATAAATAAAAGCCTGATTTCTTACACACAAAAAATCAAATGTTATTCACATGTTAAAAGCCTGATTTATCACACACAGCTCACACCAAGAGGCAGAAAGCGGAGTGCAGCCAAGGGTGATTTGCCAGCACTGTTTAGTTCAATATTGAACAGTTAGTTCTGTTGATTTACTTCTGTGCTGAAATGTTTCTCTTGGCTACATTTCGCTTTCTTCTTCTCCTGTGATGCTCTCTGAGGACTCTATCAATCCTTTTGCGTTGTTGCAGCATCATCATATTCATCCAGATTATATACTTAATTATGAGTGAGTAATTACTCATGAGTGAATTGAACAATATCGGTAAATTATTATAAATTTTCTAATAATTTAATTTCTAGGAATAATTTTTTTTTGAGTCATCGCTTCACATATCTCAACATTAACATTAATAATAAACTATTTTTAATTTAAGTTAAATTTGAACAATAAAATACAACCCTTCATTATCTATACATATGTGTTGTTGAGTCAGCTCCTTTTATTCCCATATGATTATGGATAACATATAATTTAGAAAGGGGTAGGATTGTGTTCGTATAAATTTGGAATGGATTGGTTGGGAGAGAAGCTTGTGGTAGTAAAGGTAGGATTAATTGATCCGGCCTTATCTTTACACTGTGGGTTGTGCTTATTTTATGGCCCTCAGTTATATATAATAGAAAAAACCTGAAAAGGAAGAAGAATATGTATTGTTTTAGTTGACATATGATTACTAATCTTCTAATATTTTTGATTTCAAATGTAGGCCTGGTAGAGTTTGCCAATTTTGGATTTATCCAAAATTAATCAATGCCTGTTAAAGGAAACATCTTAAGTCTGGAGGACCAGTCTCAGGTCCCTAAAACTGTGAAAAAAAAAAACCCAGTATATGGAAAAATTGTGGGTAAATTATTTCTTAAAATGGAATGATACAATTTAAAAAAAAAAGGAAATCATAAATAAAATGAAATGATATTGATAAATCGTCTAAAAAATCAAGATTATAAAATTATACAACATAAAAATTATAGAATTATGCAACATAAAAAATTAAAAAACTATCTAACATAGTATAAGTTCAAGTTGGTTTGGGTTGAGCTGAATTCCATGTACCAAGATCTGTTACCTGAACCAATATAATCAGGTTTATAATATCAAAATTCAAACCAAACTGGTAGTTTGAACCAATTAACCTATAGATTTTCTCCTTTAGTTTGATTTAGGTTGATTGATCAACCTAGACTAATGCTCAGTGCTGTATTCCGTGCGTGATTCGATGGTGGTCCATGTTAGCTTGCATCACTTTTAGATATTTTAAATATATTTTAAAAAAATTATATTAATATTGTTCAATACATTGAATCGGTTTGATTAGAGTTTAACCAGGAAAAAAATGGAAAAATCAAACTTAACACAACCAAATAACCTTTATTAATTTGTTTTCTGTTTTTTTCAAAAGAAAAAAGAAAAAAAAAAGAGAGAACAAAATCGACCTGTTAACACATCTGTATTTAAGGGGAGATTAGGCATGTGCTCAGAGAGAACGTAAAAACACTTTGTGAAAGACAATGAAAAAACTGTTTTCATATTTTAAAACAGTAATAATAATAATAATAATAATAATAATAATAATAATAATAATAATAATAATAATAATAATAATAATAATAATAATAATAAAGTCCTTTTATATATCTATTTTGTTTAAATGTATGTTGCTTAAATTTAAGATAATGTCAACTATTAAATTAGATACTTATGAATGTATAATTAAAATCATATATTATAAAACGTTCTTAATTTGTCGGTATAAATATCCAGGTCATCGATGTGACTTATAATCCTATAAAAAAAAGATGTGGCTAATGAAAAAAGTCACATAACTTCATCTTATAGCCATTTATTTAAATGCGTTTGCCAAGAGACTTTCTTTCTTGAATATAGTTTCTTTATTTGAATATATATTAATTAATAATATTTTTTTATTAATAGAAATTGTATACGATACCAGAGAATTTATAACACATGTTCAATCAATTGAATAAGATTTTTTTATAAACAATTAATATAATATATGTAGCATATTATATATATATATATATATATATATATATATATATTAGTATTTTCAAATAAAAAATAAGTACAAATCAAACTAAGAAATGTTTTCTATTGTTCCATTTTAATCTTCAGAAAATATTTTCCTCGTCAATAACTGTCTTGAGAAGGAAAAATTTTAATGTTTGCAGTGAAAAAGAAAGGAAATTATTAATAAGTTTTTTTTCAGCATACCAATTAAGGTCCAGTAAAAAAATACTAATTAAGAAATAAAAAATAATTTTTGTATGAAAAAGTATATTACTATCATATTCTATTTTGATTTTCAATTTGATTCTACAATGATTTTTATAGTGTTTAACGTGATAAAAAAAGTAGTATGTATACCATTATTGACCATACTCTGCTCACAACAATATATTTAGGTATGTCCTGTTCTAGTCTTCGTCCGTCTGAATGAATAGCATTTTCCCACTCCTCAATTGATACTGACAATTTTGTTTTTGAGAATGTTATTCTTTCTTTAAGTTCTGAAAAGCATTCAAAAATAGCTGCTCATCAACATTTCTAATTATTACTTTTATGATATTAGAGTTTAAAATTGTTTATTAGAACAGTAACTGTAACTTTGTTTAATTAGCATACTCGTTATCGTTCGGTAATTATTTAAAAGAAAACATAAAGAAGGGAGAAAATGACATTGCATCCCTTCTTTTAGTCCCGGAATGCTTATGACAATGGTTGCTATTGTAGAATTCGACTTAATCTTGGTGTACATGAACAAGATATTCCAGATATATCTCTAGCTGATTTGTTTTTCCTTTTTTTTTCTTCTTTACAAGCAAAAACAAATTTTATGAAGGTTTAAATATTTTTTAAATTCTTCAAATTTAGTATTTTATTTTTTGATCTTGTAATTGTTTCTTGATCTTTATAAATTATGTTTATTTTATTTTTTATTCTATCTAAGTCATTTTTTATCACTCAAAGTGTTATTTAAATTACTTTAAAAACAAAAAAAAATAAAACAAACATAATTTACATGAAAATAATTACAAAGACAAAAAATAGATTAAGACCCAAGTATTCTTTGTCACTAAGTCACTCCTGCCTGTCACAAATAATAGATGTTTGATGAAAAATATATTCTAATAACTCAAAGAGTGTTTACACAATAAGCTCAAATATAATGAAACTTGCTAACTTAACAAAGCTAAAATTCTCTCAATTCGCTTAAGTTTCTTTCATCCAACTAATCTGAAAGTGTTACAACACTTTGTTTGTATTGTTTTAGATGATTCTCTTATGATTTGACAATCTTAACATAAACATCTTCAAAATTTATATAGACTTTAGAGTTTCGATCCGTTAAGAAATCCTAGCTAGCCGTTGTCTAATATATAGCTTGGGCGTTTTACATGAGGTAGTTACGGTATAGAGAGAGTGTGGGGACAACAAACACTTTCTGCAAAGAAGTATAGCTTACCAGTGTCTCGCCTTGTGCTCAGAGATGAATTTCAATGTACAAATCAACTATAACCTTAATAACATAAAACAAAAAGAAAAAAATGTCAAGACAAAATAATTTAAGTCTTCCCTTTTATGCGTTATGGCACAGATTGCTTACTGAACCTACAAACGTTACTTTCAATACTTGAGGATCGAGTAACTGTCTCATTGCCTTTGTACTATGAGCCAAGTGTTGAAGCACTTGTCTTCTTAGGATTAGACATTGAGGCAGTATCACCCAATGCATATGACTGATACTTTAGTTATCGTTCAGAGTCATTTTGTTCATGCCTTCTGCTTGTATCTCATTGAGAAAGATAAACTTGTAGCTTAAGCATGAAAGGTTATCACATAAAATTTATACTTTGTTAACATCAAAACTTCAAGGTTTTAATTAGTTGGTACAATCCAATATAACTTGGACGCAGCTTGACTTAACAATGGTTAATATGTCAATTACATCCATCAAAAGTTGAAACTACTTTCTAAGAATATGGCATGCTTTCACTATCACCATATTTCTAACATGTTTGTCTTAGCCAAATGCCAGGTGGTGTAGGTAAATTGAAAATGTGTTTAGATAAATTTCAAAATTATTTTACTTTTTAACATAAAATCTATGATTGAATTAATTTAAATATTGTTGAAGTAAAAGTGTGAGATGAAATGTCACATCATATAGTAATAAGAATGTTAAATACCATATAAGTGAAGGATAGACCCATAAACATGAGTTTTATGATTTGGGTTAAAGTATGATTGCTCATGACTTATTAGTGTAAATCTTCTTAGTGTTTAGCCCTTAGGTTTCCCAATAATTGGTATCATAGCCGGTGATTCAACTTGATGACTGAGTCAAATAAGTAAGTTGGTGGTAGCGGGTGAATCTATGCATGGAGATCAGGCAATGGATTCTGCATGTGTTGCAGCGATGCAATGTACTAGAGCATATTGGCGACAATGACTAGACGAATAAGAGCCGCCACGATTAAGCTCCAAGGGTCACGAACACCATATAAATGAAGGATAGACCCATAAACCTAAGTTTTAAGATTTTGAGTTAAAATGTAATGTCAAATTCACTTATATGGTTGTTCATAATCCATTGGGTTAAATCTTCGTGGTGTTTACCTCCTTGGTTTCCAACAAATATGTATTCTAATTTTTTATTATAAAATATATGTTTGAATTATATTTCAAAATTTTTAATTTTATTTATTAACTTTAAATATTCTCTCTTTGAGACATATTAAGATTCTATTCCAATTTTAATTTAATACATATAAAACCAAATCAAGTTGCGGTCAGCTTTATTCTATATATTGTGAGCTATCAAAGTCGTATCAACCGCCCATTATTAAAAGGATTTATTCTGTATGTGTATAGTTTCTATTGCTTGCATGCAAACACTTTCTTATGGAAAGTTAGCTAACCTAGCTTTGAAAACACATAAGAGAATATATAAGATAATGCCACTCAATTGGAATTATCATTCCCATTATATTTCACTGCGTTAACCATTCCTCTCTATATAAGCTCACAAGTAAGTCCTCCTGATGAACCACAATATATTAGACACTAATATTAATGATTCATACAGAAATATGGACTTCCATTCCTAACCATCATCTCTCTGCATTTGCTGGTTTTAGAGTGTTTGCAAGAAGAGGTAGCGAGTGATTTGCAGCCAAGAATGACTTGCCGGAATGCATACATTAGGCATATTATATAGTTGTATACTTTATAATCCGGCAAGTTGTTTTTGGCTACACCTTTCTCTCTTCTTCTTTTGTGAAACTCTATAAACCCTTATTTTTTGGAGACACATTTTGTATATGTTGAACAGCATCAAGAAAGGTAAAGAATTATCTATTATAACCGACTACTTATACTAGTTTAGAAATTGAAAAAAAAAAAGATTGCTTGTTGTATATATAAAAGACACAAATGCTTAGTTTTAATTTTTCCTGTGTTTTTTTTATGTTTAATTTACTTATATATATATATATATATATATATATATATATATATATAATTCTCATGATCTATAATATATAAATTAGTCAAGGAAGAAAGATTCATTCATCTATCTCTAACTTTAATCTATGAGATGTATATAAATAAACTAATACTTAGATTAAGGGGTAGAAAAATGTTGAAGATCGAATCCATATACCATTGTAACGTATAGAAGAGCTCATGATCCATAGTGGAACAATGACGATAAACTTGATAAATGCTTGAAAAGGTATTGTCTATTTTAGTGTGTGAATCTTTGCAATGAGTTGATGTACTCCTTGTTTATATTAGTTTAATTAATAATGATATTTTTCGTTTTGCTAACTAATTAAAATATTATAATAGATATCTTTCCTTGTGACAACTGATAACAGTATATATATTATCTTACTCGTGAAAAACTCACAAGAATGCAAACAAATTATATCTACATATCCACGTGACTTAACTCTTAAGGATCTATAGCTCTTTCATAAGGACATACTTGAATAAATAATTTAATTAAATAGTTATCTAATAATATGTTACTATTTCATAGTTTATAAGCACTTAATTTGATAAATTTAAATCAATAAACTTAACAGTAAACTTATAAATAAATAAATAGATAAAACTTATAAGCAAACACACTGCTATAAGATTCATGGTCGATGTGACAGTTATTTATAAGGAATTTGGAGTTAATAAATAGTTAAAGTACATCACCGTAATCAAGAATAGTTGATGAATATAAATTAGTACTTGGTAGAAAATGGTCAGATGACCCCAAAAACGTCAATTTGTTGTTTGTTGTCCTTATCATTGACGTCTATGCATATGTTTAAACGTACCATAATGATTTGAGTCATAAGCGATGTGCAATCAATTTATAATTTTCAAAGTCAAATGATTATTTGTTCTATAGATTTATTTAGTGGTCTCACAATCCGTGTTTGGAACTTATTCGTTTTTATATCTTCTCTCAACCTCTGAATATAAAGTGTATAGAATATTTCTTTCTTTTATTGATCCATAGTGTATGGAATATTTCTACCTTTATGATTATGCTGCTAAAGTTTCTGAACGGGACCAATTGGGTAGCTCAATCCCTTGCCAAGCCCTGCTTATGTTCATGCATGGAAACCATGCAATATTTTTGACAATTTTTAGTTTTATCAAGTGTATATATGTTGGGGATGAGAGAGAAAATATTTTTTCTTTTATTGATATTCTGTTTATTATCATAATTAGAATATGTCTTTTCAATGACAATACAATATATCTTTACAAACTTCGATCTTTTGGATCAATTATGTGATTAATTTTTTATTTGAGACTTAATTAAACTTACAAGCTTTTCAACTCTCTCTGAGAACATATTTTGCCAAAATCGAATCCAAGTCTTCTCTTACAAACTTAGTGTTTGTTGTCAATTAAATTATACTTGTTAAAGATGCAGTGAGTAATTAATCCCAAAAAAACTCATAAAGTTGTATATATATAAAGGCAAAAATTTATTAAAACACTTGGATATAAGCACCGGATCTGCCAATCAGGGCCGGTTCTGGGTCCATTCAAGGTGTCCAACCGCGTAGGACCCCAAAAAATAAAGGGCCTAAAATATTAATTACTGTAACATATGTTCAATGCTAAAAACTAGAGAAAATGGTAATGCTTACTTTTTATAACCAAGGGGTCCAAGGTTCAATTCCCACCAACAACAATTTTTACTACTTTTATATAGAAGTTGTCTATCTTCATCAATCATTCCCAATATCCAAGCCCAAAATACACAAGCATCTAATACAAGAAAGAAGAAAATGTATCAAGTTAGCGTAGGACTCCCTAACCAGATGACAGTACATAAAAACAGCTTATATAAATACTGATAGCCCACAACTTTTATATATATATATATATATATATATATATATATATATATATATTTTTTTTTTTTTTTTTTTTAATAAAAAAGAAAACCAACCGCTATCGTGATTCTGAGTTAGTCCCCTTGAAACTAAATATTGCCAAAAGCTCATGAAGTGGAGAGCATTGTGTAAATTTAACAAAATAATTGGATAACTTATTATAAAAAAGAAAAAGTAAAATTCCAATCAATCAAATCAAGAGGCTATCAAATTGGCAATGTCGACTAAAATGTGTGATGGATATTTGAAGTTGCAATGTAAAAAGTTAATAATTTTCAGGATGATTTCTAAATTGTCTTAAAATCTCAAATTTTTATGTCGATTTTCTTTTGAAACCATTTTAGAATAATGTGTTTTTTTTTATTTTAAAAAATTAACATGTTTAAGACGATTTTTTCAAAAAAATCATTTTAAAAAGTAACCTTTTTAAAACAATTTTTTTAAAAAATTTTCTTAAAATTTTCTAAGATGATTTTTTAAAAAAATGTCTTAAAAAGTTCATTTACGAATAAGACGATTTTTTAAAGAAACATTTTAAAAAAATGATTTTTTTAGTAATGAAATGCAACAAAGAATAAAAAATTGTGAACTACTAAAATTGTATGAGAATGCCTATGATATGGTAAGTATATGCCAAAGAATGTGACTGGTTCTGTTACTTTTACTAGGAAATATAGTATACCATTTAAACTTTAAATGAGATGATTAGATGCATACTATGGCAATAAATAATCAGAGTCACAAACAATATTGAACAGAAATAAGTTTTCAATCTCAATAAAATAATAACTAAGCTTTATTCACTAGGTATACCCCAGATATAAGTTAATATGCATATTGTAGCTCTATTAAAAAACAACTAATAAAACCATTTATTATAGTTTTTTTAATGATTTTTTATAGAAAAATTTTCACCCACATGAAAACTTTGTGCTGCCTATGTAACATAATTTCAATCCCCAATGATGCTCTTACTTGGTGGCTTGAGCGATTACTCACTGAGTTGGCTTCCTCTTTGACAGTTTCCACTAAATATTCCTCCAGCAACTCATTACCATAAGATCTTAATTTTGTGAAACACAAGGTTAATTATAAAATATGAGGATAAAATTAAGATGCAATTCCTTTGATGTTTTTACTGCTATTCTTTCATTATAATTAGACTTTCACTTTAGTAACTTGAGTTTTAGTGTAAATCCTGATGTAAATGATCAAAATCAGACTCTAATTGTGATTAAAGACTACCACAAAAAAGTACTTAGAACATTACTCCAAATTTTGTCCAAAATATGATAGTTATGGTAAACCAGAAGTGGAAAATGTAATAACAAAAATTACCTGTGCACTTATCAGTCTCAGGGTAGTCCTCTTGCTAGTCTCCTGCATGGCTCCGGCCAGCCAATAAAATTTCATCCAATATAAAATATGCCAACTTTAACGACAGATTAAGATAAACACTGAATAGTAAATACTAGTTTTCTTTTCTTCCATTAAATCATTAGCATTCTTACTTATATATGACTTTCAAATTTATATTAAAAATAAGAAAATATGATTGATCACAAAGACTGCAACCAGCCTGCAAGAATCCTAATCTTATTTGTTCATTTAATATCTCATAATATTTCTTGTTATTGAAGAATTAAGCCATGCCACTTATTTACCAATGAGGTATCAACAAATATCTTGCCATTCAAATTTTCTCACCTTATAATTAAAAGTGTGTTTCTTATATTACTAAAAAAAATACATTTATATATAAGTGGTAATTGGTAAACAATAAATTGAGTGCATAGCTGGCGCTGCCTCTATTAAGTAATCGACCTTTCCACTAACAACTCTTGCACATTTCAGATCGTCAAGGGATATTTTCAGATCTGTGTTTTCGACTTTATCTACCGTTATTGATTGGATGTTTTATGGAATAAGTTCTCATTACGGAAATAATCTCTTGACGATGACAGAACTAAAATATTCCTTCTGTACATAAAATTAAGATACCTTGATCATGGTCAACCCAATTAAAATTAATCTACTATATATGTCAATTCTTTCAACATTATCATAAATAAATGGTTCATGATGGGGTGGACCCGTCACCCATGTTGTCTCTTTCGGTCCAGATATACATCGTGTAAATGATGAAAATAATAGTATATGCCATATATATGTGGTTTGACGATGCCATATATGTAACACTATTCTGCAAATTAAGCTAGGGAAGTTGTAGTATATGATCAGATTATTAGTTATTAGATATAAAATCTAATAACTATTTTAATTAATTAACCACTTAATTGATTAAAATATGTAGATTTTATATCTGATAATATAGCCACTGTAAATTATTATTAGTTTATTATTACTGCTACAATAATATTGAATCGCAGAAAATATGTAGAGACCTGGTATTTTTTGTCTGTCTTATCATGTGGGATCACTATAACATATCTAATTTTTAGCAACATTTTTTTTCTTACACTTATTAAAAATATTATTAATTTTTTTTGATAATATTTAAAAAATATTATCAAATATGAATTAATATTAATAATATTTTTAATATTGTATTAAATATTGTGTAAAACCTTTAGTGACATGAGTTACACGGAACATTTGATAAAATATCGTGAAAATATATTAATAATATTTATAAAAAATGTAATTTTTTATATAAATGTTAGGAAAAATATGGTACTAAAGATTATATATGTGTAGCAGTGGATAAGGAAAATAATAGTGTTAAAAGGTTACATTATCATCATGAGAACAGGTTGATTTAGTTCAATTTTCAAATTAGTTTTTATCAGTACATAAATCGATTTTTAACCTGTTGTGAAATATAAGTATTCAATCTAGAATCGAGGTTCAACTATCCATCGAGTCAAGGCACATGTTTTAAGTATTCTTGAATTATTTTATTTTTATTTTTGACACATCATTTCAATTAAAATAATATATCTTCATCAAATGATTTTTTTTTCAATTTTAACTCTTATTTTTAATTTATTATTATCTATTAAAATTTAATATTTACTATTAATTAATTTTTTTTATTTTTTTATTTAAAAAATTCTCGTCAAAATATTTTCAAAAACTTTATACAGCTAAATGATGTTGTCTTTCTTGGTGACAGAAAATGCCGTGTATGTAACACCCTCATATTTCAATACATATGTGTGAATTTTCTCATAAGATTAGTAATATGAATTTATGACGAAAATACCCTTGAATATTTTTAAAAATTACAAAAATATCCTTCAGCCCTGAAAAGGTCAGATAGCCTCAGGAATTCTATAAGAACCTGATAAAAGTATAGTATGCTCCTAGATAATGAATTATTAACATAGTGGTGAAAAGAAACCATAAACTAGAATTTTTAGGAATTCTGAAAAATATTTTGAAAAGAGCTCAATCCAGACTAATTCAAGCATTAGAAAAACATAGGAAAAGGATAGATGCAATCCATAGAATTTTCTCTTAATTATAGGAGGAATAGATTTCTTTAATAAGCTAATTTAATAATTTTACTAATTAAAGACAAAATGGACCAATAAGAATTAAGATAAAGTCACTTGATAAGAAAAGTTTAAATAACATCCTAAAAATACTACAAAGATTTAAGTTAGTCTCTAAATAATTTCTAGAATTTTATTCCTAAGAAGACATTTGAAATTTGATTTTCATTAATAATAGAAATAATTTTATTCAATTTAAAGATACATGTTAAATAGAACAAAGCATAAAATTCCCTAAAACACTAGCCATTCCACGTGAAAAAGCAAAATTTAAAAACAATTGCTTCCAAAATCAAGCCTTGGCCGTATGATATCAAGAAGAATGGAGAAAGATTGAGAAACATCAAGACATAGGACACTTGTATGGTTAAAAAACTAGGAACATTGTAATTGGACCATTTGGAAAGGTAAATAATCATGGCTTTGAAAATAATGTAAAAATCTACTAATGCTTAGCTATCCCACGTAAAGGAAGAAAACAAAAGGGGATGCCTCCAAGCTGTGCCAAATTCACGTGAGAATAAGAGAAAAATAGGAAGATGTAGAATTTTCTTGAATATGGACACTTGTAGGATAAGAAAAAGCTAACCAATAATAGGAAACCAATTGGAAAGTTAGGCAATCATAAGCTTTGGAGATATTTGTAAGGTTAATTCAACAACTTTATATAAAAAAGAAGGTGGGGACCGTGGAGTTAAGGTTGGCCAAGAGAAGTGAACGTGCAATCTCTAGCCTTGTCCCTTTCAAAGCAATTTCAAAATCTTTTTAAAATAAACCAAGAGTGGTCGTGCAATTACTCCCTTTGCATCCTTCTCACTTTGACCTTCCTATCATTTTCAAATTATACCTTCACTCAAAAAGAAAATCAAGATCACTAATCCTAACAAGCTCACGTGGGAATCAAGAAAAAAGGAAGTAGGAGCTGTCCAAGTTTGGGAAACAAACAAGGTATGGGGAAGTCTCTTGATAAACAAAGTTTAAATACTAATTATGTTGAGATTAACCATTGTTCTAATGAAGATTTAAGCTTTGCTTACTAGGTGTTTGTGAAAATGTCTCAAAGAACTTAAGGTGTGCTACATGAATGATTTTGTGACTAAAATGATTTTAATCCTAGTTTATCATTAATGATAAAATAACTAACTCAAATCTAACCTAACCAATAAAATTTAAAGAAATTTTCTACTAACTATATGATATTTTTAATAGAAGAAT
Source organism: Glycine latifolia (assembly GCA_013407115.1). Taxonomy (NCBI): domain Eukaryota; kingdom Viridiplantae; phylum Streptophyta; class Magnoliopsida; order Fabales; family Fabaceae; genus Glycine; species Glycine latifolia. The sequence continues at coordinate 6,161,461 of CM023949.1, forward strand.
AATGGTTTAAATTTATGATTTTCAATACCAATTGTATGTTGGCCGAAAATATTCTATAGCTTGTATATTTATTTTGTTATTTATTTGTTAATATTAGAATTAAAATCATGTCTATTATATTAAATTTCATAAGAAATAATAAGGGAGATATAGTTTCCTTTCAAGTATTTCATTAAAAACCAGCTTGTAGTCATATGAAAATGAAAGGTTTCAAAGAAAGAAAAATGATTGGTTTGTGTAGTTTTTGTATAATTTTGTGAAACTTTATGTGATGTTTGAAAAGGATGTATGTAGATAATTACACTTATTCCATGTGACTTAAAATATATTAAGTTGAGTGTATGTAACACACCAAGTGAAAAATGATAAATGATGAGAAAAGATGAGATGAAAGAAGTATTCTTGCATGTTTCATGTGAATATGCCCAGCGGGGGTTAATCCGTGAAGTTGTTACCTCAGAAGGAGGTTTGTCAGATAGCTAGAGTTGAGAAAGAACGTTCTAAGGTGATGAACTGGGGGATAGTGGCCGTGGGGAGATCACCTACCCATGATGATCACATATAGAGTGAGTGTGAGTCCTATTGCAACACGGACCTATCCTGACTGATCGATCCAACTCGCGAGGTGTTAAGCTATTCTGATTATGGCCATGTGATGAAAAGTTGAAAAATCATGCATCGTGCATTTTCCATGCATTTTGTGGTGTAATGATTGCTTATGAAATTATTCTGTTATTTGAACTCTGTTTATCATGACTTACCCTATTTTGTGTCTATGGTTGACACCTGTGATGACCCCATTTTATTTGGGCGAGCAGAAGAACAGTAAAACTGTGGATGACATTGAAGAAGGTGTAGTGATAAAGAAGCTTGATGAACTGTATGCTGTGAATGTGATTTTCTGTTGACTTGTATTCGGTATTGAACTGTCTGTATACTACTTTGGACAATATGTTTGGGACTGTATATGGACTGTATTCTATTAAATTGTATTTGGACTGTATGTTATAATAAACTCACGAACGCGGTATGTTAAATAGCTCGCTTAGAATATTATTTTCTGTAAATAAATTATTTAGGAGAAGGAAAAGGAAAAAAAAAAATTTCTCATAAAAATAATAAATAATACGCTAAGTATAATAATTAATAAACTAAGAAAATTTAGGCGTTACAGTGTAGTTCTGTCATTAGGAGAAAAAAAGGTATTCGAGTTAAATAAAGACACCTTTTCTTTCACTTTTAATTTTCAATAAACAGTGATTATTCTTTGAAAAATAAATATCTATTCTCAACTGACAATGACAAATAGATTGATTATGCATGGTGAGAATTCAAGAGGGTATTACATAAAATCCGTGGATATCATCATAGCCGAGTGAATCAAAATTTCCCGTTAGGCCAGGAATAATGGTGTAGCTTGTACTAAACTTTTGGATGGTGAAGTGATTTTTCTTTTTCTTTTCCTTTTATTGGGGAAGGGGAAGGGGAAGGCATGAGATACTAGTGGTAGACCTATCCATCTCAATTGTTGATCTATTATAAGGTATTTACATCTTATAAACACGTCATCTTAAATTTAATCTTTGACATTTTTATGTGTATAAAAAATGCTATTGAAACAAAGACTTTAGTAGTAATGCACCAATAGTGTAAAATGTCATTCAACCATAAATTGATAACCACGTATTATACTTACCTTTGGGTATATATAAGTGCAATTATTTCATCTATCCCTTACTTAAATATATTTGTTATGATCTCTTTTTAGTTCAAAAGATTTAGTTCTAATACATCTACTTATATATTTATGTAAATTTGGAATTTAGTCGTCTCATTTTAAATCTTTTGAAATATTGAATTAGAATTGGATTTTGGAGAATCTTAGGATCATGTCAAAGTAGAATGCTACTAGTGGCCCTACTAGAACAAAGAGTGCGGGCCAACCAATAGGGATGGCAAAATGGGTTTGGCCCGGCAGGTCGGCCTGTTTGGCCCACTAAAAAATGTGGATCGGGCTGAGATTTTGAGCCCACATTCATTAAACGGGGCGGGCCAACCCGGCCCACAAAAATGTGGGCCAAATGTGGGCCAGGGCCGGGCCAGCAGTCCACCAATAAAAAAATAATAAAATATTTAATAGGTAATTAAATGAGTGGTTTAGAGGGAGAGTGACTAAGAAGAAATGAGTGATTTTGAATCCTTAACCCTAATACATTTTTATTTGGAACCTAATAATGAGCTATACTACATGTACAAATATGCTTTGATTGCTTGCATCATTGTGAAACAAATTTCTAAGAATTTGTTAAGTCTTAGGAGCTAATTGAAAACCATTGTTAGACATGTATTCCCTGCTTGCTTTTGTTTCTATTAGGCATGTATTTTATATTAAAAATCATTGTTATAAGATTAAGTTAGTACATTATTAATTTTTAGTATAAATAATTACATTTGAATTTTTTTAATAATTTTTTTACCTTTATTTAAAAAAAAAAATTTATTTTTTAAGTGGGCTGGCCCGCTGCCCCACTAACCCACTTTAAAGTGGGGTGGGCTAGTATTTTCAACCCATTTTGCAAAAGTGGGCCAGCCCCGCCCGATTCACTTTTTTTGTGGGTTGGGCTAGCCCGGCCCGTTTTTGGGTGGACTGACCCACTTTGCCATCCCTACCAACCAAACACAAGTCAGAAATAAACCTTCATTGGAAGAAATCTTGGCCTAGCTGAAATATGGTATTCGCTAGGTTAGAAGTAAGTCTGTAGCATTTCACATGTTGGAGGCAATTCTAGCCCAACTAGAAGAGTAGGCTAGCACATTGACAGACAGTGACTAATTTTGAGAAATGACATTTTAGCCCAACTAGCCAACCGAAACTGTCATTGGAAGAATCCTTTTATTAAGCAGTGCTAAGGCTTTGGTCCAACCGAAACTTAATTCTGAGTGGGTTGAAATTGTCGCATTGGCACTTTATGGGGGCAAGAGATAAAGCAATTAAGTTTTTGGAGGGAGGATAGGACATTCTTCTCCGACCTAGGTTTGGACATAAAGGGGGTAGTTTGGGAGACTTTCTTTCCTCCATTTTCATCATCTTCTTCTCTTCACCATTTTGGATGTTCATTTCAATCATGAGTGGCCAAGCTCCCCTCCCTTGTTGGGGTTTGATATAACTAAATTCAAACTCATGTATATCTTTTGAGTTATTAATACATGTTTATTATTCACCATTATGTGTTCTTCTTTTTTGCTTAATGCTTGTTTTGACTTGATCATCCATGTGCTTGATACAATTGGAAAATGTATTTGAACTATGAATAGGAGAAGAACACCTAATATGTATTGTTGCTAGGAATAGAGAATGACTCATTAGTCACCTTTGACTCATTTTCTTAAAGCAAATAACATGGTTAAGCTATGCAAGAGATTGATAGTTTAGTCAAAGGACTTAGGCTCTTCTTGTAAGGAATTAGGGATTGAGAGATTTTTATGAGTTCGTGATAACAAAAGAATGATAAACATTGATTAATAGTTTGTGTATGCATGAGGGAGTAGTTTAGTGAAGTTCAACCCCAAAGTTTTTATAATTTTTTCTTGCAACATTTGTTCGTAATCTAGATCTTTGAGAATAAAAAAAATCTCTTTTATTAGTTGTCTTTCAAGTTTTCACCTTAATTTCTATCCTTAATCGGTGTTAATTTAAATTTACTCTATATTGTCTAGTAAGTAAAAAATGCATAAATTGTCAAATATTGCACAAGTTCTCTAGGAAAATAATATTTGGACTTTTTATTTTATGCTACTTATGCAATCTGATATGCTTGTCAAATAAGTAACATAAAATGCTATTGATATGACTTTTAAGTTAATTTTGTACAAATCAACAAACTTATAATATATACATAACGTGATTTGTGATTGGATAATCAACAAAAAAAGTTTATAATTACATGAGAATATAAAATTAATTTACACAATTAATATATAATCCTTTTTCTCTTGAAACAAATCCCAAATTCGAACAACTTTTTATTATAAGTACTATTAAAAAACTGAATATAAGGAGTATTTTAATCCATATGAAAGAGTAGTACAAGCTAGATCATAAGGATAAAAGGAAACAATTATGAAGCGTGATACGACATGTATGTGATACGATAACTTTTTTAATTAAAGATATAATATGTCCTTGATATATTAATAAAAAAATTATATGTGAAATATGCAAAATAAAATGTAATTATTGCTGGTGTTAAAATACAATAATACGATAATCTTAAGCGTTGTTAAGACATGGTTTTAAAAAGCCAAAAATCACATAAATAGATATTTTTTATTATATAATCCCTTAAAGTTAAAATAATAAAATTATAAAATATTAAAAACTTCAAAAAGTATGTCATGCCATACCAGAAACAACTTGAGCGTTGTATTCCAACCATGTCCTACATTTTAAAAAAAAAAAATATATAGATACTTCTTTGATATGTATATATCCAGACATATTAATTGGAAGTATATTGGTATCCACGACACCGATACTTTTTTATTTTTGAAATATCAGGACTTCATTGGGAAACAATTTGCTTTATTTAGGGTCAGTGTACCAAACATAATAGGAGTAGGGAGCACCATCCATTATGGACTTAAACCATATAATATTGTTGAAGTTAAATGTGACGTCCTAAAATACATTATCATCATGTATAATTCAAGTAGACCATACCACAACGTGCCAAATAAGATATCGAACAAAATGCCCTTTTAAAGACACAGTTAAACTAAATAGGCATGATGAGCAATGATATCACCAGGCATAACTCCATTAAAACCAAGTTATGCATAGAATATACCACAAATGATTTGGTTAGGATAGAAAAAAGATATGACTAATTTACTAACTCCCTTAGAGGATAAACAGAACACATATACAAGCTATACCCTACACTTTTTTATTTTATTTTACAGAACGATACCCTACACTTGAGACAAGATTCTTTTTATACACAAATTAATTCGAGTTGACAACCTTCTACAGATAAAAATCTAGCAAGCACATTTGAGGGGAATATAACACTTGTAGAAATTTTTAAAAATACCAGATTGAGTTGAAATGGAGTTCCCTCACAATAGTTTAGTTGAGACTGTAAAAGGGTATAGGTGGATTTAACATAAAAATCTCTTAGACGTATTTTAAAAAAATGATAATTTATTTATAAAATATGAATATGTATATGTTTCCTGAAATTCAGAAAAATAGCTGCAGCCAAAGAAGATTCCCAATGGTTCAGGAACGGCACAGCATACATGATTTTACGTGTGAAGATAAGGAAAGAAGAAAAAAGTAAATTCTTTAGTGAAATCTTGAAGATAAGAAGAGATCAGTATAATAGAGAATCTGCATGATGAACTTGCATTGTATAATAAGAGGGACATGATATCTAGAAGCAAGGAAATTTATATATGGCTCTCTGCCCATATTTCTATGGAACCCAATTAAGTCAAAATCTTATCTAATACTCTTCTGATCAACTAAAATTCTGAGAACAAATTCAGTTTGACAATGCCACAGCAGAAACACGGGTAATCACTAACAGCTACTATCTTGTTACCTACACTTCTTATATATTATTCTATTCCCATAACAATAGTCAACCAATCAACAAATAGTTTTGAGAAGAAAATATGGGCCAAATGTCAACTTTTGCTTGTTCCTAGCTAATTCTTAAAGCTACACGTAGCAAATTCAAAATTGATTCCATACAATGATTAAGAATGGTTTCAGATAGGGAGCACCACGGAAAGGTACATAGGTAAATTGACAAGAGTCAATTTCTACTAAGTTTGGGAATTTCTTTTTTGTGCTTATAAATAAGGGTTTGAAATGTGGGTTTAGAGGAGTGTGTGTGGGTGAAATTGAATGTTGTGTGGTCAAAAAGAGGTAGTGAGAGTGTTTTTGAGTCAAGGGTTGTTGGAAAATCGAGGGGATAAATATCGGAGAGACTTTAGGAAAATCGAGGGAGTAAATATGAGAAAGATTTACACCTGAGTAATCATACAAGTGAATTAGACACCACAACTTAATCCAAAATCTTAAGGCTTGAGTTTATGGATCTTCTTTTCACTTATATAGTGTTAAACTTTTCTATTGTTATCGGATGTGAGACTTTAACTCACACTTGTAATCCAACAAGGATGATTTGCCGGCATAAGTTTGATCTCTTCTAGGCTGTTGCCGGCGAGATATCTTAGTTCAATGGTGCTCTCTTTCCACTTATATGATACTCTAGAAAGAGCTTGATTGAAAGGATGATGTCAAATAATTATCTTGATGTACGATATTAACCATTAGCTATATTAATGTGGCATGAACTATATATATAATTAATCTGAGAGAAAAAAACCAACTAGCACACAACTGGATGGCTTGGTCCTCTTTCTTATACCCAAATGAAGATTTTATTGCACTCATGGTGTCAAATTGTGGTCGGTTGCTTCGTAGCCAAATATGACAATGTGTGTAAATGTGGCTAAAGCAGTCGTAATTATGATTGTGATATGGTACAGTAAGTAAAAAACTTTTATGTTGTGACTGTAATTATTGTTAAACACCGTAATTTAAAACCATGATTCTAAGTTATAACGAAAAATCATATGAGATGGAGAAAAGTTCTTTCGATATAACAAGTGAGGTAAAAGACATTGTCCCGCATTACAACCTGAAAATAAAAAAATTCTATCCAGTACTAAAACAAAGTAGATAGAACAAGTCAACAAGACAATTATTCCCCCTGCGAAACCACGAATACCCCCCCCAAATCGTATATCATTTTAGACCCATTCCTCCCTATGTAAAGGTACTTGGTCTAGTATAATACAGACAAATTAATAACTTTGATCCATTGAACAAACTTTGACGAGCGTAAAATCTGAAGAAAGTATTACTTGCTTCTGCATTGATTTCAAATTTTGACTAGGATTTAATCAAGAAAAATGGATCCGTGAACTGTGATGCATAACCAAACGCATTATAAACCACTGTCATATAATGCTTTATGAGAATCTATATCAAAATTGGAAATATATTTAATACAACTCAAGGTTCAATTCAAACAAGACACAGAAACTTTCTTAATGATTAACATTTTATGTTCACTATATACAAAAGCGTCACGAGACGATGAACCACAAATATTAGAAACACTGCATTTATTATGCTCATTTTGTTTTCATCCACTCGAATATTCTCTACAAACCTTAGAAATACTCTGAGCACATAGACTATCATATATTGCACTCGAGCTTAAACAGACGATAGTCTAATTAAGTTACTGTGTTAATTGAAACTTAAAAGGTTTCGTGAGCCTAAAGAGATTTGCTTAAAAGAATATTTTGGTTAACATTACAGTCAGATCATTAGAACTAAAAAATAGACTTATAACGTATAAACAAATTGTAATCGACTCTTATAAGTTAAGTTTATAATTATTTTAATTTTATAATTTATAATTTGTTTAACATGTGTATTTTTTTGCCTTTTTGGATTTATAGCTTATTTTACTATTTAGATATAGGTTAAGTTTATCTCAAAATTTTAATATAAAATAAATCTTTAAACAGATTAACAGACTAAATCAGACCTTCAAAAGGTCAAATCAAACTTAGAAAATAAGTCTATGATAGATAACAAATTTTGAATCCTAAATTTTTTAAGCAGATCAGACCTATTTAATCGAGCCTTCCCATCTTTGCTGCTAAATCATTAGAGCAATGCTACACAAGGAAGGGCAGAATAATAAATTTTAACCCCAAACTTAGTGGGTGACTATTTTTTTCTAACATATTCGCAATCCCATTAGCTTCATCAAAGATATGGCTCCAGGAGAACCGAATTCCACAGCAAGCAAAATTATAGATCTGATCCAAAGAAGCTAAATGGTAGCAAAAGGATGAGTGACCTGACATTCTTGGAGTAAAAAAATGCTCTGTAATCTTTTGATTAGGGAAAAAAAAAGAAGGTATTTGAGTTAGACAAAGACAAGCTTTCGTTTGACTTTGTTGTTTTCAACAGAGAGCGATTAGTCTTTTAAATACTGATGATCTTTTCTCAAGACCATGACAAACGATTGACTATGGTGAGACTTCGAGAAGGTATTAAACAAAATCCGTAATGAATATCATATCATAATTGATGAATGAATCTTGCTAGATATTTTTTTTCAACATAATTTATTTCATATCCAATAATGAATCCAAATTTAAATTTTAGATATTTGATTAAAAGATACAAATTACCACTTATGTCAATCATTATTAGTCGACTTGAACTAAATCTTTAATTAGACGTCATCACAATTGTTGATGTTGCAAAGATATTTACATATTTTAAACTTGTGATCTTAGATAATTAAATATTTAGATTAATGTGTATGAAAACAAAAAGTGCTATTGACAAAATCCTAACTTTGGCTTTAAAACGTTTTAAAAAAATACAATTTGTTATATCAACACACAAAAAAAGAGGCTTTCATGTTTTTACATTGAAATGATAAGGAAAGAAATATATAATAAAGGCAGCAACCAAAGAAGATTGCCAGGAACAACATACACACTTTACATGATTTTTACATGTGAAAATATAAGGGAAGGAAAAAATAAGAGAAAAAAAAACCGCAAATTCTTTAATGAAATCTTTTAGATAAGAGCAGATCTGGTTAAGAGAATCTGCGTGATGAACTTTATACACTGATACAATAATGTGAGGAACATGATATAAGGCAAGAAAATTTATGGCTGTGTCCATACTGCTATGGAACCCAATTAAGTCAAAGTTTTATCAGATACTCTTCTGATCAACTAAAATTCTGAGAACAAATTCACATTGACAATACCATAGCGGAAACATGGGTAGCCACTAACCATTACTACTATCTCGCTGGCTTCGCTTCTTATATATTATTCTATTCTATTCCCACAACAATAATAAATATTAACCAATCAACAAACAGTTTCTGGAAGAAAATGGGCCAAAGTCAACTTTTGCTTATTCCTAGCTAATTCTTAAACTTACACGTAGCAAAATCAAAATTAATTCCATATATACAATGAATGGTTTCGGATAAGGAGAGCCATAGGGTCAATTTCTAGTACATAAAGTTAGTTTGAGGTTTTACCTTTTTGTGCTTATAAATACAAAGGCTACCAAAGGGTTTGACATGTGCATAAATTTAGAAGAGTGAAGTAGTTGAAGTTAAATGATGTATGCTCAAATGTCTTGCATGAAGAGGTAGAGAGAGTGCTTTTGAGCCAAGGATGACTTGCCGGCGTAAGTATAATCTCTTCTTAGGGTATTGCCGGCGAGACATCTTGGCTCATTTGTTCTCCCTTTCCCTTCATATGAGACTCAGACATGAGCTTGATTGAAAAAAAATGATGTCCAATACCGTGCCTGGTTGAATACTACTACCACATTTTCTATACGGAAGTTGCTTGGCATATATCTATATACTTAATTTGAGAGAGAAAACTGAATAACACGAACTGGTTGGCTTGGTTCCTCTCTTTTGATAGGTAAATGAAGGTTTTATTGCAACCAAAGTACGTACTCTCCAAATTACATGTGAGGTAAAAGACTTTGCTCCGCATTACAACGTTAAAATAGAAAATCCATCCCACTAAAACAGCGTAAATACAACAAGGCAATAATTCCACCTGCGGTGCCACTGCCACAAATACAATCCCAATCATATCATTTAGACCCTTCTCTCCCTGTCTAAATGTACCTGATCTACTATAATACAGACAAATAATTTTAGCCATAGAACAAAGACCGTGGAGTACATTCAATTATTAGAAAAACATAGATATTTGCAAATGTAGTTATCATTTTTAATAGCTTTCAGGAGCCACTTCAAATTTATTTTTACAGTCAGACCCCAATAAAAATACTAAATAAAATAATTACAATACTGTACATATAAAAAATTTAGAATTAAAAAAATTAAGTGATGGAACCAAGATTCCTTACTTACAAAAACAAACAAATTAATATCGTAATATTTATCGATATAAGAAAAACTCTCCACAACACCTGGTTTCGTCCTTGCTCTGGGAGCCGAGTCTGATGCCTGCACTTTCATTCCTCTGTCCAATAATTAGCCCAATCTTTTTCTTCCATATTAAGTTTGTGACTTTTATTGCATTGGGTATTTCATTTTTATTTTTTATTTATAATTATTATTTCTTAATCAATTATTTTAATTTTACTTTAAATTTAATTTAAATTTTGAAATGCGAATCTTGATATATTGAAAGCATTTCTTTTCTAGATGATGTCAATGTAAAATTATTATAATATAAGTTAATCTTAAATTAAATTTATAGTTTTTTAATATTAATTTTTGACACATCACATCAAATGAAAATAATATCTCTTCATCAAACTTTATATTTTTTTTCAATTTTAAACATTACGTTTAGTTTATTCCTCTTAATAAAATAAAATATTCAATATTATTTTAAGTTGAAAATTACTCGTACAGTAATTTGAAAGGTTTATAAAGCTTTATATTTTATTTTTTGAGTAGATGGGGTAAAATGCTCAATAAAGAAAACTAATAAGAAAAAAAGTGGCGGCTGCTAAATCAGCCATCAGACCAATGCTACAGATGGAAGGACAAAGATTTCATAAATAATGTCAACTCCAAACTTAAGTGTGAAGAACATGCTTTGCATGCTTACATATATTCTCAACCCTATTAGCATCACCAAAGATATGGCTCTAAGAGAACCGAACTCCAGAGTCAGCAAAATCATAGATCTGATCCAACTACGAAAGTGGTAGCAAGAATGAGTGACTTGACATTCTTCATGTCAAAAAATGCTGTGTAATCTTTCCATTAGGGGTAAAAAGGTATTCGAGTTAATCCAATGACAACCTGTCATTTGACTTTTTATTTTCAACAAAGAGCGATTACGCTTTCAAATAATGCATGCAGATAATCTATTCTCAACTGACAATGATAAATCGATTGACTGTGGTGAGACTTCGTCAAGACGGTATTAAACAAAATCCGTAATGAATATCATATTATAGTTTTAAATTGCATTACACAAAAACGATTTTTCTAGTGTCCAGAATCTCATCGCAACTGCAATTGTGGTCATATGTATGCCACATTTTCCTACAATTTTCCGTTGCCAGAAACACAATTTAAAATGATGATCATATCATATAGCATAGTTGAGTGGATCCACATTTTGCATTAGACCAGGAATAGTGGTGTAGCTTTAACTAAATTTTTGGTTGGTACGTAAAAAGTGATTTTTTTTTTCTGGTGCAGAACGAGATTCTACGCCATCACAATTGTTGATCTCACAATGGTATTTATATCTTTTAAACGTGTGATCTTAAAATAAATATTTAGATTAATGTGTATGAAAACAAAAATGATATTGACAAAAATCCCCAGCTTGAACTGTAAAGTGTATTTAAATAAAAAAATATAATTCATTATTTCAACACAAAAAAAATTACGACTTACGCGCTTATTATACATTGAAAAGACAAAGGGAAGAAATATATATGCATAAAAAATAGCCACAGCCAAAGAAGATCCCCAATGATTCAGAAACAACACATCTTAAGGGTCCATTCGATATTGTGAAAGACAAAAAGAGTGAATTGAGATGAATTTTTTTAATAAAAGTATTAAAACATAAAAATGTGAGTCTCATCATTTCATTTCTTCTCATTTTCATTCTCTTTTCTATTCAAACTAACGGGACCAACATGACTTTACATTTGAAAAGATAAGGGAAGAAAGAAAAGGCAAAATAAAAAAGGAGCAAATCCTTTAATGAAATCTTGAAGATAAGAACAGATCTGGCCAATAGAGAATGACGAACTTTAGACTGATACAATAATAGGAGGAACAGGATATGAGCAAAGAAATATATGGCTATCTGCCCATACTGTTATGGAACCCATTTAAGTCAAAATTTTATTAGATACTCTTCTGATCAACTAAAATTCGGATCTGAGAACAAATTCACATTGACAATGCCACAGCAGAAACATGGGTAGCCACTAACCACTACTACTATGCCGCTGCCTTTGCTTCTTATATATTATTCTATTCTATTCCCACAACAATAATTACTAACCAATCAACAAACAGTTTTTGGATGATAATGAGCCAAAGTCAACTTTTGCTTATTCCTAGCCAATTCTTAAACTTACACGTAGCAAAATCAAAATTGATTCCATATATACAACAAAAATGGTTTCGGATAAGGAGAACCATAAAAAGGTACATATGTAATTAACAAGGGTCAATTTCTAGTAAGTGAAAGTTCGTTTGAGTGTTTCCCTTTAATTGGTGCTTATAAATACAAAGGTTACCAAAGTGTTCAAGATGTGGAATTAGAAGATTGTGTAGTAGTTGAAGATGAATGCTGCTTGCTCAAATGTCTTGCATGAAGAGGTAAAGAGAGTGCTTTTGAGCCAAGGATGACTTGCCGGCATATATAAGAATGGGTATTGCCGGTGAGACATCCTTGCTCACTTGTATTCTCTTTCCACTCATATGAGACTCAGAAAAGAGCTATTGATTGAATCCAACGTTGCGCCTTGTTGAAATGTACCACATGTTATACGAAAATGGCGTGAACTGAATATGCAACGTTAATTTGCGAGGGAAAACTGAGTAGCATGTATGCAACTGGATGGCTTGGTTATTGGTAAATATGTTACTTTCTTGGCTTAAATCTCTCCGTAAAAACTTATAGAAGAAAAGTAAAGTTTATCTCATTAGTTAAAATTAGCTTAAGTTCGTATAAGTTAAAATAAGTTTTTATGGAGTAGCTATGATTTTAACTTTTTTCACAATTGGTTTTAACTTGTAGCTAAATAAGTTAGTTTACGAGAAAAACTTATCTTGTTTTCTTCTACTTTAAATGTTGAGAATTTTTTTTCCAAAGAGAGCCTTAATAAATTTTGTTAGATATAAATATGTTTTTGATCTTTAAGAAATATTTGATTTTTGTATTTGTTTCTAAATAAAAAAATTATTTGTTTTGAATATCTAATAAAAAAATTATCCTTAACAATTTTGGAATCCCTGGCAAATTAATAAATTTTGTGTTTATTTTGATAAAAAATTCATTTAATTATTCAGAACTAAAATAAAATTCTTTAACATATCCAAGAATAAACAAAAAAGTTGTTAATTTATCAAGGATTGAAACAAAATATAAGAAAAAAAAAATAAAATTATTGTTTTATTAGAAATTCAACTTAAAATAAAAAATTTATTAAGAAACAAATACAAAATCAAATATTTATTAAAAAAAATATTTTAAAATGTATTTGATTCTCAGGTTGATCATTTTTCTTTGTTTTTCTAATTCTTGTTTTCGAAGATTTACTTCTCTTTCTTTTTTAGGATGCATAATATCCTCGGATACACTTGAATTCAGACAGATAGGAGAATATGATCGAAACAAGTTTACGAGAATGTGAGTCATTAACCCTCAAAAGAGCATTCACAACACTTATATAATACCGTCTAGATTCGGCCTAGGACGGGTTTGGTATAATATGGATATATAAGATTATAAGTTTGAGTTTTAGTATGACCATTGTAAAAGAGAAAGAAAAAAAATCACAATATCACTAACTGCGAAATGGGTTCCTGCACCTGAATGATTCTACGAACGATAAAATAAAAAAGTATTCTTCTAAGCTAGTTTAAAATGTAGTATTCATTAAACATTAAAAAGCTAGATCTTGGGTATTTAATGAAATATTTATTTTACAAGGAAAAAAATATTTTGACAAAAGAAAAATGAATGTTAATGTAAGAAAAAAAAAAGTAGTACAAGGAATGACACGTTTCAGCCCTCTACATCTGATACATTACAGAGAGCTCCCAGGACAAAACAAAAAACAAGAAGACACAAGGATATATCTAGAATCAAAGTACATTGTCTGAAGTCTGCATTATAAGGGTCATGTAGCTAAACTACTAGATCATACACTACCATGTCAGAGTGATTGAGCTGTGATCGAAGAGAAAAGAAGCAGGCGTAATTATCATCAACAATGCAACAAAAGGATATAGTCAATAGGAAGATTTAGCAAGTCCAGCTACTCACGAGCACGCTTTTGTCTTGCATAGTTTAACATGATCAACTTAGGCACCACCAAGGGGCTAACATTAGCTCATACACAATACACTATTAATTAAACAAAATTAAAAATAAACAAAAACAACATATAAAAGACAAACACCTCTCAAATTCAAAGTGTCACTGTGCCGACATTTTTCGAGACACTGACACATCCCAATATTTATTCGACGCTAATTTAAAATTTATTTTTTGGTAGCTTGAATGTTTAAATTATCACTTTTATATAATTCATACACTTGAAAAAAAAACATAAAAAATTGATTTTGGAAAGATTAATATATTACCGAATTAGATATTTGATTATATGTTTTTTTATATTTCAGTCTTCCACCATAGTTTGTCGACTTCACAGGTGGCTGTATGGACTTTAATCAATATCTGCGATCCTGATTTGGCAGATTTCGTAGTGTAGTACAAGTGTGCAACGTTTTGGTATGATCTATACTCTATAGTGAAGACGACCATTCTGTATTCTATTGGCATTCTGGTCAAGGATACATTTATCTCATTGTGTATTTGGACGATATGATATTATTATAATTAGTAGTGATCAACATATGACATACTTCACCTGAAAAAACATCTCACACCAATTTCAGGCTAATGACCGTAGTAAGTTCCGATGTTTATTGGGTAACGAGGTGACCAATATATTGATCACTGATGAATGCTTATAGTTCTGACAAAATAAAATACTTTCCAAGTTCGTATATATAAGTTTTGTTTATGTATAGATCATGATTCAATGGTACATCATCATTTTAAAATAATTATTTTAAAAATCAATATACCATATACTTAATAAATTATGATGAAATGACTATATAAATTTTTTTACACTGCATAACTTTTTTGTTTTTCTCTCTCACTCTTTGTCTTTCTATATATAACTTAATTACCTAAATCATTAATATTAAAAAACATCGTTAATTTAATTGATAGTAATAAATTTATTTTAAATTTATCAATTTTAATTTATTTTTACTTATTATTAATATTTTTCTCTTTTTTAATAATTCATCAATATATTTTCTCTTTTTTTAATTAAAAATAATTAATATAATAAACATTATATATTAAGCTTCATAAGAAAAAATATCATTTTAAATTTGGGTCTTATAAATAGTTACAAGTAAGTATGAGATTAATCTACTCTTAAAGTTAAAAGTGAGTTAACCAACCAGAGGTGGTAAAACTGCAAATTTTATAAGATTAAATAGAAGGAACAATCATTTGAAAAATACAATCGTTCAAAGCCATAATTTAATCCACGGGAAGGCTAGTGATTAAAAAGGCGAGCTTAAGCCCGTTTTTTTTTTTCTGTTTTTACTTTTAATTTATAAAATTATCATCTTATTTTTAATTTAATTTTACTTTCAAATATTTATCTAGGAAACCATGAAAACGACTTTCAGATATTAATTATAATTCATTTTAGACTGTTGCACCAACATCTAGCACTGGAGAATCAATTGTTCTAAGTTTTTAAATCAATTTTGTAATATCACACAAACACAAATGGAGGTGTATACGCAATTCAAATTTAACACTTTATGTTCAAATTTTGGGCCAATACCTAATATGAAAGAATTAATTAATGTTTCTAATTACATTAACAATTAAATGTATTATCTTGAAGGTACGCTCACCACACAATAAAGAACAATCTAATTTGAGAATAGAACAATTCTTACCAAGCGGTCAGCAAATTTAACACACATTATACCTTTCTCTTGACCAAAATATTGACTAATGATTCTATATTGAGATTGACTTCTATATGATAGATATTCAATACCTTGTAACTTTTTAATCCCTGATTAACTTTTGCCGAATTTATTTATTGGCTTACGTTATTCCATTGGCAAACCTCAACATTTTTTCCTTAATTGGAAAATCTCGTTTGTCAAATGTGTCCGGCCCAGCTCACATGCATTATCCTTTTTCAACCATTTTTACACCTTATTTGAATTATATTATTCCTTTGCACCATATCGATTAAGATATATATCATGCCTAGCCTTTGAAGCTAAATCATATCCATTGCCATTTGCAAATGAAATTAAAGAAGTAAAAAATAATAATCTTAAAGTAGTATATGTGCACTCTGACCTGCACAAGTCACAACCTGATAGCCATGACCCAAATCACGTGACCCTTTGTCATACCCATAACCAAAAAGTATGGTCATTTAACCGCATAAATCCTCATTGGTTCCCCTTTTTTGAAAGATTATATTCCCACAAAAGGAAATTTAGCTTTGAGGCCAATTGATTGAAACTAGAAAGGATGGTGGAGACCCCAGCAAACTTTGTTTGTGCTAAAGTAATGCATGG
This sequence comes from Glycine latifolia, assembly GCA_013407115.1. Classification (NCBI taxonomy): domain Eukaryota; kingdom Viridiplantae; phylum Streptophyta; class Magnoliopsida; order Fabales; family Fabaceae; genus Glycine; species Glycine latifolia. Next base: position 6,177,984 of record CM023949.1, read on the forward strand.
GTGCAGCTTTTGGAAGAAATCAGGATCAAACAGGTAGAATGTGGGGTTACCCTTTCGGAGGAATAACTATCAATTTTGTCCAAAAGATTGTGAATAGTGAGTCAAAATGAAAATATGATTGATTGCATGAAAGCATCTAACTTTTGCCACTAAGCCTTGCCTCTAGCTTATAAATGGGAGCAACTTACTAACTTTAGTAACATAGAGATTGAATTTGCAATAGATCCAAATTCACATGCCAAGGGAAAACATGTTTGAGGCAACTCCTAGGTTTTTGGTCTAAGAGTCTTTCATGGAGAGGTTGAAAGTGGAATGAAGCCAAGGATGACTTGCCGGCATTAATCTGCTATTAAGCTAACGAGTTAGGTAGAATCATTTGTTAGATTTTCCCGGCAGGTCATCCTGTGGCTATATTTGGCTTTCTTCCTCTCATGTGAGACTCTAATGACCTTCTCATAAGTTTGAATAAGTTCCTAGATAGAAATGATTAGAATTCCAAGATGGAAAAAGATGAGCAAATTTGATTAACCTGGGAAAATTATAAGTCAAACATATGCATGTTTCAGAAGTTTTTAACATGTTCAACATTTCAATAGTTTTAAATTTTTTCTAAGTTATCTTCTTAAAGGGTAGAAGCTCCTCAAATTAACTTCTAATAAAAAAAATACTGTTTCATGGACTTTTGTTTAGTAAAAACATTGTTTTTGTAAGAATTAAAAAAAAAAGTATGTTTAGCTAGCCTGATTTATCCTTTTAAAAATAAGGTTTAAATATATTTTTTATTTCAAAAATTTGGATCACTCTTGTTTCGGTCTCTCAAATTTAAATTTATTTCTATTAGTTTCTCAATTTTTAAAAAATATTTTTTTAGTCATGCAAGGGGGAGGTACCTCAACAGAACAAGGACGTACCTAAATGTAGGAGGATCGCAACCCTGCTCATCAAGGTTATAGGCAAACCCAAATGAACAGTGATAGGAAGGTCATCATATGTCCTATTGGTCGTTGGTAAGTTACATTTATTGGTTTTGCTAGCTATATTTATTCGTTAAATACTATAGATTTGGTTTTTGATATTGACTTTTACTCTTTCCTTGTAGACTTCGACCATTGCGACCGCTGTTTTGGTGTGCTATTAGTACAAAATTTTGTAGTCATTACCATTGTTGAATTTAGATCATTGAGGATGTTAAGAATGATTGGTGGCACAAATTTGGGATAAGTTGGACTGTGTATATTTATTCATTATTATTTTATAAATAGTTATTTAATTTTTTATCAATAAATATTAATTATTAATTTTGTTACATAAAATGATTAAACTCACGATTTTTTTTTTCTTAATCATCCAATCAACTTGAAATAGTTATTTAACTTGCATATATACCAACTAACAATATCTCTACAACAAAGTTTCACAAAATCATACTCATGAGGACATTCTAGATCTCTATAACATGTTTAAGTTATTTGGATATCTTGTGGATATTCTCACCAAGGTGAGAAAGGTTTATTTGGATTGGGGCGAAGGTTAGGTTAGTCCTGTTGCTTATTGGGATAGTGGGGCCTTTTTTATGTCTTCAACTCAAAACAAGACCAATTAGGCTTCCATTAGAGGTAGAGTAGTCCAAACTCTACAAGTTGTAGGTCTTAACTCAAGGTGGAATTAGACATATAGTATATGTATTCACTCACAGACGCATGTTTTATGTAGTTCAATATTTTTTTAATGTGTCATATTTTTAGACTAAACATTAGTATATTTTTGTTTTTTATTATAAAATTATTTTTTTTGTTTTTAGTCCTGGTGAATCAAGTTTTTTTGTTTTTTGTTCTTATATCACTTTGGTTAGATAATGTTTTGAACAGTAAAAAAATATTATTTAAAGTATTATAAGGATGAAAAATAAACAAGTATAATTTATAATTAAGGACTAAAAACATACAAACACTAAATTATAAGGACTAAAATGATATTTACGCCAAACATTAATTATCTTTTGTACACTAAAATGAGCTTTTTTTGGCCATCCACAAGAGGTATGGCAATTGGGTTGATGGCCACTCTCAAAGGACATAAGTTGTCAATCATAACATTTTTGCATACAATTGCATTTGTCAATTAAATCAATATATTTTACTAGTTTATGATCTTGATCTAAAATTCAACATAAGGACATTCAACTATGTTCTAGCTAAATGTAGGCACAAACTGGTGAGGCCGTTGCAGATTCAACACAGAAGATTGATGGATCGACCAAGCTTGGCATTTGGCAGGAGGTTGCTGATAGTGACGAGGAGAGGACTACTACTTTGGAGCAACACATGTATGCTATGTTGGTACACATGGCAACATTGGATCATCAGGACTCAGGCTCCTATCCTAAGAGTAGCATACCTAAACATCCACACTATCAGGATATATTATATGGACGATTGTTTCTTGGATGACAATTAGACTTGACTAGAGATATTTTTGTTCTATTTTCTGTCTTTTTTCTTGTGTACTTTGACTATCATATTACATAGATATCGATGAGCATAATTGTACAAGATGAATATTTTCATTTATTTCTATATTACTATTTATTTTATGTCTTTGTTATGTTTAATATTTTAGTTTAATGTCTAGGTTCTATAATATATCAATAATAATAAATATCATTTTTAAAAAGTTATATATAAATTAATCGAGCATCAATGTTTTAATGTCAAATCTAATGTTAGCATCAGTCACACCAATGCTAACTCTAGGTGCTAAATTTAACATAAGCTTTTTAATTAAATTATCGTTAACATTTTATAAAATAGTCACAACTTTCATTTTGACGCGGAAGTATTGCTGCGAGAAAGTATCAATCATGAGGCCAATGCACCGCGGACACTAAAATTGTATTTAGCATTGACTTTCGCTAGTTAATATTGACTTTTTACTAATGTTCATATTCAAATATATTTTTATTCTCTCTTTTTAATTTTATCTCATTATCTGACATAAAATGTTCATCAAGTATCAACACTACAAAGAAATCGCTAAAAAAGCCAATCAAAAGCCATCGTTTAGTGCAGAAAGCCCATAGTCCATTTCTAACTTGCTCGACACTAACCCTTCATTTGGTTGCAAAAATATATTACTGTTCAAGGAAAAAATTTCAAAAATAATTGGATCTCACATCTTTATTATATTATTTTAATTTAAATATATTTTTTAATTCTCTTATATTTCTTTTCATTTGGCAAAACCAAACTCACCCTAACTACTTGCTACTTGTGATAACCAGTAGAGGCTAACGCCTACAAGCAACGACTTTGTCATCTCACAGTTGACACTAAAAGACGATGTCAGAACAACAAAAAACATTGTTGTCTCCAGCGATGTATTTTCTATACAAAAACCATCTCCCTAACACCAACACTAATTATTCCTTTTAATAGAAGAGAAAATAGGAGGAAAAAAAAACACAATTTATGAAGTATTTTTTTCTGTTTGATTGAAAAAGAAATGAGAAAAAAATAAAAGGATAAGTTGATTCTAGAAACAAAATTTAAAATTTTTCCTTTCTTTTATTTTCTTTCTAATTTAAATTTAATTTTTTTCCTTCCTTATTTTTCTTCCATTTAACTAAACGAACCATAAATTTGCCATGACTTTTCCCTCTTGTTCCTCCATTCAGCTCTGCCACTCCACCACCACCATCAACCGCAACCAACCAGTACCTCCAACACTAATCAACCGCAATCAAACCACCAACCAAACTATCGGTCACCAACAAAACCTCCTTCATCACCTAATCTAATAAAATTATATATGTGACATGGTAGACGTCACTTGCTAAATAAAATTATATATATTTTAAAATTATTTAGTAAGTGATGACGTAACTGTTACATATTATTTTGATTTTTTTTGTATATGTAGAGCTAGCTTACCAACGGCTTGGAAGCTAACCCCATGTGTCTGCCTCTAATCAGTGGTTTTGTTGTAGTGTAAATTAAAAAACTTAAAAAATACTCAAGGACATATTTTTTGGGTTACATGAGAGAAAGAAGAATGAAAAGAAACAAAAGAGCAAACAGAAACTACAATCTTGGAACAGCTACTCCTAAAGCATCTCTTAAAAGAAAGCTATGCATGCCCACGGGAGGGTCTTGTTAAACCACATAGCTATCACCAGAGGAAGCACCAAGCCAACAAGAAATCAGCACTTCCATTCCCTTCATGCAAAGTGTGACGAATCTCAACCTACGGACAAATTTGATATATGAAAAGAAAATACGTAAACATAAACGAGCTAAACAAAACAAGTTCAAGTATTGTTTTTATTTAAGCTAAATTCAAATTTTAAATTAGGATACATAATAAGTTCTAAACGTCAATTTTTTTGGTCAAGTTTGAAAGAAAATAATTGACTTGCTGATTTGCATGACCGGTTTAAAACTGTTTAAAAACTGACTCATTATTAATGGCGGCAAACTTAAACTTTGTAGCTTTCTAGCTTTTGACCAGGAACTTGACAAATACTACTATTGCTCAATAGGTTGACTTGTATCAATATTGGTTTTCTTGACAAATTTCACTTTTAACCTTTGCTATGATTGTTTGTTACGGCAGAAGTAATTATTCCAATAAAAGCATCTCATTCTAAATAAGTAGAAAATTTCGTCAGAAAAAAGGTATTGTTCCACTTCCACATGCCTGTAGCTAGCCTTTTTACCAAGGCTAAATTGAATTTTTGTACGTATTCCTTGGCACCATGTCAATTTCAAGTCCAGAAATATATCATGTCATGTTTAGTCGTTTGAAAACAAATCAGATCGTGCCTTTTGCAAATGAATAATAAAAGTAAATTGTAAGCCTGAGTCAAAATTAACTCAAAACCCCTTGACTTGCCCATAACCAATAAGAAAAAGTGTGGCCATTCCGAAAAGGTGCAAATCCTTATTCCTTTGCTCCCCATTTTATTTTCAATTTATTATTTTTTGAAATATTCTATTCCCACAAAAAAAAAAAGGGAATTTAGCATTGGGGCCATGCCAGTTGATTGAAGGAAAGGTGGAAACCCAATAAATCTTTTATATGTTGGCTAAAGTTGCCAACCCAAATGCCAGATGTTGTAGGAAGCCATGAGAAAAAATCGGAATACCTCACAAATGGATGCTTTTTAATCGTGCAGAGATAGAATGTTACGTGGGATTTGCCCTTTCAGAGCAACAACCATCACTTGCCTCTGAAGGATTGTGAATAGCAAGTCAAAATGAGAATATTGGAGAATGTATCACCATTTACCCCTCTACATTGGCTATAAAATGGGAGCAACCCCTTGGTAAAGTAAAGCATAAGATAGACTATAAGATCATCCAAATTTATATGCATATTGAAAACAAGTTTGAGGCAATTCACAAGGTTTAGGTCTCAGAGTCTTTCATGCATAGGTTGAAAGTGGAATGAAGCCAAGGATGACTTGCCGGCAATGATTTGCTATGAAGCTAGAGAGTATAGCTATTAGCTAGCTTCATTTGCTGAGTTTTTTCGGCAGGTTATCCTGTGGCTACATTTGGCTTTATTCCTCTCATGTAAGATTCTGAAGACCTTATCACATGGCAAGACACATTTAGAAGAGAACTATTAGTGATAAACTTTTTTTAAATATGTTTTCCTAATTGGTTGAAGTTTTACAAGAAATTAATTACAAGATTTTGTAGTTCTCGTTTCTTAAAATGTTTCATCCATGATTTTATAATTTTTAATAAAATTTAACTGATAGTAATGTGTTAGGAAAAAAATTCGAATAATATATTATCAGTGTTTTTCATATTAGAATACCACCTAGCTCAGTAGTTCTTCGACGTGATATATGTATGTCTTAATATTATACTATTGTTAATTTTAAAATATCCATGATTATTTTCTACCAAAATGTTTGTCTCTTTCTGTTACAGCTAGTTTCTTAATTATTTGTCGGTTTGTCAGTATAGAATTGCATGTGCTTAGATATTTGAAATGAAGTGCAACAAAATGTTCATACAGAAATGTGATTTGTAATTTGATGATATTGTAAATACATATATATTAAGCTCTAATTATATATATTCTCAATGTGTCCCAATGGATTTGGCAAGTTGAATTCGACACAGTGATCAAGCAATCATTCTTGTGCTCCATTGCGACCACGACTTGCACTCGCACTCAGATGTGTAAGCTTTTTTTTACCTCAAAAAGGTATTCTATGTATGTAAAAGCAATCTTATATGATACACAATCGATCACTAAATATAAGTATTTCTTTGAGTATATATTTAAACTTTAGTTTATCATGTTGTGAGGTATTAGTCAATTTCGCTAAACCCAACACTTAGGTTAGTAAATATGTGTATACTTTGATGCATACAAGTTGCACTCAAAGAAAGTCAAATTGTGTTAGCTTTGTGATATGATTGACTAATTGACAACATCCACACATTTCTTATTGCATATTATTTGCATTATACCTTGCAATAAAAATGTGGATACAGTCATACATACATAAAACAACTTATATATTTCATTTGTAATTATTTATAAGACTCGATTACTTAATTCTTTATGATTAAAAAAAATGATTAATCTGTTGATAGTACTACATTTGTCTTAAATTTATAATTTTTTTTAAAATTATTTTTCTTTTTTTCCTAAGAATTGAACACAATACCAAAAGATTTATAACACTCACACACCTCGCTCAATCAACTGACCTAGACTCCTTGATTTTCAATATTTCTCTCTTTTAGTTGTTTGTCAATACATTCTCTATCTTCTTTTAATTAAGGGTATTTCTAGTTTAAAAATAATTGAGTTTTATAAAAATAAATACAATTTTAAACTTGGGTTTTATAAATAAAAACAATAGAATTTATTGGTTTGGTTTTCTTCTATCTCCCATCACAATTTAAGTTTTTTTCTCAGAATTGAAAGGAGATACTACTATATCTAATGTAATAATAGTACCTATACTGAATGAAATTAATGTGATAATAGTGCAAGTGCAATGTAGACTGCTCGTTTTCAAATAATGTATATGCGTGTTTTTTAAGGACAGCTATTGTACATTAAATTATCTACGTGTTATACTATTATTGATCGTGATCACAAATGACGTGATGATTCTGCATCATCTAATAATTTCTTTATTTTACAAGGAAACTCCACATGGAATAAGCTTGGCTTTCTGTGAAAACATGGAGCAATACATGTGTTAATTATGGAACTTTAATTTGGGGAGTAAATAGTATTAATTGTTTCTTTTACAGCAAAATACTATTCATTGTTGAAAGCATGATTGGAATATTGGCAGACTCATTAAATAATTATATTATTGAAAGAGAATATATGCATGTTTGGATATCTGTTATAACGGATGATGACAACAAAATGAGTTTTGCAAAAGTATCCCTATCCTTTCTTTTGCAAAATAAGTTTTATAGACCATTGATTTTGTTGGATATTTGTTGAAATTTTTATGCTTAAAAAGATTTATAAAGTTTTGATGATAACAAACAATGAATGTCACATTATTAGCTTTATTGCACTGATGATAATTATTTGATATTTTGAAGTTACTAATATTTTGGATTTATGAAGATCAACATAATTGATAAGATTATTTGAAGAATCCTGAAGATTGCTATCATTTAAGATGACATGGAATTAAGAAGATTTGTTTTTATTTATTTTTTAGATTTTATGTAAAGAGATTAGAAGATTGATCTTGCCAATATAATTATCTTTAAGATTGCATTCAAAAATAGGATAGAATATTTCTAAGATTACATTGCATAATATAATAAAATATCTTTAAGATTGCATTGCATGATAAGATAAGTTTTTAAAGATTAAATTCAAAATTTAGATAAAATCATATCTTTAAATTAGTATAAATAGAAACATATGTTTGTGTTTTATGCATGCATTCCATTCCAGATAATATCAGAGTTTAGAGAGTTTATGTTTGCATCATTGAAAGAGTTGTTGTGAGATCATATAGAAGTGTTTTGGCAAGTTTGATTCTTCAACTCTCCATCAGGATTTAAAGGTACCTATTTGCTTAAGGTATAGAAGCGTAAAGGTAATTTTTTTTAATTGTATTCTTCTTCTTAACGTTTGAAAAGGTTGCAGCTGGGAAACTAGGATACCAGTTTTGTCTCTGCTCTTGGTGAATTGAGACGTGCGACTTTTGGCTGGGAAACTAGGATACCAGTCTGGCTGGGAAACAAGGATACCAGTCTGTCTCTATTCTTGGTGAATTGAGACGATAGCTTTTTGCTGGGAAACAAGGATACCAGCTGGGATAATTGTTGTGTAAGGGTAGGCTAGGAAACTAGGATACTAGGAACTCTTGTACACAAAATTATCATAGTGAAATTGTCTATTGGATTGATTATCCAATTTGGACGTCGTGGTTTTTTTCCCAATTGGGTTTTCCAGGTTAAAATTGATTGTGTCTTCTTTATCTCTTATCTCCATATTACTGCTTTGAGTTTGATTTTAAAATTGTGAATTATTTTATAAAACTCAATTCACCCCCCCTCTTGAGTTCATCTGGGACCAACAGATTTGATATCAGAATAGTTGTACAATAAGTTGTTGGACTGAAAATCAAACATTCACTCTAACGATATTTTGGTTTAGGGGAAACTAATCAGCAATAGAGTAATTAAGGTAGTTCTACAAGTTTGGTGAGGAATAGTCATCCTGGGTGTGACAAGGACTGAGAGGTTTCGTTTCAGGACATTATGGTTTTAGCATCATCTCGTGTATTCAAGTTTAGTTTTTTGGGCTGTTAGCCTTCTTGCTAAAATATATAATAAAAAAATAGGAAAAATAGTTTTTTGGGCTTTTAGTCTCATATTTAACAATTTACAAATCTGATTATTCTTTATTCTCACAAATTTGATATAAGGTAAATATAAGTAACACCTACATACAAACACTTCCGAAAAAAATATGTACTTATTTTTTTTTTTCAGTTCATGACATATTTATCCCAGAGGTAGGTAAATAGATCGATACTCAACCTGTAGATATAAAATATGCCAAAATTACAAACTCAGCAGACATAATCACAGCTACATAAGTTGGTACCCATCGTACCCAAGAGTTGACAATATCCTACACCGTGTTTGAATTTTTTAGCACATTTTGAATTGCAACAATCATCATTGCAGTGATCAACACTGCAAAGTCCAAGGCCTCCAGTGCACTTCCTTATAGGCTCGGTGTCTTTATTTGGCTGAGGAGAGTCACAATTGTGAATACAAGAACAGTGGTTCAAGTCATCACAGTGCCCTTTTCCATTATTGTGGGCTTTACACCTAAGATCACAATCTCTCGTGGAGTCACATGAACCCAAATCTTTCAAACATATATCTCCTTCCACTTGTTTTTGCCCTATTCAACAAAATATATAACATAAAATTAAAACATGAAGGAAAATATTATTGAGTTCATATCATTTGTAGTTTAAATAGCAACACGATGTTAATCAAGAGACTAACCTGTTACCAAAAGAATCAAAATGATGAAGAGAGGAACATAGTTTGAGATGCGGTTCACCATTTAGATAGAAATATTATTATGCCTTACTTCCTTTAGGCTTGCTGTCTCAATGTGATTTTTATGTTCTAGTTCCTGTCTTATTAGTTGAAGTTTTATAGGAAGCTCCATAAATATTGTTTCGATGTTAGCAACATTAATTTATGGTTATTAAATGATATTCATAAGAAAATTTGAATGAATTATTAAATGCTATTTATAATAAACTTCGCATTGAAGAAATAAAATTAAATGCATTAATTGGATCAAGCTACTAATTAAAGTATACTTGATGATCATACCTGTAAAACTCCATATACAAATTAGATTTTAAATCCGTGAGATGGACGGATTAGATTAAATTATATATTTTATATGCATTTAATATTTATATAAAGATAATATATGTAGATTGATAAATTTAATTTTTAAAATATCGAGTATTATATTCATAAGAAACTTTGAATGCATTATTAAATTATAATAAACTTCGCATTAAAGAAATAAAATTGAATGCATTAATTTGGTCAAGCGCGCTACTAATTAAAGTGCCTTACTAAACACTTCTAAAAATGTGTGAAATGTGTGAACTTGATGACAATACTTGTAAAATTTCAAATACAAATAGATAAACATGTAATACAATAACAATTATATAAATGTGGGGGGCAAAGGGATATCAAATCGTTAATATAAAGTATTTATTAATTTTACTGATGAGTTTTTTTTTTTTTAAATTCATTAGTTGATCACTTTTAATATAGTCTCACATTCTAACAATTATATTTCACTTGGATCAATGGTATATTGGTTTATATATTTTAGAAAGTATATTATACATTAAAATATTTTTTGATGAAATATCAGATAATTTCTAAGTTATGAAATTTTGTATAAAACTAATTAATGTGAATTCAACACGGTTGAATTAATGAAAATTAATTAATGTCTAAAAAAATAAGTTAAGCATAATTTCATCTTGGAATAAGCATTGCATATATACACAAATGTGACTAAAATTTAAGCTTTTAAAACAAACTTAAGCTAAATCGTTCTAACTAAAACAATGTTTAAACCATAAATATATACTGTGATATTCATGTAAATTAATTAATTTCAACTGTGCTAATTAAATTAATTCGTATTAATATATTTAAATAAACACAAAGTAATATTATATTAATTAAAGGGTTTATTATCTTTTAAGTCCTTAAATTTTTTAATCCTTGAATTATTTTATCTGTTTTTAGTCTTTCAACTTTTTTTATCCTTATTTTTAATCCCTAAAAAAACATTAAAAGTAAGTACGAAAAAAGTTCATGGACAAAAAATAAGGATCATGAAAAAAAAGGTTTAAGTACTAAAAAAATACAAAAATCTGTGGACCAAACATAAAAATTCTAAAAATGTAGTGACTAAAAAAATAGTTTACCTATATTAAAAGTATTTAATATATATTGAATACTTAATGAATAGGGGAATAAATGACATGAATTAATTGGTACTTTTTAAATGGATGGAAAAAAAGCATTTGTACAAAAATAACTACAAAGATGTAAAATGAACGTGCTAATATTTAATTTAAGTGTTTGTCTAATTGAACTCAAATAAAAATTGAGTTAAACAATTTCATAAAATTTAGACAATTGTGTTATTTTGAATTCAATCATTTAATTTTATGACTATCACATTTAACATTTTATCTTTCATTTCTCTCTCGTACCATTTATGTGTAAAATTAAAACTTCATAATTATTAATTATTTTTATAAATTTAATAATTAAAATTATAATAAAATACATAAATATATATGTAATAAAATATAAAACATTAAAATCTTAATAATTATTTTTTTATTCATTATATTCTTTATTCACCTTAGGAAAAATAGATATTGCGGTATTTTATTTTTATAATTTTTATATGTAATTTTTAATTAAAATTTATAATGAAAATGCATAAAAATATTTAAAGTATTATACTTAGAAGTTGTAAAATAAATTCAAAATATTTTTCTAAAGTTTGATTTTTATAATAACTAACAGGATACCCATGCCTTAGCATGGGTAATTTGATTGTTTTCACATATTTTATAGGTAAATAAATAACATAATACATATTTAATTTATTAAGAATATTGTTATTAAAAAAATTAATATTTATGTAGTGAGTATATTATTTATTAATGTCTAAATTATATTTTTTCGTGGTAAAACATTTAAGTAGAAGCAAATATGACGGAAATTTGTATTTCTTAAAATGACTTAATTGCAAATTTTATCTTTTAACATGATTTTTCAAATCTTAAAATCCAACTTTTAATTTGTAAATTTTACCATCCAACTTTTACCATTTTACAGATTTTATTACTCAAGTTTTATTTTAACGAATTTTGTCATTCATTTTTTTATCATTTTGTAAATTTTATCATTTAACATTTTATCTTTACGCATTTTGCCATTATATTGACAACAAAATTTGTAAGTAATAAAATAAATATAAAACACATTCTAATTTTTTGTAGGGAGTTTAATTAAGTTAGTTGAAGATGGTTAGCGAGTTGTTGAAAAATTCCTAATAATATATGTATTTAATTCTTATAAATAAAAAATCAATTAATAGAAAACCATTCAAAATTATTTTTATTTTAAATTTTACTATTGTTTATTATTTTTTTAAATTCCAAATATAAAAGTAATGTTAAGTGCAGAAACAGCCGTGGAAATTAAAGTGGCATGAAAACGAATGGACGTAAATGACGTAACCATTGAATTATAATAGGAATATAAAAAATATAAAAGTCCCACTCTTAAATCATGTTACACCTAGCTATAATTGAAAAGGATTATGATAAAGACAGACCTCAGAATATGACAGCTAAGAGTAAGAGACGGATCTCAAGGAAAAATTATAAGAAAATTAAGGAGAATAAAATGGAAAGGGAAATCTATATATATATATATATATATATATATATATAATTCCTTATATATATCTAGCTAGAAGATTTAGAATTCAAATGTTTGACTAAATTTTTTCTCATATTAAAATATTTCTTTTAAAAAAAAAATCATTGTTGAATCCTTCAAAGTGCTATAATTAAAGAGCTCCTGAGAGAGGTATGCATGTATACAGCCTCAAGCCCATCCAAGCCACCACCAGCTTCAACCCATCACAAAAAACCAACACCCGACGTACCATCGGCAACACCAGACAGCAATACTTTGGAGTAATTACAAGCCAAACCATTATAGCCATACACGCGATTCCCATGAAATCCTACATAAAACACTAAGCCGAAAGTAACTTTTGGTGGCACTTGTTTTCCCTTTTACCGACAATTTTAAAAGCCACTAAAACTTTTGGTGGCAATTGTCCAAATAAAATAATAGAAAAATGCTATTACACTAATAAAAAATTCTTAATTGCAAATTTTACCACCTAAATTTCATGATTTTGGAAATTTTTACAACCAATTTTTTTCCCGTAAATTTTACCATCCAACTTTTATCATTTTGCGGATTTTACCATCCAAGTTTTATTTTTAAGGAATATTGCCTTCCAGCTTTCATCATATTGAAAATTTTATCATCCAACATTTTTTTGCATATTTTACATTGACAACAAAGTGATGTCGTTTTATTTTTCTTTAAGGGTGGATTTGGTTGCGAGGAAGAAAAAAGAATAGAAGATAGTTGAGATTAAATATTTAAATTAAAATAGAGAGAAAGAGGTGTGAGACCCATACTATTTTTTGAAACATCTCTCTTGAACAGTAATTTATTCCCCCATAACGAAACCAAGGTAAACATTTTTTTTACATGTCAGCAATGGTAAAATACGCAAAAGTTGAAAAGTTGGTGGTAAAATTGTGAAAATTAAAGTTAGATTGTAAAAAAAAATTCACAAAATTATAAAATTTGAATAATAAAATTTGCAATTAAGCCTTAAAAATACGATATCATGCACAACAAGAGTAATCATAGACAGAATCCAAATTTACTATATTGTATATATAAAAAGACAGACAAGACAAAGAGTTATGTATATAATAATTAATAGAATGTTATATAATAAATTGATCTAATAAAGAGATGTGAATAGATAAAAATATATATTTTTTAATTTAGAAAAATAAAATTAACATAATTAAAAATTAAAAATATTTTAATCTTATTCAAATATGTAATTATTTAAAACAAAAAAGATGTATAAATGATGTTTGTGAATAGATATGACACTAGGGGCAAAACGAAGACATGTATATCGTTCTCCATCCCCATCCCTACTATCTTTGTCCCTAATCTCTATTGAGGATAAATATGCAAGCTGTCTCCATTCCGGGTATATATATTTATCCTGTCTCCATCTTGTCCACTATAAACGACTATTATTTTGAAATAATATATTTATAGATTTGTTTGTCGAATTTTAAATTTAAAACTAATTTTAATTAGATGTCATTAAATTGAATAAGTCATAAAAATACAATGATTCATAATATAAACTTAACCCATTACAATATCTCATAAACAATTAAATATACTTTTAAGAAGACTTTTCATATTAAGTTCTCTCATTTCATGCTCCAGTTCAAATCTAGATGAATTGGTCAATTAAGATACTGTGTTGCAGCATTTTGCTTTGGTAATGTAATTTTCATGACTAGTAATGTGGCATGTGATGTTTTCTACTGTGCATTAAATATTTGCTTTGCCAAATTTCGCGACCTATGCACCAGGCTTACTTTGGCAACTATCTTATTTTTTATTTTAATACCAAATCTTTCATTTTTCCTGTTAAATTTTGTTCTTTTGGTTTATTACAAGTAATACCAGCAAAGTGATAATTGTTGGTACCTAATGTGCTAATGCTTCATGTCTAATAAAAATTGTTGATACTTGTGGGAATTGAGTTCTTTAATCTATAAACATCCGATATTATTAAGCTGAACAATGATGCGTGTTAAACTTGCTTATTTAGTTGTTCATTGTTGTTTGGTCAATCTGTTTGTAGGGAACATACCAAGTAGCTAAATGGAATGGCACAAAGGTTGCAGTGAAGATATTTGACAGGGACAGGAATAATAAAAACCTCAGGTGATTTTTCGTGCAGATTATGTTATAATGGTTTGTGACCAATTTTTTCAATAAGATTCTTTAAACAAATAAGATACCTAATGTTTGGAGGAAAAATATGTTTGTGTCCATTTACAAAAACAAGGAAGATATCCAGAATTGTTTTAACTATAGGAACATTAAGCTTATGAGTCATACTATGAAGTTGTTGAGAGAGAGTTATTGAATATCACTTGAGGAGAGACCAAAGTTTCTGTAAATCAATTTGGATTTATGCTTGGAAGATATACCATGAAAGTTATTTTCTTGATGTGACAATTAATAGAAAGATATTGAGAAAAAAAGAAAGACTTATATAAGGTGTTCATAGATCTTGAGAAAGCATACGATAGGGTCCCAAAAAAATTTTTGTGGTGACGAAAAACGTATCATTAAAGTATGTTAATGCAATCAAAGATATGTATGATGAAACTACTACACGTGTGAAAGCTTGTAATGGAAAATCAAGGGATTTTCCTATCACGGTAGGTGTTTACCAAGGTTTGCCTCTTAGTCCTTATCTCTTTGTCTTAGTGATGAATGAACTAACAAAAAATATTCAAGAGGAAGTGTCGTAGTGTATATTTTTTACAGATGATATTGTGCTTATTGATGAGACCAAAGACGGTATTAGTAGAAAACTTGAATTATGGAGAAACTTGAAGTGTGAGTTTTTGCTGGTAAGAGATGGTGATCAGGACCCCGTGCATCTATTTGGTCAAGAGGTACCCCAATAAAGATGTTTTTAGATACTTGGGATCAATTTTGCAAAACGGTTGAGAGATTGATGAAGATGTAAATCATAGAATCTGAGTAAGGTGAATGAAATGAAGGAGTACATCTGAGTTTTTGTGTGACTGCAAAATTTCCCTTAAGTTAAAAGGATAATTATATAGAATAGTTGTAAAACCTGCAATATTATATGGAGTTGATTGTTGGCTAGAGGTATAGGCAACATGAGCATAAAATAGGGGTAGTAGAAATGAGAATGTTAAGGTGGATGTGTGATTGTACGAAGATGGACAGGATAAGAAATGAAGATATTCGACAAAAAGTAGCAATAGTACCAGGAGTGAAAAGATGAGAGAACATAGATTGAAATGGTTTGGACACATAATGAGACGACCTCTAGATGCTCCTGTAAGAACAAGAGTTTGTTATCAAGAACTCGACACAAAGAGAGGTAGAGGTAGACCGCTTACCTGGGGAAAGGTAATTAAACAAGACTTAATTGAGTAAGATATAAATTGATGGAAGGTGTGTCTTAGGATGAAATGAAGAAAAACTATAAGCTTGGTGGAGGGTTTGACCCGTTATTATCTCTATAATCCAGACGGTCCATTTTTAGTTCTTTTCCTCTTCTTTTTTCCCCTCCTTCTTTCATCCTACTTTTCTTTTATATTATTTTCTTTTCTTTTGTCTTATTTACCCTTTTTCTTCCCCTCTATTTTTTTTCAACTTCCTCGTATCTATTATTGGGTTCATCTACCACGACCCCAATTAACTTGGATTAAATGTGCTGTTGATAATGATTTTTATATTGGTTTCATGTTTTCCATACAGCATCATGGCACACATAGAGTTGCTTTCTTGTTTGCTCCAGTTGTTGCATCATGGCTTTTGTGTATCAGCAGTATTGGTAACATATTCCACTGGAACCCGAAAATATAATGTGCACTTTCTCCAACCTACATGGTGAACTTCATCAAAACAACTGGGATTGAAAGATGGTTGTCATTAGGAGGAGTGGGGCTTTCAATCACAGGTACTTATATATGTCTAAGCTATTTTATTAGCAGCCAGTTGGAGTTCTGGAAGTGATTTTTCTCTAAATACTCTCAGGTGTGGAGACCATTTTTGCTAACTTGGGCAATTTTTCTGCTCTCCCTGTAAATGTAAATTGACATTATAATTTAACTAACTTTATGTCGTTATGTTGATCTGCCATACCAAATTTACCAAAATGAATTATGCCTCATTCTGGCATATATGGGTGAGGCTGCATTCCTCTCTAGGCATCATGAAGACATTCAAAGAAGTTTCTACAAAGCCATGCCAGGCAAAGAATTTAAGTACCACAGACTATCTATGTTATTTTTTATCCCTCCGGTGTAATGTTAGGACCGAAATATTTTCCCTTGAATTAAAGGTCAAGGTAACCTCCTTTCTATGCTACTGACAGAATAAATTGCTAAATTCGCTTCCTTTTCTTATTCAAGGTAAGGTATTTATACACAACTCATGGCCAATCATTGGTTCACTGCACAACAGAATTCCAATAACAGAATTTGCAATGCAAAGAAGGAATAATCTGAAACAGACTCTTCAATACGAAAAGGAATACTATCAAACGATTACCACAAATCCTCAAGATTGTGACAGCTAGACAAAGTCTTCTAGATGGTTCGGACGTTTGGTGATTCTCGTGGGCCTTCCTGATTGGGCCTCGGGTGTGCCTCTATTCTTGTCCTCAGTTTTGTTGCTATCATGTAACTCTCACTATTTTTACTCTGCAAAAACTGTGTTTTGGCCAGTGTTCATAGTAGCCACTTTTGCAATCATTTTAAGAAATCAAGCAGTGATTTCTGCTACCTTTTCCATCATAAGCAGCGCCATGCATTAAATTGTTTTTCTCAGTGAAGATTATTCATACTTCAACCAGAATATATGGGCGGATATACATCCCATAAGCCAATTGGACATTGATGTGCTTTTGTTTAGCTATCACAATTGGCCTATGGGACACTAACATGATAGGTCATGCATATGGTACACTCTTTTTCCACTATGACTATGATGTTTGAAGTATTGACAAGTAGATTTAACTATTATGCTGGTTTTGTAGGGCTGGCAGTCACCACTGTTATGTTTGTGACAACATGCTTGATGACATTAGCAATTGTCATTGTGTGGAAGCAAGGAATAATGAAATCCATCGCATGTTTGTTGTTTGGATGAATTGAACTTCTTTACATCTCAGCTTTGTGCATTTTGAATTAGATTTTTTCTCATGGGACTGCTGTTCCTTTAATATATAAAATTTTGGAAAGGTGCCAGAAAGATTTTGCTGGATAATGGAGGGTAATTGAAGATAGCTGGATTTGGCACTGTGAGATTTTCACTAATCTCACCTGATGAAGCAAAACTGGTACAACCAGAGCCTAATATTGATCTGTCAAGTAACTTTTTGTTTTTGGGTATTTTAAAAAACAATTATTGGATTTTGTCTCCTTCCAAGTTTATTTGAAGGTTTTTGTTTTCCAGTGTCCCATTTTCTTGCGTTAAGATTCAGTTTAAGTGTAACTGGTTCAACATATAAGATTCAAATACAAATTACTCAACACTCGGAGAGTAATTTTCTCCATTGATAGCTCAATACTCGTTCTGTCTCTAAATGATGGTCCCTTGGCCCTTCAATACAAATTACTTGAAAATCCAAACTTGAAGCCTAACAAAACTACCGTAGTACACACTCTGCCAGATTGTTTATGTAGTAGTGGGAACAGGTTGGTCGAATGACATTGGCATTCTCAATAATGTATTAAGTTCTTGTGTAACTCTTCTTCTTTCTCTCCCCCCCTCCCTCATTTTTTTGCAGTATCCAATTCCTACAGCTAGTCAGAGATCTGAGCTTGGTGCTCAAGTCTTGAATGACCATTGGGTATTTGTGACATCTGGAAGTGAGGATTACTCTTTCAAACATATGTGCAGAAATCAGTATGAAGAGAGCTTGTTCAGGTGTGAAGATGACAAGTAAAACTTGTGCTGGATTTTCCTGTTTACCTTTTAGTTTGGTTAGTTCATTTCTTTTTTTATCTTCATTTTCCTGGATCTGACAATTTTTCTTTGTTTGCATTATCCCTCCTGCCTCCTGGCTTCATTGTTCATTATGGAGTCATTATTTTCTCAAATATTAAAAGTTTTGTATGTATAATGGAATGATGGTATTTTTATTTCTAATGTAGAAATGAGCTGGACATGTTATTAGAGTCAGTGAGTTCAGCTGCTAAAAAAGAAGAGGAATTGTATAATAGCATCAATGAAAATAAAATTGGTGTGGAGACTCTGAACCGTATTGAAGATCACTTTATTGGTATGTATCAAAATAACCTCAATCTAAAATTTATATATATATATAACTGTTGTTTTTCACTATTAGAGCTTTATAAATTGATTTTGTCTGAGGTTATGCATTGCAGTTCTGAATTTAAGGTGCATTGAACGTTTATATGGTGATCATGGTCTGGATGTTATAGACATATTGAATAAAAACCCAACCCATGCCCTGCCTATAATATTGACTCGACTGAAGCATAAGCAAGAGGAGTGGAGTAAGTGTCGTTCAGATTTCAATAAAGTATGGGCTGAAATTTATGCTACAAATCACTTGATCATCGTAGCTTCTACTTCAACAGCAAGATTCCAAGAACTTTGAGCACTAAATATAAGTTTATTTTCTTATATGTACATATATCATGTTGATTTTATTGTTTTGACTTGCCATGAGCTCCATGAACATGCATCAATAAGTGAGGGTAGAACCATAGAAAGTTACATGGGTCAATTAGGCAATATTTTCATTGGTTGTGATTAAAAAGACTATTATGACTAATATTGTGGTACTGGGTATGAACAACAAATATTTTGTAGCTCGCATGGTATAAGCATGACAAAAAGTGTTTATAATTCCTGCTTGCCTTCATTATGGATACAATGGCCAATATTATGACACTGTCTTCTGGGTATAGATGATAAATATTTTGCTGTTTTATAAGCATGACAATATATATGGTAAGCCATCTACTCTTCACCTTTTGGTCTTACCTTAGTGTTCTTTAGATGAGATTGGAATATCCTTACCACCTTCTGCTTAAAGTTCTTTGAACTATTTTAAATTAGAAACACTAAGGGTCTGGAAAGTAAAAGACTGGTAGAGACTGCATACAAAGGCACACTTTGCCTATAACCCATACATGTATTATACTGAAAACACACTTTGATACAAAGGCACACTTTGCCTATAACACATATAGCTTTAATTAATTCTTTGATCTATTATTATCATTATTATTTTGCATAAAAAACATCTATTGGTCTAAAATCAATGTAAAAAGTGTCTTTACAATATCAGTTTTGGCCAAAGATGTTATTTTTTGACTAAATATACCTCCCCATTTTGATGCTGCCGTCTTTGCTCAATTTTTCTACACAGTCTGAACCATCTCAAGTATCACTCTCAAGTAAGTGGAAGGTTTTGGAGGTTGATTTGATTTGGCATCCTCACAGCTAAATAAACTGAATTCCACATCGCAAACAGAAGACCAGGAAGAACAAGTCCTATATGATGGGTCTTTGCGGTTGTAGGAAATGCTTTTACAATCCTGCTTTGATGCTAATGATGACCCGTCAATTATTGAGGAATTTGATCAGCTGTTAGAACTTTTTTTTTTCATAATCCTCTTATTTATTAGAGGAAAAAAAGTCTGACTAATCTAAAATTGGAAAAAGATTCTGACTAATCCAAAATTTAGTAGAAAAATAAATAAAATTTTATTAAAAATTGTTTTCGTAAAAAATCCACCTCGAAGATATAAGAAGATATATTTAGCAAGGGTAAAAATGATCAAAAAATACATTATGTGTATTTAAAAATTAAGGGGTATATTTAACATTTGCCTATTTTTATTAGTTTCTTGATTCACTGAATTAAAGTAAAAAAAAAAAAAAAAACCACTACAGTTACATATACATCTGTGCAAAAAATAACAGAATTAAAATTACAAATCCTCATAAAACGATTCACACCCCTGATTTAAGTATGTCCAAAAAAAAAGCTTAATTTATATGCATAAGCTCGAATAAAAGGCTATCAACATATATTTTTGCATCACGGAGTAAACCATGAATTTACGAAGTAATGGTAACATTTGTAATTTCTAACCTAAACATTTTAAACTTTGTCATAGTCGAACAATCACATAACGAGAGTCGATAAGATTCCCCAAAAATGTCATGTGACAAAAAAAAAAAACTTTTTTAATGGAGGCATTTCTTTTAAGTTATCTAATATCAATATGGAAATAGCATTTCTAAGAATATAGTGACATAAATATTTTGGTTCACAATTAAAGTTCATGGGAATATTTTTTTATTCCCATAAATAATTATAAAATGTGTTTAGTTCACAATATATTTATCTTTATTATAATGCATAAAATTAAAAATAAGATAAATATGATAATTACATTATAAATAAATTTTCATAACATTATCTCTATTGTGTTAAGATGTTATTAATTATTAGTTATAGTGACATAAATGAAATCCTTAATATTTAAAATTATTTTTATTATATTATATATTTTATTTTATTTTTTATTTTCGAAAAAATAAAAGTGAGTAAAACAAAAAACTGATCCAATCCAAACCATTTTAAATTAGATAAGATGGATCAGATTAAATTTTAAATCAAATCAATTGGATAGTAAATTAACAAAATCCTAATAGTTGGTTCAAATGATTTTTCTCTTTGTAATCATTCCAATTCAATCCTTGAACACCTCTGTTTAATTTAAAGTTTAAACAAAATCAATCAAGCACCTTATACTTTTTTATGTTCTTTGTGCTTATTTCATACGGAATCTATATCAAGTTTCACTATTTTCCAATTTTGATCTTGTACAAAAGAAATGTAAAAATAGTCACTCTAACAAAGATTAGTGATAAGCAAAACTTTAGTAGATACTATGAATCCATTAATATCATAGTATAATAAAAAAGAAACCATGTAAAAATAGGTAAAGCAAAAATGCACAAACACTTTGGAATTGAAAGTGAGATCCATGCATATATATATATATATATATATATATATTATTTATTATGAATGATTCATGCATGACATACTTATCCCACATACATCACATTGTCACAACGTATAGTTTGGCATAAACTTCAGCCACATCTATACTGGCAAGTACATAAGTTGTTGTTACCAATGTTGTTACACATCCCTTTTCCCTGATTATATTTGCTTGCACATTTTGCATTACAGCATGCATCACCACATTGAAGATTGCAAACCCCAAGACCATTATTGCATATTTTAGGTGGGATTGGACTTGGTGGAGGCCCTGCACAACCGTAGTAGCAAGTGCACAAGCCTAAGTCACAAGATCCTTGTCCATCTCCGTGTAGAGCTTTACATCTCTGGTCACACTGTCCTATAGGACCACATCCACCCAATGGTTGTGAACATGCATCTCCTTTTACTTCTATTAGGTCTATGCTCCAAAACATAAAACACAAAAAATGAAAGAAAAACATGTTAATTCAGTTGTTATATCATTTGTAGTTTAAGCACCACAATGCTAAAAAGGATGCTTACCTGTTATAATCAGAGCCAACATTACAAAGAGAAGAGAATAGTTTGAGATATGATTCACCATTTTAGATAGGAATGTTTTGCCTAATTTCGTTTTTTGACTTGGGTTCTGAATGTGTTGCTACATGGTATTTATAGTTCTATCAAAAGTTTCATGCAAGGGTAGAGATAAGCAATACTTTTTGTTGAAAAGATAAGCAATATCTGGTGGATGGAGATAATGGTACATCAAAAATCAAACCAAATTAAATATTTGATTTATTTGTACAACTTGATTTTTTAAGCAAATAATTATATTAATTAGAGAGCAAGATGCGCCATAAAGTTATACATGATAGATCGAAGAAGAAATAAAAACCCTTACAATTAGCAATCAGAATAATCGAGCCTCTGATTTTCAATACGAACCTTGCTGATTATATAGCTCAAAATTCCATACAATTTCCTTACATAGACTAGCGTCCCTTTAATTTCGTACCCCAATTACCTCAAACGTTTTTTCTACAAAATAAGTTTTGAATGAATTAGTATCTTTTATCTTTTATATACACGAGCCTAAATTCTCCCCCCCTAAACTTATAAGGACAATTAGGTAATTCCAAATTCATAAAAAAGGTAATTAATATTTTCTGTATATAAAATTTTCTGATTGTTATCAATTTATCAGCTAATGTTTTTTACATCAATTAATAAATTAAAGTAATTAAATGCTTGATTTAAATCATGTTTATAACAAAAAGATTGGTATAAATTTTAAAATCGAGACAACACAGAATTTCTTTCCAAAACTTTCAGGACAATCAATTAATATCAAATTGTAGAAGATAATCAATTTATACGATTATGCTTATTAGATTCATTTAACTTTCATATTTTTTATTATACAAAGTGATATATATATATATATATATATATATATATATATATAATAAGCCTAAATTTCCCCCCTAAACTTATAGGGAAAATTAGATAATCCCAAATTCATAAAAATGGTCATTAATATTTTCTGTATAAAATATTTGCCGATTGCTATATATCAATTTATAAGCTAATACTTTTTACATCTTTTATTTTTTATTATATAAAGTAATATACATCAGGCCTAAATTTCTCCCCCTAAACTTATAGGGAATGTTATGTAATTTCAAATTCATAAAATGGTAATTATTTTCTGTATATAATCTTTTTAATTGCTATCAATTTATAAGCTAATATTTTTTGCATCAATATTAATAAATTACAGTAATTACATGTTTATAACAAAAAGATTTGAATAAATTTTAAAATGGACACAGCAGAAAATATATTTCCAAAACTTTAAGGATTTGTTACAAGTCAAACATACTTAATGTGTGTGAAATTCTTAAGTAATGAGTTATCCAATGCATCTTGTTGGTACTCCAAAACATGCTTTGTTTGGAAGTTGCTTCACAACCGTTTTCCTATAGATGAGAATCTTTGTCACAAGGATTGTGCTATTGTATCCATTTGCAACTTGTGTGGTCATCACTTGGAAGATTTCAGCCACCTTTTTTTCTCGTGCCATTTTGCTCATTATCTTTGGAACTGGTTTTCTCGTTTGATGGGTTCCAATTCTGTTTGTTATGATGCTCTTTCATCCATTAGTCTCTGTTTTGATAGAAGTAGTATTCAGGTTCAAGACACTCTCCTATTAGCAGTGACCCACATCATTAAGGGAATTGGGTTTGCCCGCAACCAAACTCGTTTCAGAGGGAAATCCGTCCCGGTAAACTCGGTGATCAATTTTATTTATGGCCAGGTCTCCCTCTCTAGTAACCTCTCCTTGGGGAATAGCTCTTCTTATATTAAGGATTTTACAATACTTAAGTTGTTCAACATTAGTCCCCCATCCCTACTAGAAGTCAGATGAACTCCTCACTGTTGGATGGGTGAAAGGCAACACTGATGGTGCCTCCAAAAGTTAACTCAGGACCCTATGGTTGTGGTGGCATCTTTAAAGATAATGCTGGTTCCTTTCTTGGTGCTTTTTCTACCCCAGCAGGCCTTTCTTTCTCCTTATCCGCTAAGCTTTTGGCTTGAGTGCGATTAAGCATTGGTGGTCTCTTCATTCCTTTGTACGAATTTAGTTACGTGGAAGCTTTTGAATAGATGGAAAAACCATGTATACCTCACTTCTAATATGTCTTTTAGAGTATCACGTGTATTTAGAGCGGGTAATTCGTGTGCAGAAAAATTAGCGAATTTTGGAGTCTCGTGTTCCTCTTCTTGCTAGTGGGACTTGCCGCCATGTTTCATTTTGGATGATTTTCTTAGGAATAGAGATTGCCTGACTTTTTTCAAGCTTATTGCATGATTGTTTTTGTTGTGTTGTTTCCAAGGTTATTGGCTTGGTCCCCCTTGTGTTTTGGTTACTTCTTGATTGCTTTAATATATTTCTTTAGGGATCGTGCAGGGCGACCTAGCTGGGATGCTGCCCTCTCGTTCCTTAAAATCTGAAAAAACTAATTGGTTGAAGGAGCTTTTACTTAGAAAAGGGTGGGATCTAAAGATTTAACCTTGTAATAATTAATTACTACATGGATTGTTTTAGATTAAATTTTAAACAAAAATGAATGCATTATACCTTTGAGTTTAATGTTTATGTACTATTAGTGTAAAATAGTTTTATATTGTTATACAATCACAAATCATCATTTAAATTATTTTAAAATAATCATTTAAAAAATCAACAAACTTATCATACATATGGATTGTGATTAAATGACTCTGAAACTTTTTTACACTGTCAGTTAATTTAATTTCAAAAGAAATAAGTGAGCACAATGCACAAACACTTTGGAATTGAAAGAGGCACCCATGTATATTATTTATTTTAGACTAAAATATGTTTTCTATTTTGTAAATATATCAAAGTTTGATTTTTAGTCCTTGTACAATATTTTGTCTATTTTTCATCCTCACAAAATTTTAATGTGTCCTTTTTTTGCCCTCAGTTATATATGTTCAAACTTATGTGGCATTCTTTTATTTTAAAATTTAAATATGATTTTGAGGGTTAAAAACTGCACAAATTGCCGGAAAAATAAAATAAAATAATGTAAGTATGCAATTTGTGGCAATTACAAACAGCGACAAATTGCAAGAAAAAAATAAGCCAGAATTGGATTCAAAAACCAACCAACACCAACATCCCTGTGTGAGCACCCTCAACTCCGAGCAATTCCCAAGCTCCCTAGGCCATTGTCCAACATACTCGATCAATCATAATTCAAGTATAGTATTTACATTTCTTCTATAATATAAAAATTTGTAAAATCCAATAAGGCTTTGTAACAGAAAACTGGAACACAATAATCCTCTACAACATTACAAATGGCTAGTAACACAACAATAACCAAACAAGGGTTCAGTGAGTGAAGTGATTCTTTATCTTAATGAATCCTTAAGAAATCCCAATATGATTTTGTTTGGGGTGCGTAAAAATTGGACTCATAATTTGTTGAAGGTCTATTTTATCTAACAGCAAAAGTGGTTGTTGGGTTTTCAAATACACCAATAACGAAACCACATCAATGCTCAATTTCATTTGGTGCTGGCAAGAACGTGGCCACCATGTTAGGGCCAAGGAGCATGCAAGGGGGGAGACGACATTACTAGAAATGCTTTAGAATCTCAAATTCCCTTCAAAATCAAGAACCTCAAGCCTAGAGCTATCAAATGGGTCAGTTCTAACCCATTTGGCCCTAACACATGTGGGTTAGGGCTAAATGGGCCACATATATAAATGGCCCATAGGACCAAAACGTCCACAAATCCTTGTGGGCTAGGAGTGGCATATGGACCAAAAAAATTAGACCTTTTTTTAATTCCCATGGTTCAAATATCTATTTTAGTATAATACTTTTTATTTTTGTATAAAAGAGGTTGACCAAAACTGGTCAAAATTTACCCTAATCAAGGTTGACCGAAAATACTCTCAGCAAAAAATTAACTTTAATCGAGGTTGGCCAAAAATAATCCCGGCCAAGGTTGGCCAAAAATAACCCTAATTGAGGTAAGCTAAAATTAATCATAGACGAGGTCAATCAAAAATATCTTTGGCCAAGGTCAACCAAAAATAACCCTAGCCGATGCTGGCCAAAATTAACCTTAGTTAGGTCAGACAAAAGAGCCCCGTCAAAAGGTGGGCTAAAAAACAACCCTGGCCGAGGTCAACAGGATATAACCCTAGTTGTGGTCAACTGAAAATAGCATTGTTGAGTTCAGCCAAAAATAGACTTGATCGAGGTCGATAGAAAATAACCCTGGCTAAGGTTGACAAAAAAAAAAATCATGGCTGAAGTTGGTAAAAAATAACCATAACCAATGTTGGTCAAACATAACCCTAGCCGAGGTTAGCAAAAAATGACCTCGACCGAGGTAGCTTGAAAATAGTCGCAGTTGAAGTAGGCCGAAAATAGTCTTGGCTACGGTCAACCAAAAATAGCTCTTGCCAGAGTTGACCAAAATAACCGTACAAAGGTCAATTGAAAACTGCTTTGACGAAAGTTGATCAAAAATTCTCTAACTAAGGTCAACCAAACATAATCTAGTCGAGAAAAGGAAAAAAATCTACATCACGATTGTCCAATAATAGACTTGGTCGAGGTCGATTGCAAATAATCCTAGTTGAGGTTGACTGAAAGTAATCCTATCAAACTGATTTTAAAATATATTTTTTGAATAGTTGAAAAAAATCACTTTTTAAAATAGCATGACTCGTGGGTTAGCCCTAGCCCCGGCCCTATATTAAGTGGGGTTGTGTGGGTTTGGGCCCTACAGGGCCTCTCATTAAGGGGGCTAATTCCCCATAGGGCAGTTAAGCAAGGCCAAGTGGGTTGGCCCTAGAGCCTAGGACCAAAGTGACAATTCTACTCAAGCTTTTCCTTGCTCCAAATTGCCTTAGAGATTTCACCCTTCAACACATTGAAGGACAACAACAAAACCATAAGCTTCGTAAGCTTGATGGTGAATCTCAAAGAAGAAGTGTTTCCTAAGAGAGAACCTTTGGTATCAGAACATGTTCACCGAATTCTGAAACCAGTGACAAACAACTAATGACGTTGTAAAAACTGCAAGGACAAGGATGTTACAGCAAAAGAGCAAGTGTCAAAGGTGGGTGGTCGCTACTAGTGGTGGTTTCAGAGGAGTGGGAGAAGAAAGAGAAAGGGACACATGTCAAGATTTTAGTGGACAAACATTTGACATGTAGTCTCATATCCATCCAATCCTAACTCCATACCAAAAAATAATACATTATAATTTTGTAAGAACAAAAACATATTTTTAGCATTTATTTTAATTGATTCATGACATACTTATCCCACATACATCACAACGTATAGTGAGGGATAAATTAGCTAGATATATAATTTGGCATAAACTTCAGCCACATCTATATTGGCAAGTACATAAGTTGTTGTTACTAATGTTGTTACACGTCCCTATTCCCTGATTATATTTGCTTGCACATTTTGCATTACAGCATGCATCACCACATTGAAGAGTGCAAACCCCAAGACCATTATTGCATATTTTAGGTGGGGTTGGACTTGGTGGAGGCCCTGCACAACCGTAGTAGCAAGTGCACAAGCCTAAGTTACAAGATCCTTGTCCATCTCCATGTAGAGCTTTACATCTCTGGTCACATTGTCCAATAGGACCACATCCACCCAATGGTTGTGTACATGTATCTCCTTTTACTTCTATTAGGCCTATGCACAACAATATAAAACACAAAAAATGAAGGAAAAATATGTTATATCGTTTGTAGTTTAATACAACTAGGCTCACCACAATGCTAAAAAGGAAGGTTTACCTGTTATAATCAGATCCAACATTACAAAGAGAAGAAAATAGTTTGAGATATGATTCACCATTTTAGATAGAAATGCTTTGCCTAATTTCTTTTTTTGACTTGTGTTCTGAATGTGTTATCTACATATTTATAGTTCTATCAAAAGTTTCATATGCAATGATAGAGATAAACAATGTTTGGCAAATGGAGATAATGGTGCATTAAAATTTGAATCACCATTGAAGTCAAAATTCAAATCAAATTAAATATTTAATATATTGTATAATTTGATTATATTATATATATTATATATATAAGAAATGAAACATTTATTTTACTTTGATTTTTGACTTTATTAAATTGGTTGAAGCTAATAAACATCCTCATTTTTTCCTTTGACTGTATTTATCACTTCTCATTTTCAATATGAACCTTTTATATATATATATATATATATATATATATATATATATATATATATATATATATATATATAAGAAATGAAACATTTATTTTGACTTTGATTTTTGACTTTATTAAATTGGTTGAAGCTAATTAATAAACATCCTCATTTTTTTCCTTTGACTGTATTTATCACTTCTCATTTTCAATATGAACCTATAGAACTCAAAATTCCTTACAATTTCCTTACATAGATTAGCATTTAGGGATGATAAAGTGTATCTGAATCCTACAGGCATTCGTAAAAATATCTACAAGCATAACGGGTAATTATTCACAATATTAGGATTAGGTACGAGGTGGGTATATACCTGCAAATTTATGCAAACATTAATATTATAGTACTCAACTTGCCCCATCCCACATATATCATATTTAATATATGTTACAAAATAGTAATATATATATATATATATATATATATATATATATATATATAATTATCTATGAAAAATAATTATATTTTTTATGATTAATACTCTAAGTCTTTAATCTTTAATAGTATCAATATCAAAGACTGAAAATCCTAATTAAATCGCTATGTTGGATGATTATAAGAGAGTGGAAAACCCTAAACCTTTAATTAGAGTTTTTGTTAAGCAATTAAAACAATATTTTAACAATCACAATATTGAATGATTATCTTTGTAATTTTGTTTATTTATGCATGACTTGAGTTTGGATGAGCCAACGTTATGTTTATTTGTTTTTAATATCATGTGTGTGTGCTTTTAATATTATGTTTAGGTTATTTAAGAACGAAGTTTGACTATAATTGTAGTAATTTTTTTAATTTATTGATTTATTATAATTAACCTTATACATAAGTAAAATGGATATCGCAAGTGCAAGTATGGATATATATGTTAGAGTCAGGGGAGCTCAAGAGGATCAAGAAGTTGAGTCTCAAGTCTAAAAAGTGTTTAGGCTTTTTTACATGCCAAATCAATTTGATTAGAAGTTGTAATTTGTGCATGAGATGAAACTTCCAATGATCCATTGCATGAAGCTTATTCATGGTTTTTGCATTCGTATTTTCATAAAAGCATAAGTCTTATGGAAAAATCTTTTCTGAAACAAATGGTTTACATGATTGCATAAAAGCCAAAGTGTTCAAAGTTTAAAGTTTTGGAAAAACATTTTTTTCCTCTGCTTTAATCGACTACCAACTTGTGGTAATTTATTACTTAAGCTTTAAAGAACACTTTAATCGATTACAATAGAATGGTAATCGATTACACTTCACAAAGTCCCAGAAAGTCTTTCTGTGTTAATCAATTACAATTTGTGGTAATCAATTAATGGGCGCGTATTTGAAAACTGAGACTGCCTGTGTTAATCAATTACATGACAAATTAATCGATTACTTTGTTCATAAACATTTTTCAGAAAGCTCAAGAACACTTTAATCGATTAAACTTGTTATTAATCAATTACATTAGTGGTTTTAATTTATTACATTAGCGATTTAATCGATTACTGATAGTTACAAACTGATTTCTATAAATAATTGTTGGGTGTTTTGGAAAAAGAACAACAAAATTACAAAGTTCATTCATAAGCTTACTGTGCAAGAAAAATTTTCAAGTGCTTAACTATGTCACAGTCCCAAAATCTTCAAGATACAAAGATTCGAAAGCAAGGTTTCTTATTGAGCAAGTTTCAAAAGAAGTTTTGTAAAGAAGGTTCTGAAACAACTTCTTCCATCTTTTAATTCAAGAATAGTAAATCATTTGCATACTTCATTTACTGAATCAAATGTCATTTCATTTATATTTTTTTGGGTTTTTAGGTCGACAAGGGGGTTTGCCCTCGCTCCTACATATCCCCAAGTGCAATGAGGAATCAGACTTACGTAGTTCTTTTTTGAAAGATTTATTTTAATTGCATGAACAAGAGTCGTTAAGGCGTTGGACCTTGAAACGACGTTGAATTTGAAGGAAAAAAGTGGAGAGAATCGCTTAAAGCATTTAGACCTTGAAGCGATCTTAAATTTGAAGAAAAAAAAAGCGAAGAGAATCACTTAAGGCATTGGACCTTGAAGCGATCTTAAATTTGAAGAAAAAGTGAAGAGAATCGCTTAAGGCATTAGACCTTGAAGCAATCTTAGATTTGAAGAAAAAAGCGAAGAGGATCACTTAAGGCATTGGACCTTGAAGTCATCTTGAGTAATATGAAATATTTTTTTTGAGAAAAAGAGAATTGAGTGATACTTCATTTGAGTATTTTACGTTTTTTTTTTTTAGAAAAGATTATTGATTTGCGATAAACTCTATGAACTCAAGCAAGTCGAGGACCCAGCATGATATTCACAAAATTTACCCACGTATTATTAAAACACTACCAAGCGAGTCGGAGACCCAGCATGAAGTGCACGAAACATAAACACATACAAAAGATACCAATGTGAAAATAAATGAATAATTAACATATCCTTACGTAATCAAATAAATCAAATGAAAATAGAAAAGGATAGAATAGAAGTGGGGAGTGAACTTAGTAATTAGGAGTGCATGCAGGAAGAAATCGAGTGCAATCAGCAGAACTTATTTAATTACAAAATAGACCAGGCCCAACAGATAAGAGTGCATTTATGAATATGGGGGTGTAAACAGTATTACATGCATTGCTCCAAAGTGGGATAGGCCCGACAGCTAAGGGGTGTGCAGTTATGAAAACGTGGGTGCAAGCAGCATTATGTGCCTCGGTTGCAAAATGGGCTAGGCCCAGCAGACAATTGGTGCAGGGGGATGTAAATAGCATTAGGCATAGGGGTGTACTTATAAAATCTGGACGTGCAAAAAGTAAAATTAAGTTTTTTTTTTTTTAGGTTTAAGGTTGGAACCGGGTCAGGGTTACCCGGCCCAACCCGCGCTTAGCTGCTGGGCGCAGCAGCCACAGCCAGCTGCGCGAGAAAAAGGGAAGAAAGCTTCCATGGGGGTTGTGTGACCCCCTTGCCACCACCGACGAGGGGGACTGGCGGCGCGGGGGTCGCCATGGCGGGGTGAGGGTGTCACGTGGTGGCGGCGCAGTGGTGGTGTGGTAGTTTGGGGGAAGATTAAAAAAGCTTGAATGGAAGAAGTGGTGCGTGTGACGTGGTGCACGTACGCTACTGGTGGCGCACGTGGTTGCCGGAGTTGCACGGTGGTGGCAAAACAAAAAAGAAAGGAGGAGAAGAAGAGAGGGAAAAGGAAGAAAGAAGGAAGAGAGAAAATGGAGGTTACCTGCTAAGACACCTCCTCTTCCTCTGGCCCCGCTGCCAAATGACGCAACTTCGTTGCTTCTCTTCCTCGGGATCCGTGCCTCCACACCTGACATTAATGCTCCAGCTCCTTCCTTTTATATGTTGTAGCCCTTCTTTTTTTTACCTAATGGGCTTTTTTGCTCTTTTTTTTTCCTTTTTATTTTAAACTGTTATATTTTTTCTCTTTTTTTTTACTACTTTTTTCATTTTTTATTTATGTTTCTTCTTCTTTTTTTTACTATATATTTTTTAACTGTTATATATTTTTATTATTTTTTCTTTTATCCCTTGTTTGGCTTCCTTTTTTTATTATCTTTTTCATTTAAAATAATAATAATAATAATAATAATTTTCTTTTTTTTTGGAGGGGTGCCCGGATAAAATTAGGGTATGACAAAACTTATAAGAATATTTTTGTTATTAGTGAAACTCTAACCATTGTGGTTGGAAGAACTAGATGTAACTTTTCAATGTGAGAAGTGAATCAGTATAAATCGTTGTGTTGACTACATCCTTTAATATTTTCTTGCTTTTTTAATCTGTGGTTCTTTGATGTTATGTTTCTTATTCAACAAGTGATAGTTTTTGTAATTGTATTCTTGTGTTGAGTGGTTTGATTGGTTGGTGCATTCTTGGTTTAATTGTGATACGATCTTGATTACTCTGATTCTTAAAGATTTTTAAAAGACCAAGTTTAAACCAATTCACCCCCCTCTTGGGTATTGTGTGTGTTCATACTGTTTTCAATATAGGTATCCATCAGGTATGCCGGTATGAGACCAAGTATGAGTATTATTTTTTAAACCTAAATATGGGAACAACTACTATAGGATCCTACCTAGATCCTCTTAATTATCATCCATACTAGCATCCCTTTAATTTCTGACCTTAATTTTGTTTTCTACAAAATAAGTTTTGACTGAATTAGTATTTGCAAATAAATCTTTTACCCTAAGGGGGTGTTTGTTTCATGGGTAAATTTTTTAGTCTCGGGAATATGGGAGGGACAAATAATCCCACGTTTGAATAATAAAATAATTAATCATGGGTTTTTTTTACCTGGATAAGAGCATCTACAATGCATAGTTGCTTATCATAATTTTTTGAGCCTTATAATTCCATATAGATTTAAACACTTAACATAAAATTCTCTCCAATGCTAAGGTTGCTGAAGTGAGTGATTAACTTAATTTTGCGGGTCTACAATGCTTGAAAAATATTCTATTTGTGGTATAAATTTGTTAAGCAACGATTGTTTATATAAGTAATGTCATGTCATATGCTCCAGTGGGAAAAAAGGTTAAGCAATGTTGCCTAAAGTTAAACAATTCATGTAAGTACTTCCATTGGAGATGTTATAAGAAATAATCTCACCTTCAGCCAATACATAATCTAACGCAAGGGGTAGGGAATATTTATTCCCATGGGACAACAATCTTCTTTATGAGTAAAAATACAAAAATACCCTCTTGCTCTCCATTATCACACTCCCCCTCTTAATGATTCTTTCATTTACATTCTCTAATTTTTGTCATTCTCTTTCATGTGCCAATTTTTATATATGATCAATCTCATAAATTTTACCCATAATAATTTTTCATTCATGGTCAATTGCTCCTTACATGTCAAATATGGTGCATATAAGTATATTTATATTTTGAGTCATACTTTATTGAATAGGAAAGGAGTAGTGACAGGGGTTTTGTCATGGAAATGTGAGATGTATAGCACTTTGAATACAATTTACTTGTTATTTGTTGGCCTCAAATAAAGTTATTTGTTTTATGAAAAATTAATATTTTTAACATAATAAAGATATTTTAGTAATTATAATATATATTCCTAGAAAAAATAATTAACCAAATATATGTCTTAATTATTTTCTAGAATATGAAAAATATTCCCAACCAATTTTATAGTTAAACAATCACATTTTTTATTAAATAGATGGAAATAACATTCTCATGTTTTATCTCTAAGAATAATATTCCCGAGGCTAAAGAAAGTTATCCTAAATTAAACAAATGCCTCCTTAGTCTTTGCTCAATATTTTCCTACTCTTATTGATTTACTAGTTTTTGTACCGATACAATGCACAATTTTTTTATGTTGGATGTAAATCATAATAATTATTTAAATTATAATTTATATTTTTTTTGCAATTTTTTCAACTTTTTAATTAAATATCATTCATGGAAGTACAGAAATAATTCTTTAAATATTTTAAATTGCATTAAATTTGTAATTATTTGAATTCACTATTTTTAATTGGGTAAAATATATTTTTTATTTTTTAGTTAAAATTATAGTTCCTTAATTGAATTGTTTTATTATATATATATATAGAGAGAGAGAGGTATTAAGCCAAAACAATTTCAATTGATTACATAAAAAATTATTTTACAGTCCTTTTGTTCTATTTTATATGATGTTTAAGATTTTGACATAGATATTAAGAAATCGATTAATATTTTGAATTTCATAAAAATATAGTATTTAACTTTTTAATACACCATTTATCTCTCTAGTTAGTGAGTTTTACTCACTTACTATATACAATAACAACTACTCTTACTAAGGATATTCCGTGGGAAAAAAATAATGCTTCATTGGTTTTGTAAAGGATTAATTATATATTTGGTCTCTTAATTATATTTTAAAGTTCAATTTAATCCCTCAATTATTGAAACGTTCAATTTGATCCCTCAATTGTGTAAAATGCAACAATTATGTCGTTCCGTTAATTTTGTATCCTTTAGTAACGACCAACCTATTTTCTTCTTTCTCTAACCCTCTACACCTACCCTTAAAACTCAAAAGCCACATGACACCACCTTGCGCACCGCCCACATTGAGCACCGTAGTTCACTTGTCACGTCGTGCACCGCCGCGTGCCACTACCCACGAAAACACCAACCTCCACACCCAACCCAAACAAGCATCGTTGCACCACCACCAATCTCCACAAACTCGGATCCACCCTCAGCCAACCGCACCTCTGCACGCCACTACAAGCCACCACCAACCTCTACAAACCAGATCCACACCCACCAGTCATATCTAAAAGCGAGAGCAGCTCCGACTATGAAGGATGGCAAAACACCAACGATGAAGGGCGACAGTTAAGCACCGTGAACCTAAAAATGTGTTGTTTTTTCAATTTTTATTCTTATTGTGTTCTAATTTTTTTTTATTTGAGATGATTAGGATTATGATTGTGTTGATTTAGGGTGATTAGAATTTTGATTGTATTGATTTGGGGTGGTTAAGATTCTAATTGGAATTGATTTAGGGTAATATGTTGATTATTTTTTTTAAAATTATAATAATTAAACTAGGGGCTACAAATCACCACTTTTTTAAAACTATTTTTAGTTTATTATATTTTTATTTTAAAATAAATGATAAATATAGTTGCAGTTTTTAGTTGTCACTATTTACAAATTTAAACCGTTGCAAATTACAATTTAACGTCATATGTTATATTTGGACGAAAAGGATAAATTGAAGTGTTTTAAACAATTGAAAGATCAAATTAAACTATAAAATATAATAAAGTTTCAATTGTATAATTAAGTCGATTTGGAATTTTTATTTTGTTAAAACACCATGTAATATTGAATGGAGAAAGTATCATATATATATATATATATAATAAATGAATGCATTAAGTCAAATGTTGAATAATAACATCATTAAAATCCATTATTTTTTCCCAATATCTATTAATAGTGAATTAAATTCCACTCTCATTTTAACTGAAAAATAAAACAATTGAAAAAAGAAGTTATCTAAAGTTTTTTTTTGGGTGAGAAAAAGTGCGTTAAACTTCCTTATTTTAATGTAATATATTTTTTACTTATAATATTAACGATAGACAATAAAAACTAAAAATAAATTAATAATATTATTATTATTAATTTTGTAAAATTATTAATATCAATTTTTATTTTTTCTTGATAATAATTATATATTTAAGAGGCGTAATTCATAAAATAAATTAAATAAATCTCTCCTATGATTTGACAAAATTACTTACACAGACCTCTCCTCTATTTTTAGTTAACACCTACAACACCTCCCCGCCCCCAAAAAATCCTAAAAATATTTCAAAATCCAGCAGAAACAGAAAAACACAGAATCTACCTTTTTTCTTATTATTCACACCCTGGATTACGTCCCCCCTCCCTCCCCCAATTAATTGTTCACTAATCATTATACCGTGCTCCCCTCACTTGTAAATGAGTTTTAATCCTTTAACATAAACGGATCATCTGCATATTAAATGACTTTTAATAAAATTTGTTTTCAAAAATATCATTTTCTTCGACCTTTAGAAAACTGAATGTTTGGAGAGAAGAAAAAAAAAAGAAAAAAAACATCCCCGTAACTTGAAAATTTCTGTTTAACATCAAAAATTTGCAAAGGAAATATAGAATTAATATATCATGAGTGTAGGGGTGGAAATAGGTCAGGCTTGGTTAGGCCTAACCAAGCCTGATTTAAAAACATAAAGTTTGGTCTGGCCTATTTACCTGTTATAGGTTTTTTTTTTTTTTAGACTTGGTCTAGCATATTTAAAAGTCTGGTTTGGCCTGCGAGCCTATTTTAATAGAAATTTTAATTTTACAAAATACTTTAAATCAATTTAAGAAAATTAAAGAAACAATTTTTAAACAGAAAATGTCTCAACATCTTATTTATATTTCAAAATAAGTAATAATCATTTTATGAGATTTTCAAGGCGATTTTTTTAAGTAGTTGATCATCCACCTTCATAATAAGGAAAAATATTTTTAAAAAATAAATATATTATTTTTAAATTTTAATATATATATATATATATATATTAAATAGGTCAGTCTGATAGGCCTAACAGACTTTTTTTAAAGCTTGAGTCTAGTCTTTTTATTTAAACAGACTTTTTAAAAAGTGTTAATCTAACCTTTATAATAAACAAGTTAGACCAGGTCAGGTCAAAGACCCCTAATAGGCGATCTGGCCCATTTCCATCCCTAATCATGAGATTGGTTGTAATTCTCTAGCATGTGTCTCTATAGCATGTCTCTTTCCAGAATCCAAGTACGTTGTCGCCTGCGCCTCCTCCTTGTCCAGCTCTTCAACATCAAGTCCCGCACCTTGTTCCGCCGCCTCCTAATACCAATAGCACCAATGCAGCTATTCACAGTGATCCAAAACCCGTTGCAAATTAGTTATTAAAGCTGAATTGAAGTGTATTTATAACTAATTTATCTAAATAGACAAGTGTATCCTTAAACCAATTACCCTAACAACTAAAATAAATATTATACCTTGGACTAGAGTCTTTATACCATTGAAAATTGAAACTCCCTACTCTCTTACTTTTTCCAACTGTTTTTAATTATAAATTATTAAATTTTTTGCATTCAGATTCAGTTGCCTACTCCAACCCCCTTTTATTTTATTCTTGTTTTTAATTTTATTAAAATAAATCTTTATCAGACCCTATAGATTCAACCTCATTAAATTATCTTCATCACCAATTACTTGGTTCATTGAATCAGAATTCAGAAGTACAACAAGGTCGGTACAATTATCAAAGTACTTCATTTTCATTTTCTCTTCTTAAGGTTTATGAGATGAGATATTTATAATTACCTCCAAAAGTCATTTTATTAACCAAAAAAAAATAATATGAGACATTATTATTGTTTCAACTCAAGGTGTTAAGAAGGTCTAGTCCAATTGGTTGAGTAGGACGTGCAAATTATTATAAACTTTTTGGCATAGTTTTTTAGCTCTATGGTTAAAAAAAAATGATGACTTAAAGTGAAAAAGTGTATTATATGATTTATGATGGACAAATACATAATTGATTACGGTTAGATTTATTGATTAAAATATTTAACTATCAGAATTGATTACTTGTAAAGAATAAAGGAAAATGAGAAGGTCACACAAAATAATAAGGTATCCAAATATTTTTTGCTAAAATATATTTTGTTATCCCCATAAAAAATTGATGTTCAAATTTCATACGCAAAATATTATTCTTCTATTAATTTTTACCAATCAATCTTGTTTTTGTACATTTGTCCTTCGTGAACGTTGTCTCCTTCGACAACAAATCCCTCTTCCTTCCATTCTCATGCTATATGGTTGGTTTGGTTGAGGGAGAAGATAAAACTTCATGGTTTAGTTGTTCCCATTGGAATATGAATCATATGGTGTACGTACAAGGAATCAAATGGTGTTCGAACAGAAAAAATCCTTACGTTCCAGGCTTCCAGCTACTATAGCTAGATCTATATTAAAGTTCTTCTATGTATAAAAATAAAATAAAATTAAAGCTCTTCTTTGTTCAGTTAATGCAGCTTAATACCCAGCAGCAGAAAATCCAACGTTTTAAACTACGTACTGTTCAGCAGGTTTTCTGATAGGATAATTAACGATGCATGGACCAATACTCCATGCTATTAGACACCTTGAGAAGGAAAGAAAGAGATGAGAGAAAAGTACATGTATAATAGGTGGTATGATTTGATTGATAGAATGAGAGAGATAAAGAGAAAGAATAAATATCAAATAAATGTTTAATTACTATATATGGATGTCCATATATCATTATCCTT
The DNA here is from genome assembly GCA_013407115.1 of Glycine latifolia. Classification (NCBI taxonomy): domain Eukaryota; kingdom Viridiplantae; phylum Streptophyta; class Magnoliopsida; order Fabales; family Fabaceae; genus Glycine; species Glycine latifolia. The sequence continues at coordinate 6,216,190 of CM023949.1, forward strand.
CCTAATAGCAGGGAGCAATATGGTTTTAAATTGCGATCGTGGCTGCGGTTGTGTTGCGGTTGCAATTGTGTTACGATGAGTCAAAATACTTTGACATTGCGACCACAATTATGATTGTGGAACGTTATTTAAAAGCATGGCGGGGAGGTACAGACTTTATTAGGTTAAATGTTGATGGTAGTGCTTTGACAAATTCGGAGAAGACTGGATTTGTTGCTATTTGCAAAGATCATAGTGGGAAATTTATACTTGGCTTTCATGGCAATGGGGGGGAGTCAAATATATTGCATGCTGAAAGAATGGCTCTTTTGCATGGGATCCTTTTGTGTTGGGAAGAAGGTTTTAAAAATATTTGTGTTTCTTTGATGCGAAACAGGTTGTCAAATTTATCATCATCACCATGCTAATGAGTTACAAATCATTTGTAACTTCATATCCAATGATTGATCTTTTATATTGCGGCATATCTACCGGGAAGGTAAGCTTTATACGGATATATTAGCTATAAGATGGGTTCCAATTGTGAGGATCAGGTTTTAAATAATTGCAGTTGCCATGAGTAAAAAATCTTTACATTACCGGCAACGGCAGCAAAATGTGGCTGATGCAGATGCAATTACGGTTGCAGACAGTCGAAAAAACCATAACGTTGCGGTTGGAAATTCGGTTGTGAACCACAATTTAAAAAATCATACTGTGAGGATATTTAGGTTTGGTGCTGAATTCCTTGCTGCAATCAGAGGTTATGGGAATTACCTTCCTGATATTCTAATCTTCTGCTTTTTGTTTTCTTCTCTCTTGAAAAATCTCAGTTTATGGTTTGCTTGTAGTGTCAGTTTTAGTTCCACCATAGAATTATTTTCTTAACCGATTTATCTCCACACCAAAATGGAAAAAGAAAATGAAACCTGTACAGGCACTAATTTTTACTAACCTCTCACCAATTCCAACATGGACAGACATGGATGATGATAGAAATAGTTAAAAAATAATGTGTTAGTCTATAAGTAAAATTCAATACTCCTATCATACAAAAATATTCTCTGTTTATAAGAAAAGAGAGGAAATCTTCATTAGTTGAATTGCTCAAAATAAAGATTATCAAATCATAACGCAAGTTGTTCCTCGTTTCCTAGATTGATTCTTGGCAGAGATATTGTAAAAATGGTCCTAGTAAACAAGATCATGCAATTTTCATGTGCTGGTACCTTTTAAATGCCCTTTACTTTTTCATTCCCTGCCATCAATTCTCTTTTATATATGCAAATCACACCTTCCACCAGGTCAATCAATACATATCTCATAAAGCCTAAAGATTTCCTTCTCACTATAAATTCCAATCATGAATGTCTTGGGAGCTATATATATCTACAACCTACCTAAACTGAAACAAAAAATTCAGCCACAAAGAAGATCAATACACAATGACATTTGCACATGAACCATTGCATCTTATTCTGCTGTTATCCTTATCAACATGTTGTTTCTCATCAACTAGCACCATTTCATCTGTTAAACCTCAGAGACTGGTCTCCAAACTCATTCACCCTGGCTCAGTTCACCATCCCCACTACAAGCCAAATGAAACTGCCAAAGACCGACTGGAACTCGATATCCAACACTCGGCTGCACGTTTCGCTTATATACAAGCAAGGATAGAAGGTTCTTTGGTCTCTAATAATGAGTACAAAGCTAGAGTTTCTCCCTCCTTAACTGGTAGAACCATAATGGCCAATATCTCAATAGGCCAACCCCCCATACCACAACTAGTAGTTATGGACACTGGCAGTGACATCTTGTGGGTCATGTGCACCCCTTGCACAAACTGTGACAATCATTTAGGTCTACTCTTTGACCCCTCAATGTCTTCCTCATTTTCCCCACTATGCAAAACACCCTGTGACTTCAAGGGATGTAGTAGATGTGACCCTATTCCATTTACCGTCACTTATGCAGACAACTCCACCGCTTCAGGAATGTTTGGCCGTGACACGGTTGTCTTTGAGACAACCGATGAAGGTACCTCTCAGATACCAGATGTACTATTCGGATGTGGCCACAACATCGGACACGATACGGATCCAGGGCACAATGGAATACTAGGACTAAATAATGGACCTGACTCTTTGGCAACAACAATCGGACAAAAGTTCTCATACTGCATTGGCAACCTGGCTGATCCATATTACAATTATCACCAACTGATATTAGGTGAAGGGGCAGATCTTGAAGGCTATTCCACACCTTTTGAAGTGTACAATGGATTTTATTATGTCACCATGGAAGGCATAAGTGTAGGTGAAAAAAGGCTTGACATAGCTCCAGAAACTTTTGAAATGAAAAAGAATAGAACAGGTGGAGTCATCCTTGACACAGGAAGCACTATCACTTTCCTAGTCGATAGTGTTCATAAATTACTATCCAAAGAAGTTGGAAATCTCCTTGGTTGGTCCTTTAGACAAGCTACAATTGAAAAATCCCCATGGATGCAGTGCTTTTATGGGAGTATAAGTAGAGATCTAGTTGGATTTCCTGTGGTTACATTCCATTTTGCTGATGGAGCAGATTTGGCTTTGGATTCGGGAAGCTTTTTTAATCAACTCAATGATAACTTGTTTTGCATGACTGTAGGTCCAGTCAGTAGCCTTAACCTTAAAAGTAAGCCTTCCCTTATTGGATTGTTAGCCCAGCAGAGTTACAGTGTGGGATATGACCTGATTAATCAATTTGTTTACTTCCAAAGAATTGATTGTGAACTTCTTGGTGGTTGATGATTGTGGATATATGCATTCATAAATCCCAACTTTTGATCTCCAAATAAATATTAGAGCAAGTCCTTAAACATAATTTGTACACTAAGAAGATAAACAGCAATGCATTGCTTTCATAGCATATAAATGGCTACAATTATTTAAAATTTAACAAAAATATGCAATGTATAGTCTTCTTTATGAACAAATTTAGACACAAGATTCACGTCAATATTAGAAAAAGATACATAACATTTTTGGTTCAGGAAGGGTCTGTTAAATCCTGGAGGACTTGCATTTTTCGTGGATAAATCCTTGAGAACAGTGTGTCTAATACAAGTCTCAAGTCATACCGAAGGCCATCGGTTCTTGTTTTCCAGCCTCGAAGAACATCAAAAGATGAATGCATACTTTTTAATAGATCAGTGCTGAGTCCAACAGGTTCCTTTATAGCAACTTTAAAGGTTAAAGTGCAGACGGGAGAGCATAGCAGAGCAATGAAAGGCAGTAGTTATGTATTGGAGCCAAAAGGCAAACTAGCTGCTTATCATCCATATTATATAACTGCCATTTCATACATGATCCAACATTTGAGATGATTCTGTTCCTACTTCTGTTGCTCTACCTTTAACCAATAACTTGAATTCTCCACTATGGATATCATAGTTATCATCAATCTCCAGATATAGCATTTAGTTCTAAGACATGATTCAGTCCTGTGACTTGAAACAATGGCACAAAATTGTAAGAAACAAAATGGAAAATGTCAAATGAAAACAATACCTTGAATGGGCTTTCATTGTCTCATCCTTGAAACAATTCTTTATCACAGTTAAAAATCACAAATCATCATTATTTGTACAATATATTTTAGGCTAGTTCCCCCCTTTCATTTTAGACATTTGTCCCTTTCAGATCGATGATTAAAGCAGCAAGACAGAGGGTTAGGAAATAATTTTTGCAATACCGTAAATTAATAACCCTATTTACTAATTAAAATCGATTCAGTACTAGTAAAAGCCCAAGCCTTTGGACAATAAGACTAATTACCCCACTCTGGGGAGTGAGAACAGCAGAGCCACACCCAAATTAACCAAATAAACTTAGTGTTGCAGAAGGCAATAAATTTGATAAAAGAATGGAAATTGTAAGGAACATGGAAGTCATGCCAAAATTGTCTAACAAAGACTTTATTAATTTATATAATAAATAAAAGGTGACATCAATCCTTTAGGTAATATTTTAAGGCTCCGTTTTAATTTGACCAGTTTAATTACATTAAGATTCATTACTAAAGGAATGGTAAGCATTTATACACGTATATACACCTTAGAAACTTAATTATAACGAACAATTAACTTGCAGGTGTCACTGCTCATCCACATGCTCTCTTTACTCAACACAGGGAGACTAGTTCCTAAAAAAAAATTCTTCTTTTTTATCCCTCATTTTCAATTCATAGACTCTGACAGCTCAGAATGCTTTTTTTTCGCTGATTGATTTGCTTTCTCTAGCTCCCCTGGACACAAAGTGCAGCAATTCTACAATAATAGAAGTCAAAGTCTTACAACAATAATGGTTGTCATATAACCACCATTATTTATTGTAAGATTGCTTACATCTTTGTCATCACAAGGTCCAAAATTCAAACCACTTTTGCAAGAGGAAAGTGGAACTCTTGAAGATCTTTAACCAAAATCCTTTCACTCATAAATCTTCTGTTGTTTGTGGAAACCTTGATTGTCACGGGACAACCTTTAAACATAAAAAACCGTGCTTGCAATTCCTTAGAGAACTGAAACAGTTTCTTGAACCCTTCCTTGCTCATACAAAGTGGCAAGGAAATAACTTATTGACTTCAGTATCAACTCATTGTTGATTATGTTATTTAACTCTGCCACATTCTTGTACTGGAGCATTTCTCTCAACAAACTCCCAGCGTCTTCCATACTTCGCTTGGTAGATCTACCTCTTATCAAATATTTAATTAATAATAATAATTTTGTGTTCAAGTCTCGAGAGGTCCATGTGCCATGTTCAAACTTCAGTTTCAGTTTCACCATGGATTTTTTTTTCTTAACCAATGGATATCAATAAAATAAACTACGTACCTTATTGTCCAGAGGCTCCTCGCTATGCGAAGGTAAGGTGAGGATATTGTATGTAACCTTACCCTTACATATGCAAAGAGACTGTTTCCAGATTCAAACCCATGACCAAAAAATCACCAAGACTTAATTTTATCACTGTGTTAGGGCTCGCCCTCAATACCAAATATAGTAACATGATTGAAGACGAAAAAGATAGCTTATGAAAGGTGTTTACATGTGAAATCGTTACTCCTATCGTTATGGAAAATGATCTCCATTTCTTTCCCTTCATTTCTTCCAACATTGGTGTGATAGTGACATCACGAGCACTAAGAGAAGAGAGGAAGTCTTCTTTAGTTGATTTGCTCAAAATAAAGATTATCGAATCATAACACAAGTTGTTCCTCGTTTTCTAGATTGATTCTTGGCAGAGAATGTAAAGATTGTCCTAGTAAACAAGATCATGCAATTTTCATGTGCTTGGTTAAAGGCCCTTTACTTTTTTATTCCCTGCCATCAATTTCCTTTTGTATATTACAAATCATACCTTCCAGGTCAATCAATATATATGTGTGTTAAAGCATACAGGTTTCTTTCTCACTATATATTTCTATCCTAAATGTCTTGGAAGAAATATATATCTACAACCTACCTAAACTCAACACAGCAAACACAATAACAAAGAATGTTAATACTCAATGGCATTTGCATATGAACCATTGCATTTTATTTTGCTGCTATCCTTCTCAACATGTTGTTTCTCATCAACTAGCACCATTTCATCGGTTACACCTCGGAGACTGGTCTCCAAACTCATTCACTCTGGCTCAGTTCACCATCCCCACTACAAGCCAAATGAAACAGCCAAAGAACGAATGGAACTCGATATCCAACACTCGGCTGCACGTTTCGCCTACATACAAGCGAGGATAGAAGGTTCTTTGGTCTCTAATAATGACTACACAGCTAGTGTTTCTCCCTACTTAACTGGCAGAACCATACTGGTCAATCTCTCAATAGGCCAACCCTCCATCCCACAACTAGTTATCATGGACACTCGCAGTGACATCTTCTGGATCATGTGCAACCCTTGCACAAACAGTGACACCATACAGGTCTACTCTTTGACCCCTCAAAGTCTTCCACCTTTTCCCCACTTTGCAAAACACCCTGCGGCTTCAAGGGCTGTAAATGTGACCCTATTCCATTCACCATCTCTTATGTGGACAATTCCTCCGCCTCAGGAACATTTGGCTGCGACATGCTTGTCTTCAAGACAACAGATGAAGGCACCTCTCAGATATCTGATGTACTAATTGGATGTGGTCACAACATCGGATTCAATACGGAGCCCGGGTACAATGGACTACTAGGACTAAACAATGGACCTAACTCTTTGTCAACAAAAATTGGCCGAAAGTTCTCTTACTGCATAGGCAACCTGGTTGATCCATATTACAATTACAACCAATTGATACTAGGTGAAGGGGCAGATCTTGAAGGCTATTACACACCTTTTGAAGTGTACCATGGCTTTTATTATGTCACCATGGAAGGCATAAGTGTAGGGGAAAAAAAGGCTTGACATAGCTCTAGAAACATTTGAGCTGAAAAGGAATGGCACAGGTGGAGTCATCCTTGACTCAGGGACCACTAGCACCTACCTAGTTGATAGTGCGCACAAATTACTATACAATGAAGTTAGAAATCTCCTTAAATGGTCCTTTAGACAAGTTATAATTGAAAATGCTCCATGGAAGCTGTGTTGTTATGGGATTATAAGTAGAGATCTAGTTCGGTTTCCAGTGGTTACATTCCATTTTGTTGATGGAGCAGATTTGGCTTTGGACACAGGAAGCTTTTTTAGTCAACTCAATGACATACTTTGCATAACTGTAAGTCCAGCCAGCATCCTTAACACTACAATTAGTCCTTCAATTATTGGATTGCTAGCCCAGCAGAGCTACAACGTGGGATATGACCTAGTTAATCAATTTGTTTACTTCCAAAGAATTGATTGTGAACTTCTTAGCGGTTGATGATTATGGATGCAATCATAAATCACAAAATCTTGTTCTCCAAAATGCAATTTCGGTGCATAATATTAGAGCATGTCCAGAAGCATAATTTGCACACTAATAGTAAGGAAATCAACAGTGTGTTGCTATCTCATAGCATATATATAACTATAATTATTTTAAATACCTCTAATCTTCAAAAGTGTTGACATGACGGATACGTTTTTAACACCAACACACTCCTTGACATTTATCCGCCACTTGAAAAAACACTTCAATTTTTTTTGTGCAAAAAACAATGAAGTATTTAAGTGTTTTTAAAAAACCTCTAATTTTTGGTTACACACACATAGATATGATTAAAAAATTATTCATTTTTTAACTTTTGAGGCCTAAAATATAGTATAAAATATTAACAAAAATAATGTCTCATTTCTTCTAAGGTTTGTTATCTTAAAAAAAAATATAACCTTGTTGTATGTGGTATATCCATGTCTTATATTTTATTATATGTTACCCATATCTCATTTCATTAGAATCTCTCTTTGTGTGTGTATGTGGTATATCCATGTCTTATATTTTAGACATTAACCTTGTTGGAGTGTTTGTGTCAAGTTTGATGTCCGTATCAGAAATCATCCTTCATATGTCAAAAATACACAATTTATTGTGTTCTTTATGAATAAATTTAGACCTGAATGTTTCTATAAGAACAAGAGTTGTTACCAAGAGTTTATCACAAAGAGAGATAGAGATAGTCGAAACTTATATGGGAAAAGGTAATTAAATAAGACTTAATAAAGTGGGATATAAATTAACAGAAAATGTGTCTTAGGACGGAATGAAGAAAAACTATAAGCTTTGTGGAGGGTTAAACTCGTTATTATCTCTATGTTCCATATGATCAATTTTTAGTTCTTTTTCTCTTCATTTTTTCTCCTTCATCTTTTACCCTTCTTTTTTTTATCTTATTTTTTCTTTTCTTTTTCTTATTTCTCTTTTTTTTTAGCTTCTTTTTTTTTTACTTCTTCGTATCTATCATTGGGTTCATTTACCACCGACCCCAATTAACTTGGATTAAAGGTATTGTTGATGTTGAAAAAAGAAGTGGGTCCCACGTTAAATAATATGCTTAGATCAACATCAAACACCCATGGTCAATCATGCTTCAACGTCAATTTGCATGGACAATCTCACCTAATGTGGTAAGCAACTTAATGAAAAATTCAAGTTTGCTAAACGAAACATTCAATCATGAAGTTATAGGAGAAACAACCTATCTTTTAGTAGTTTTTGCTGTAACTTATACATATTGTAAATTGATTTCATGGGTTAGTTCACTTTCTGATTATCCTAGTCTTTTATCCCAGTTACATTTTTGCTACCATTATTACTGTCACCATCAATGTTTAATCCGCAACCACCAAATCATGATCTCCACATGAGAATTCCAATAATACAGTTAAAAAGAACAAAGTGAATATTATAAGAGCGTTAAGTGACTGGACTGAGAAGGAAAATTGAACTATTTATCAATACATTCTTATATAAAATTTATTTTCAATTACCAACTAAAACATCTTTTCTTTTCTTTTTTCTTTTTTAAAATGAGAACTATGAATTTCATTGAAAGATTACAAGAGCATTAGAAAAGGCTCCCATGTCACATCATTCTACATCAAAAGAAAGTTGGGGTGGAACATCCTCCACCTAGACTTGATCAACCAAAACAAAGGCTAACTAAGCTAAAGAATCAGCAACAATGTTTCCTATCCTCTTTGTATGTATCAAAGCAACCGTGTCTATGTGTGTTGTCATGTCTCTACAAACCTGCAAAATTGCATCTAGATATGTACAATCCTTTGAGCTAGCATTCCTCCAAGCACTTGCAATCTCCCTGCAGTCAGTTTCAAAAAAGACATTCTGCAGCATAAGTTGGTTCGATCTAGATACACCATTTGAAAGCTAGGTACTCTGCAATCTGGGGGCTACAGCACTGATCTTCCAAGCGAGTTGCAGATGCAAGGACCTCACCCTTATGATTGCGGAACACAAGGCCAAACCCCATCCCTTTACCAATCTTTATTGAGGCATCAAAATTCACATTATCATTCTCTATGGAGGTGGCTTCCAAGGTGTTGGGGAGTTTTGTGTGTGACTCTGATCATCTTCCCTCCAGATGTTTTACAGTAATTTTTGGTGACATAAGGGCTGAGAGCAAATCATTTTTCCAGGCAGGCATTTTTCAATGCCTAATTCCTCCAGCTTTTTCCATAGTCCAACCATCTTTGTCACGAGTTCATGACACAGCCAATTTGCAATTTGCATGCAACTAGCTAGTAGAGAAATACTTCTTAGAGATGATTCCTCAACCTTGTGGAAAAAAAAATCAAGATCTATGAAAGCCAGAGAGACTAAGGTAAAAGTTTAATGCTTCAAAGTCAACCGTCCTTCAGCTCAAAAGAGGGGTAGAAAGAAGGAAATGCCAGAAGAAACAAAAAATCCAACTCAATCAACTTATTTCAACATGAATAAAAAAAAAATACATACATTGAATAACCATAAACAGGGGACACTTTGGTCGATTCAAGCCTAAAGCAGAAATCAGCGTGCAATTCATCACCATTCCTCTTGAAAGACAACATTACGACAGCTCTTGTATTCTGAGTATTGTGAAAGCAGCCAACCTATATGTATACCAGGGCAATAAATTATAACAGCAGAAGAACCAATCATAGATGGCATAAATGCTACAAAATACACAAAATAATATTCAACACAATAGATGATTCACTAGCATTCTTGTAACACACTTACTCTACTCTTGGAAGTTACAGAAAGCCATTCTATTGCAAATGTGTTTGGCCTATATAGTGTTTAGTAAAAAATACATGTTGCCACTTGTTAAGTAATTTCAAGAGCAAAAAATATAAAATTGGCCAGAGTCTAAATCAATTGTCAAAAGTTTGTCAACACAACACAACCATGGTTCAAGCATTGCTTGAGAAAATTATAAGTTAGCTGCTCCATGGAAGTTCACAGGTCTACCTCATCATAAAAAAGAAATGTCCATGTTTTAAAAAAACATCAAGATAAACAGCTCTTATAATCCAATATAAGAAAGAAACCATTTAGAATTCATTTATAACACGTTAATGTGTTAACTTGCAAATCAATTGAAAACGATCACAATGAAACCATATATAATCCAACTATCCAAGACCTACAAGTGTTCAAAATTCTCAGAATTATGTTAAAACTCCCAAGCAAATCAAGTTTCTAAGGTAAACTGAGGCATGAGTATTTATGATAATAATCTTGGCCAAATGTTCAGTTCCTCAAAGCCAAGAACCCTCCAGATTCAGGGTTTTTAAACAAATACATGAAAAAACTAGAAATCACCAAAGTATATAGAAAGTATAACTAGAAATCACTAAGTATATCAAGTATAATCAAAATCAGAATCTTCAAGTTAATAAAAAGTAGAATAAAAGCATAACATTTCAGTAGGCACTGGAAACAACATAGTCAGAGGCCATAGAGAGAAATGACTACCCACTTAGATTTCAAAAAAATTCAGAAAAAAATTACAGTTCAAAGCAGCCATTTCCCTCGTCAAAATGCAGATTAAAATTTTCCCCATGAATTCAAAATTTATAAAGAAAACATAGAGATAAAAAAATTTAAGTTTATGGAAAGAAAAAAGAAGGCCGGATGATTTGTTCATAATGTGTCTTCTCTAATATTTCCAGGCATTCAGATTTCCTATTCTACATTTCTTAACCAATAAAATTTTATTTCTTTTTTAAGTTTAATAAATCCTATTTTATGGGGATGTTACGATACTTGAGTCCATATCATTTCTTGTATGGAAATAAAGGTATCTAATAAATAACAGTTGGAAAGAAAATGCAATCATGACACTATCACAACCAGGCAATTGTCTTCTGCTAAAAGAACTAATTTACACAAATAGTTAAAGAAAAGTATTACAGTCTTCTCATGTGGAGCTAAGAAAAATATCCGTTAGTTTTTTTATTTTTTTGGCATAGAAGTCCTATTTTAACCATGGCACATATCACCACTGGATGAAAACCACGTTTAACAGAAAATAAATAAAGTATGAAACAAATTGCATCACTTATTATAAGTATATATACCAATGTAATATAATAAAGCTCCATTTCAATTTAACCTGTTTCATATATAGATTAATAAACTGAAATATATATAGATATAGATATATAATTGTATAGTTTTGTAGCAGGGGAAACCACACTAATGTTTGAAATGGAGTAAATATAGAAAAATAAAGGTTTGATTATATCTTCAAGATGTGTTCACCAAAATTATTGCTGTAGTCTGTAACTGAAGTCCTTTATGAGCAACAATTATAATTTAAGCAACAAACCCAAATTAAAAAAGAGAAAAGTTTATGCACATTTACCATTTCTATAATAGCAGACCTTATAATGGCTCAGTGTTGAGTCCAACAGGTTCCTTGATTGTTTATAGGTGAAAGTGCAGACAGAAGAGTATAGTTTAGCAATGACAGGCAGTAGTTATGTATTGGAGCCAAAAGGCAAACTAGCTGCTTATGATCCATATTATATAACTGCCTTTTCATACATGATCCAGCATTTGAGATGATTCTGTTCCTACTTCTGTTGCTGTCCCTTTGACCAATAACTTGAATTCTCCACTATGGATATCATAGCTCCCAATCTCATCAGTCTTCTGATATAGCATTGACTGCTGACTCAGGATTCAGTCCTGTGACTCGAAACCACGGTGCAACTTATCAGAAACAAAATGGAAATGTCAAATGAAAACAATACCTTGAATGAGCCTTTGCTGTCTTGTGCTTGGAACAAAATTTTATGATAAGCTTAAAAATCACAAATTATCATTATTTATACAATATATTTTAGGCTAGTTTTTCCCCTTCATTTTAAGCATTTGTCCTTTTCAGTCGGTCATTGAAGCAACCAGACAGAGGGTTAGGAAATCACTTTTGCAATACCATAAACTAATACCCCTATTTACAAATAAACTTAGATCCTGTGCTAGTACTACTAATAAGCCCAAGCCATTGGACAATAAGACTAACTAACCCCAATATCTCCCAACAGTGGGGAGTGGGAACAGCAGAGCACACCCAGATTAACCAAATAAAATTGAAAGGCAAAGAATAAAAGCACACAAGCCAACAATTATTAGCACTTACACAGAGTAAATTTAGTGATGCAAAAGGCAATAAATTTGATAAAAAAAAAAAAAAAACGGAAATTCAAATGGATGCCATGCCAAAATTGTCTAACAAAGAAGTCTTGAATTTATATAATAAATAAAGTGACATTAATCCTTCAGGTAATATAATAAAGCTCCATTTCAATTTGACCCGTTTCATTATATTAAGTTTGAGTACCATAGGAATGGTAACCCATTATACATGTATATACACTTTAGAAGCATAACTATATATATTGAACAATTATGTACCTGCAGGCGTCATCAGTCATCCATGTGCTCTAGTTGCTGGCACTACTGGAAGAGTAGTTCCTAAAATAAATAGAATTCTTCATTTTTATCCCACATGTTCAGTTCATAGACTCAGTCAGGTCAGAAAGAAATTCTTTTGCTGATTGATTTGCTTTCTGCAGTTCCCCTTTGGCACAAAGTGCAGCAATTCTAGAATAATAGAAGTCAAAACCATGCAGCTGGGATCTTGTCATATAACCACCATTATTTGTTGTAAGATTCCCAACACCTTTGTCATCGCAAGATCCAAGATTCCAAACCACTTTGGAAAGAGGAAGGTAGAATGCTTGAAGATTTTGAACCAAAATCCTTCCATTCATAAATCTTCTGTTGTTTATGGAATCCTTGATTATAAGTGGACAATCTTTGAACAGGAAAAAGTATGTATGCAATTTCATTGAGAACTGTAACAGCTTCTTGAACCCTTCCTTGCTCACACAAAGTGGCAAGGAAATAACTTATTGATTCAGTATCAACCTCCTTGTTGACTATGTTAATTAACTCTACCATATTCTTGGACTGGAGCATTTCTCTCAAGACACTCCTGGCTTCTTCCATCCTTCCCTTGGTACATAGCCCTCATATCAAATATAAGAACCCAAAAAAAATCAGGTGACATATCCTTCCTCTTGAACTTATAATAGAATTCAAGTGCTCCATGCATGTCACCCTTTTGGCAATAACAATTAATTACAGCACTAATAGTCAGACAGTCAGGCTCAATATATTTGGTCTCCTTATCATTTAGAAACTCAAATGCCTTTTCTAGTTGACCAAACTTAGAAATTCCATCAAGTAATGAATTGTAAACTTGTACTTTTGGCTGAAAGCCCTTGAGGACCATTTTCCTAAAAACATGCTCCGTCTCTAACAAAATTCCCTCCCTACATAGAGCATAAATAACTGTAGCAAAAGCTATATCAGAGGGTACCAAATTAAGTTTCTCTAATGAATCCAATAGCTGAAATGTTTCAATAAGACGTCCCTCATGGCACAATCCATTTATTATTGAATTATATATGACTATGTTCAAATTCATCCCCTTCTTTTCGACAAATGCACAAAGATCCAATGCTTTATTGAGATATCCTGCCTTGCACAAGCCATCAATCACAACGGCATAATCAGCATACATGACTGGTAAATGATCTTGAGTCTCTGTGACAAGCCTATATGCATCTAAAGCTCTACCCTCCTTTATGAAAATCTTGAGAATAGAGGTAAGAAAAGTGACTGTTGAAGAATTATTCACTGTTTTCCAAGAAATAGAAGGGCACTATTGACATCTTTCAGACAGAGGTAGCATGCAAGTATTGTTTGTACCATTGGTTCAACTAGACCATAATCTTTCAGAAAGCTATTCAAAAGGGGCAAAATTTGCTCCTTATTCTTATTATTAAGATGCCCTCTCAAAATCGAATAATAAGAATTGCATGTGACAGATAGGCCTTTCTTTTTCATCATCATCCACATATGATTTGCATCATCAAGTAATCCTCTTTGACATAATAAAAAGATGGAATCATTACATACTGCACTATATATGTCTGGTCCCAAACCTTCCATTCTGTAAATTAAATCTACAGCCTCTTTTGTATTGTTTTCGTCAAAATTTGTCTTCATTAACATCCTAAATGTACCTAGATCCAACTCAAGACCTTCATTATTCAGTTCAAGCAAAGCCTCAATGGCCATTTCTGTCATACCATTCTTGCAAAGGCCATTAATAATGGTATTGTAGCACGCAAGTGACGAGATCATCTAAATTCATCAAATACCTCAAGTGCCTCATCAATTCTACCTACCTTGCAATACCCATCAATCATTGTGCAGTAAGTCACCGAATTCGGAACCAGATCCAGTTCAGGCATTCCTTTGTAAAGTGCAAAAACATCTTCAAAAGCCCCCATCATAAACAGGGCTTTGATCAGCACATTACACATCACAACATCCATAGAAATTCCAGATTCTTCCAGTCGCCTCTTTGTTTGCAAAATCCCTGGAATGTTCTCCTCTTCTGTATATCCATGCAGCAATGTGCTGTACATAATCAAATCTGCAGCGACATTTTTTGATAACTCGTCTGCCTCAGACGTCCGCCTGTGCTTGCACAAACCATTCATAACAGCATTGTATGCAACAACACTGGGACCAATCCCACTCCTCTCCATCTCATCAAACAGACAAAACACCTTATCAAAATCCCCTCTCCTCCCAAACCCATCAATCAAAATCACAAACACATATTCATCCCGCTCAATTCCCAAATCTTTCATGCTCTCAAAAACATCTAATGCCTCCTCCACCTTACCCTTCTTACAATAAGCAGACATGATTGCACTATAAGTAACCTTATTAGGTCTATGCCCTTCTTTTATCATCTTGGTCTAGAAAGTAAACGACTTTTCCACATCACCAAGCTTGGAAAACCCATCCACAAGCACAGTATAGCTCACAAAATCATGACCTATACCCTTCTCCACCATCTCCCTCATCCTCCCAAAAACCTCCCCTAAAACCCTCTCCTCAACATACCCACAAGCCCAAGCACTATACAAAACAACATCCAATCCCAACCCTTCCTTCTCCATCCACTGCACCAAACCACAAACCTCACCAACCCTCCCCATCTTACAAAGAGCCCCCACAAGAGCAGTGCAAGTCACCACATTTGGCCTCAACCCACCACACTCCGTAATATTCTTGAAAAACCCCAACGCAAGTTCCGGTTTTCCAATCCTTAAAAACCCCGAAATCACAGAACTACACACAAAATCATCAAAAGAGTACCTAACTCCATCACCAGCCATCAACTCCAGCGCCTCAATGGCCCTACCCATCAACCCCTTCGAGCTCAATTTGTGAACCACTAAACAAAATGTGGAAGAAGAAGGAACCACACCACGGTCTCTTACGCAGCGTTGCAGAATGGAGAGTGCTTTCTCGGGGTCGTGGAGGCCTTGGATGAGAGAGTCCCACATCGAGGAGTGGGTGATGTGGGTGTGGGTCTGCACGAGTTGCTCTGCTTCTTCGAATTTTCGGGATTTGAGGAGTACCCATGTAAGGAGGGAGAGGGTTCTGCGGTGGTTGGTGGGGGCGTTGTTGGATTTCAACTGGGAGAAGAAGAAGTAGGTGATTAGGTTGAATTTTTGGTGGCTAAAGAGGAAGAGGAGGAACCGGTTGATGGGTTTTGGAGTGGGGGTGAAACCGCGCTTGAGTGAGGTTTGGAGGGACAAGGGTCTTGGGTGGAATAACATAGAAAGGGAAAAAAAGACTTTGGTTTCACTCACGATGTTGTTCCAAGACCAGTGGTTTATGTTTAATGGTAGTTCTGTCACATTTTCTCTGTTGGTTTGATTAAGAACATGGGAGGTGAGAAAGAACAGACATGATGATTATAAAACTCGGTCTGATCATTGACTCGGTCGAGGTAGTAAGTTATTGGATAAGTGGTTTAACTGGTGGATCAATAATTGTTTGGTTTGACTCACTCTATATTAAAAATTTCAAAATTATATTATATATATATATATATATATATAAATATATATGTATATACTTAACATTATTTGATTAAAAAAATAAAAAATGGAAATTGCAAAAAGTAATAAAAGGGGTTTAAAAAGCAATAATCTAGATCTAACCAAGTCCAAATATAAAAACTCTAATAGCCACTAGTATATATATTCTTTTCTTCATTCCGGCGCAGCTTCTCTATTTCTTCTCTTCATCCATGCTACTTCCCCTTCTAGCTAATAGCATCAAGAGATGGACCCTTAGGGTTCTTTGGGTTCTCCACCTCTACCAGGAAGAACAAGCCACAATTTCTGGCTGGTGATCTGTTCCTTCTCAGGAACATGATGGGGCCTGAGCTTGCGATGGTGTTTGGGGTGATCGAGGACATGTTGCGGCGCGCCGTTGATGCTCAGCATGTGGTCATGATCCCTTCATCAGCATGGGCTACACCACCAGAAGATGCAAGGAAGATAAAGATGGAAGAAGAGAAGAAGGTATTTACGCACTCAAACGAAGCCCTTTTTTCTGTCAAAATCTGGTTTGGGTTCTAAAAACCAATTGGGTCACCGGGTTTCATCGGGCCAAATGCATGGCCGGTCTAATTCCCAACCCGGCTTGGATATAGCACTGATTTCCAATTCGGCCTTTTCACAACATTGCTTTTACTTCTTTACCCTTTTTTTTTGTTTCCTGGACCTCCAAAAGGACTCCAACAAACAAAAATATCACACATCAAGCACTCCTATTCTAGAATGTTCATTATGCAAGATTACTCTATCCAGAAAAGTCATTTTGAATTAGATATTCTATAAGTATTTTTATATTTTAGAATAGTTACTATGGAATAAAATAAATAACCGCTAAATCTATTCTGAAATAGGTATTCTTGAATATGAAAAATCATATACTATAATAGATTACTCTTCCATAATAGCAATTCTGGAACAAGGTGACAAAATATTGGGACCCCCCCTAACCTTTACATAACTAGAGTAAGTGAAAATACAATGCACATTTAGGTTATGCATTTCATTCATTCACCCACTCCTAACAATTATTTTCTCTATGTTATAATATTTTTTGTCCAATCCCATCTCTAACTTCATCATTGTCGTCCTCCTTGTCCAGTCCCGTTGGAGTCCTATTGTTGGTGGTGGTGGAGAGGTGGAGCATGCACACAATGTAGAGGTGCGGTAGAGGCGTGCAACACAATGTGATGGTGGGTGGTTGTAGCGTGTGCGCAAGGGAGTCTAAGCAACACGCGTATGTGGAGTTGGGGAGTGTTTAAAGGGGATGTGTTGTTTAGGACTTCTATAGTGGCAGTAAAGATGTTGAAGGATGTGAGTGAGAAAGGGAAGTAAAGGTAACAAAAAGTTATTTTTATCATCTATGCAGTGCAGGAAGCAAAAAAAGAGATACATGAAGCAATTTCCCATGATGCTTCCACCATCACCACACATACTTCCATTGGGCCTAGCGTATTGTCCAATCTTCTACATCCAGCCCAACCTCTAGGCTAACAACATATTCTTTTATAAAATTGTTATATACACTTATCTTCCTACTAATACACTCCCCTTTTAATTTTCATTCCAATTATACCCAAAAAAAATACACTCCTTTGATCATTAGAAAAGATTCTCTAGATTACACCTCCCTCTTCGATCAAATCAAGATCATACATTTTGGAGGCAAAAACCATTAACACCATTCCTTCTCTTCCCCATGACCAAGGGTTGAAATAAAAAGGGTCATTCACAGAACCAATCTTGTCTTCGATGACAAACACAAGGGAATATTCCCTTTGAAGCTTTTTGCAGGCATTGAAAATTGTTGTAGACCACTTTGAAACAAGCCAAATTGAATGATGCTTCATACATTTGAAATTGTAGTTCCTATTTCCTGTGCACCAAAGCCTAGAACAACAAAATTGGCCTTTTTGTACACCAAGACTCCAAACCTATCCAAAATTGAATAGGCACTGAGCTCAAACAAGATGATGATGATGCCATGGTAGGTTCCAAGTGCTAACAAATACACGAGAATGAAATTAAGAATAACCCCCAACAACCAAGTTCATTCAATCCAAAATTAGGCTTTGAAGCCTTGAAAGACAAATGCAACACAGTGCAGGTCATGGAGAGACAAGTGACAGATGAAGAGTGTATTTGTAAGGGGTATTTTTGAATAAAACCAATCAAGGGGGAATGTATTAGCAAAAAGGGAGAATGGAAATAGCAATTTCCTTCTTTTAACATTCTTTTTTTTAGAACTGACAAAACAGACGGTCTAGATCAGCCCATCATGCCCAACCTGAAAAATGGTCTAGCCCAGTCTTACCCTTATTCTATATAGGTTCAATCTAGCTCATTGGTGAGTTAGGTTGACATGAATAATGTTGTTTTGCTTTTTTTTCAAAATTATATAAATTAAATTAATGTCGAACTAAAATATTCCCAATCGAATTCAAGCCTAGAATTTTTTAGCTAGCCTAAATTGGATCAATCGAGATTGATTTGTTTCTCTTTAGGTCATCTTTTCTTTGGCTCGACCAAACGAATCTGCCTATCATGTTGGACCATTTTGACAACTCTAACTTTTATTATTAACTTGAATTTATTGAGATCATAAATTTTACATTAGTGTTAATCTTTATTTTATAAGTTTCTACTTATGATTATATAGTTTTTAATAAATTTTAAATAATATTTTAATATAAAAAATGTGATACAAAATATGTTAATAATGAATTCATGATCTATATTTTGGATTATTTTAGAGTAAAAAAAATACTCAATAACCCTAAATTTTATCACTTATGTAAATTGACTTGGAAGTTGGAACTTATTCTTCATTAGTTTGGTTATTTCTTTGCTAATAATATTTTATTTGTTAAATTTAATATGAGTATGAGAAAATAGAGAGAAAGTAGAGAAGGAGAGTTTAGAGAGAATGATTATTGTATGTATTCATTCCAAGAGCAATAACCTATTTATAGATACAAGATGTAAATGAAGAGTTACAAAAGATAAATACAAATAAAGATAAAGGAAGATAATGACATCCACAATAGATTATTCATAACACTCCCCTTTGGATGTTCATTATATAAGAATGTGTCTCATTAAAACCTTATTAGAAAAAAAATTCTGGGATAAAAACCTAGTAAAGAAAAAACAGTACATCATTTTTCAATATGTTATCATATGCCTCATTAAAAATTTTGTCAGGAAAACCCAATGGATAAAATCATGGCTAAGGAAAAAAGAGTACAAAACGTATTATTTCTCCCTTCATGTAGACAATTATTTCTTCCCTCAGGTCGTGTATGCATAATAACATACATTAGTGTTTCAATAACACTAAGACATGATACTTCAGGACTAAGTACTTCTTCATTCTTTTCTCAATATCTAGAAGGATCAGGGAGCTTACAATGAATGTGACTTTCCCATATAAAACCTTTTAAGCACCTTTGCTATATAAACTTCTCGAGCACAAAAATTTTATTCTTTAAGTATCCAATTTCTCAAACAAAACTTTGTGTTTCCTGGGTCATTCATCTCAAATTCTTTGTTTAATCAATCTATACTTTGGAAGTCGAGGTAGGACCCTAAATGAGGACGAAACCTTGGATTTTATAAAGTGCCAAGGTAGGACCCCGGATAAGGGCGGAACCTCGGATTTTATAAAGTGCCAAGGTAGGACCCGGATAAGGGCGGAACCATGGATTTTATAAAGTGCTGAGGTAGGACCCCAGATGAAAGCGAAACCTTGGATTTTATAAAGTGCCAAGATAGAATCCCGAATGAAGGCGAAACCTTGAATTTTATAAAGTGCCGAGGTAAGAACCCGGATAAGGGCTGAACCTTGGATTTTATAAAGTGTCGAGGTAGAAACCTAGATAAGGGCGGACCTTGGACTTACCAAAGAAGCTCTTGGGCTTTGTATTAGTACCATGAACCTGGACTGGGTTGTCTAGGTTGCGCATACCAAGTTAGACTAAGTTGTTTGGGTTGCGCATACCAAGATTGGACAAGGTTATCCAGGTTGTACTTGCCGAGCTGGACCATGTAGACTTTTAGCAAATACATCTGAACCCAGCAGCACTTGTGATAAGGAAGTGAGCCCGGCAGCATAAATGGAAATGAAGTGAACCTGACAGTCACAAGTAAACATGAAGTTAAACGAGGTTTAACGCTCTTAGCTCGCCAATCCAACAGACCCAACCCGACAGTTGGCACCTTTGCAAACTCACCTTACATAGGTGAGCCGAGTTGACTACCAGGTTACTTAAGTGACCCGTATCGACTTAAGTGACGTGTATCGACTTAAGTGACACATGTGGACTTTAGTGACGCGTGTTAACTCCTAGGGTATTAAACGACGTGCACTTGGGTCATTACTTGAGTGACCCATTTCTTTTACTTCTTGGCAAAAACCCTAACAGTTCTTCCGTTCTCCATTTTCTCCATTGCCAAACGAGAAAAGCTTCATAACTACTCGATCATTGACCAAAAACCCCTCGCGTTCAACTTAAGAGTTGAAGAAAATCGCTCGATGAGTTAGATTTCAACCTCAGCTCTTTGTGAGAACATCAAATGGGGAGATCGTTCTCCAAAGACCTTCACCTAGTTTCGTTTTTAGGGGGAAAAAGAATAGTGTTTCTTTGCATGCAACGGTTGAAGACTGTTATTGATTGCTTGTATATCCTTGTGTAGGGCGTGATACAGAAAATACTGGTAGCTGTAACCACGAGGCCGTGAAGGCTAGTGTAGCACTTAGAGCAGGTAAGCTCTTGTTCTTGGGAGTTTTCCCTTAACTGTGTTCCACCATACTCCGAGGGAGTGATGGTTGTTGTATGTCATGATGCATGTGGTATTGAAATTGTGTATTACTGCTTTTTAATTGAGAACATGTATATGATGTACACTGTGATGATATGTTGTATGACTGATGAGATTCTCTGGCCAGTAGAATGGACTAAATATGGACTTTCCTTAGAGTCAAAGTCATGTGGAACAACTCTAAGTGGTCAATTGATATATAAAAACCCTGAGAGAATGTGCCCTTAAGTGGATGATCTTTTCTTGCTATATCTGTGTTGCATTCCTGATGTTGGTAGCGCCCAACGGAATGACACCTGTGTTGTTATATACATGTAATGTATCTTATAAGAGCCATAGTGGCTAGATTATGTGATGCTTGTTTTGATACTATGTGTCGTGAAAGTGAACCAGGGGGGGAGGAGAGACCTCTAAGAATCCTGAGTTTACAGAGATCGTATCTCACCCCGATTGAAAATTTATTTTTGCAAGTGGTGCTCAGCGAGCGGACGATGGACCCGGGGCAAGAGGCCCGAGTAGATAAAAATATGGTTCTGAGTGAACCTTAGGCATATTGTTTTAATTTTGGAGAGCTTGTTGGTTCATTGTTTTGTTATGCCTATATTTTGTACCCTTGAGGGGAAGACACACTGTATATGTATATACGTTGTATATTTCATTGGTGTTTACCGTACATAATGCAAAGATAGTATTACCATGGACGTATGATAACGTCATATTTATTAGTGCTTCCGAATTAATTATTGTTAATTAATTGTTGCGTTTAACGATCATAATTGAATGTTAATGAACCGGATGTATACGGGACGTTACAGGTCTAGCCTCAAACGTTGTACCCCCTTGAAAATTTCAATCCTCCCCAAATAGTCAATCGTGTCACCATTATGGAGGAGGCCTTCAACATGGAGGTACAAGTAAAACAACTTGCACCACTTTCTTCTAAGCCAGGGACAGATATAACCAAATACTATAGATACCATCATAGTAATGGTCACAACAAAGAGGACTTCTAGTCCCTAAAAAATTAAATTGACATATGGATTATGCAGGATGTTTGGACACTAGAAGGTTAGTTACTAGTTTTGTGTTCAAATTTGGAGGGAACATAGTGAGCTGGAAATGTAATATGCAACATGTGGTATAATTGTCTATTATAGGAGCTGAATTTATTGTTGTGACAGAGGCAATAAAAGAGGAAATATGGATGAAGGGAATGGCCACAAAGCTGGGAGTAAAAGAAGCTTATGTGAGGATTTATAGTGACAGTCAAAGAGTGTTATTCACTTGGCCAAAAATCAAGTATACATGGACGGACTAATCACATAGATGGGAGGCTTTATTTTGTTAGGGAGATAATTTCCAGGAAAGAAATGACCTTGGAAAAGGTGTGCACAAGTGATAATCCAATAGATATGTTTGGCTTTGACCAATGAGAAATTCAAGCATTGTCTTAGAATTCTTGAAGTGATGGAGAGTAAAGTCAAGCCAATGTGGAGAAATGTTAGATAAGTGACTTTAGACGTTAGACTTTAGCCAGAATTGTTCCTACACGTGACTAATAGCTTGTACACATGTCTTACTAGTCTAAGAAGTCATTGTTTGAGTTATAACCAAACTGTGACTAATGAATATAAAAGGATACAATGAGTTACAAGTTAATGGGTTGTTGTACATTTCTAATTCAATCAATAAAGACAGTTTTCTCCACAATCTTCTTCTCTGATTTTAGTTCTTTTAGTTTTGAGTGACTTTTATCAAACAGTTCCATATCTATTCATAACATAATATCAATATATAATTAGTATCTTTTGAGCGAGAAACATTAAACGTTTTATACAGCTATGATTTGACCAATCTATACGTTTTTACGTAACACATAATTGAATCTTTTTAACTTTTTTCATTAAACTGAAAAACCCAATTATGTGCATGTAAAGGTTGTTTGGAATCATGATCATGTAAGGTCTGTTTGATTTGGAAAAAAAAAAGTGTAGTACCAGGATAACACAACTTAGATGATGATAGACATGACAAAACCTTTATTTATAGTTAGTCAATAAATTATGGGAAAACTTTTTATTTCAAATATAAGTTATTTAAAAGTACAAAACTCAATAATTCAATAAACGTTATGAGGAAAAAAAAAATACTGCAATTAAGGAGAGGGTGGGAAAGCCCCAATAAAGGTTATTCTATGGTAATAACATGCCACATTCAATTCAACATTTTCCCACTGGGAACAGGCACAACACCGCCACTCTTCTCACCTCACGTCAAATACCTAGATCAAAGATTTTCAAATCCATCATATTTTCAACAATGTTTTCTTTTTGGTCTCAGGTGCTGGAACGACAAAACAAATATACTAAAAAAAGAAAATGAGTCATTAATAAACACGAATCCTTACCTGATGTAAAGAGAAACGCTCAAATAAAGAAATGCATTGTGTGTCACGAGTGTACTTTATGAAGGAATTAACCTCCGTTTTTGACTTACGATTGGCAATGGAAAATAATTTGGATGCTAAAAATTGATTTTGTTTAGACCAAATCATGTTTGGAGTATTTTTATTTTCCATTTTCAAAGGTCATGTTGCGTTGAATGGAATTAAAATTAATTTTGAGAGAAGTAAAAAAAAATTAACTATTATATTTATCGTGAAGAATTAAAACATTTTTTTGCGCAGGGGCAAATTTTACATAAAGAGCGTCACAAAATAGCTTAGTTTTGAGAAAAATCACCTGTTCGTGCTTTGGTACGAAAACCATTTTCGTACTATATAAAACTTTAGAGGCAAGAAATATAAATAAACCTAAATATAAAACAAATCAAAAGATGGTTATATATTTATTTCTTTTGTAGAAATAAATATATTTTGAGGTTTTCAGTTAATTTTAAAATTTTATCATTTTTGAAAGAAAAATAAATATGTCATTAAAATTAAAAATAAGTAGTGTAAATATTAAAGGAGCACTTTTATGAAAATAAATAATAATATTAAATAAATGGTAAATGATAATTTTATTAAAATAATAATAATAATAAATTATAAGTTCAAACGTAACTTAAATACCATCTAAAATAAATTATCAACTAATGAAATAAATTCGTTTACTAAATACTTTTATTTTAATTAAACAAACTTATAAAGCAATCGAGCAAATTTCAATGCGTCGTACGAAAAAATAAAAAGGACAACGTACATTATCCCTCTATAAAAAAAATGAACTTAATTGTACCAATAAAAAAGAGTGCAATTAACTACTGTATACAGACAGAAAAAATATTTTATACTATTATTCCATTACATATTATTCGGAACATAGTTTTTTTAAAATAATTGTTGTATAAATAAATAAGCTTTTCAACATGGTAATTTATGATTAAATAATTGTATAAAATTATTTTCACTATTTATTCGTAGTCTTTTTTTTTTCACTATTTATCATGTTCATAGCACATGCCGGCACTGTAGGCTGTGTAATAATAATAGTATAAAAAATAAAATCAGCACGCTTAAGTTATCTGATGCTTAGCAATTTGCATACAAGGTGCAATTTCTTTTACAGAGATGTTTGCGGGTATAATTGCGATATGTATTATAAAATAATGAACGCGTACGTCTTACTCTAAAGTACTGGGTAAGATAAATGCATTAAAAAATCAAAATAAAATTACCTACTCATACATCTAAGCATGAACTTAGCACAAAATAGAAGGCAACACGGCAACATCAAGATAGATAACTAGCATAAAACCAAAAGGCTCAACAAGTGATTTGTTCCGAGTATTATTGGATTTTATATCTTTAAATAAGATTTGCAGATTTATGGATTGAAAAGATGTGATTAAAAAAAAATTGTTCAAGATGATTAGTCAAATTTTTTAATAAAAAAATTAATCAATAACAAAATCATTGATACTAGTACCAATAAAATGACAATTAAAAAGTTCACTATGAATAGATAGTAGAAAGTTTGCGTTTCTTATACTTCGGTCAAGATCTCGTGTTCTAAGTCCACTTTAATGTCTATTTCCATCACATTCAAAGGGGCCAACCATATACTTAACCTGAGCATTATGATTGGCAATGCTTCTGACCCTAACCTCACGGCCAAGACATTTCCATAATTCCATTTCATCCAAAAAGACAATCAAAATCAAATGCTAATTATGCCATTATAGCCTTGTAATTGTTGAATTTACATCTCCATGTATGAATATAAATAGTAATTTGGCTCTAGTTTGAATGTTTCAATGGTTCAAGTTTGCATCATCTTTTAGCATAGAAAAAGGGCAGGTCCATTTGGTCAATTAACCATTTCATACGGTTGGGTTAGAAATTACGGTGTTTGAAAGAATAGAAATGGGTTCTTTCTGATTTTTGTTGAACTTGGTCATTGCACAATTTGCACTACTACAGAATTTCTCACTTAAACTAACATAAATAAATATGCCTTTATTGGCCACATGAGGCTTCAGCTTTGTGTTTCCAAGCATAAGCACTTTTATTAAATAGCCACCCTTTTGTCTCCTTGAAGTTGAATCCACAAGTAGATAAACACAAGGAACCAGTCAGAAAATTCACTGCTTAGGTAACCAAAACCATCCATTTCATTTCTATATGTCTGCTGAGGCATAAAAAAAAAAACTAGAAACTTTTCCAACCACGCATCAATAATCAAATCCTAGTTGTCTATTGTATATGGTTAATTGATTAATTGATATAGTCATATACATAAGTAGACTACAACCTTCGTAGCAATACCCTTTCATTGTGCATCATTTACAAGGAAAAAAGCACACATGGGAGGTTGTTTTTCTTCTAAGCCATCCTTCACAATCAACAATGTTCGTTTGGTTCATCTGAGTGGCTATGTGGAGGATTTTGAGAATCCAATTTCAGTGAGCCAAGTCACTGGCACCCCTCCAAAGCACTTTGTTTGTACCTCAGTTCAGCTTCTTTCCTCTTGCTCAAAGCCATTGAATGGAGACACACAACTCCAACCAGGGAATGTGTACTTCATGCTACCATACTCAATCCTTCAAGCTGATGTTTCTCCTGTGGACTTGGCCTCCCTTGCTAAGAGGCTCACTGCAATAGCCAAAACTAGCAGCAGGAGGCTTGAGGGCAAAAAGTCTTCTTCCCTCAAAGATGGTTCCTTTTCAAGCAATGTTTGGAGTTCACCTTCAAGGAGTCCTGGCAAGCTTGGTGGTGTGGTTGAGCAAATTGGCATGCCGTATGGAGGGCGAAGCCCATGTCGAGTGCGGCCGTGGAAGCCTATCTTGGACACCATCAGAGAGAAGTCTTTCAATCGGAGAAGCGAGTCAGATTTGCAAGAACATAATTGATGTTTCAAAGATCTTGGATTGAGGTAGCACTAGAAAGGAAGAAGGCATGTTAGGTGGTTTGGTGTATCTTGTTTTACTAGGGGAAAAAAGTGAAATTTGAGACAATTGCTCTTGAAAATTTCTTGTGTATAGTTCTTCTATTTTGTATTTATGAATGTTCCTCAAGGCATGATCCAAATGATTAAGCACTTGGTATTTCAGTTTGCAGATTTCATGAACAATCTTTGGTCTAAGCAACCTAATGGGTATTTCAAATATGTGTCTTATAATAATTAAAATTAATGAAGCAGTCAGATCAAGAGAAATTTTTGCTAGTAGATTGTAGATTAGGATATGCAACACAAACTTTTTATAGCATTTTAACAACTGATGATAATTTTGTAGTCCAAATGAAGGGAAAGGAAGGGGATTAAATTCAATATTTCGTTGAGTCTGGTAGCCAAACTTGTATTCTACAGATAATTTCTTCCTTCTGACCACCAACCCAATAAGGGGTCTAATACCAGATAGATTTTCGTTGTTCTTGTTTTCAGGAAGGTTGACCAAGCAAATGATGCCTTTGACAACAACTTCCACATGCCTAATTTTATAAAATAGTACTAATGATGTAGTAGTGGAACTAGTGGTAAACATAGACTATATAGCAAATTACAAGGTGACAATAGGAGATGCTGGGACCCACTTTTGAATAGGTGAACAGTCCCAGATCCCTTCTTTACTTTGAGACAGAATAAAATGCTTAGGAACCCAAGTTTCTCCTTTTGATTCTCTCTCTCTCAAGAGCTCCCTTTGTCTTTCCTCCACAGCTTTCTTTGCTTCTCTTGCTTTTTCCCAGTCTTTGCTTAGAATGGCTTGGCTCAACTCACTCCAAATAAGAGCTGATTCAGTTGGCCACACACTCTGATGAAATACACACAAGAAAAATCTTAGATTAACATTAGGAACACAAGAAAACTCATCCATATATTGCCTAAAGGTATGCTTTGTCATTGAGCTAACATATGCATGAAACATCATGATTGCCACGACACTACTTTTCATTTTTTAAACATTTTTACTTTGATTGGAACTGGAGGAATCAAAATCTGTGTGAAGGAAGACAAAATTTGATTTGATTGATTGAAAATAATAGTTTCTTCTGCTATAATGTGCTTGGATTTTGGTAGAACTGATAGTGTGCATGTGAAAAATGAAGAGCTAAATATTAGAAATGATTTCATTCTCACACTTTCGTTCATACCAAACATACACACAACATTAATACAAGAGTGGTGTGGTATATTACTCAAGATACTGCATGTGTTACTTCATAAAGGAAAATAAGATCTCCTTTTGACACTATCAACTTCGTGGAGGACAAAATACGAGAAGATGTATCCCTTAATTTTAATAATCTAACCATTATTTTAATATTTTCTCAATGGTCATGCACTTATATGTGTGTTGTGTATATCATTTATTACCTCTGCTTCCTTCACAGTAGGAGCTTGAAGCCCTGAAATGACTTCTTTTGCATCATATATCACTCTTACTTCTCCACTGCTTGTTTCCTTTAGTGTTACGGTACTGCAGAATGTTATGAGATTAGGAACATCATCAGAATATTACAAAGGACCAATTAATTACTGCTTGTTAAGTAAAGTAAGATAAGGTAATGCTTTTCACTTTTCAGGTAGGCAGTCAAAACTATCAAAGTTAGATACCTATCCCAGTGACCATTAACTTCATGCAGAATCTTCAATGAAGATGAATCAATGATCTTCCCCTTTATCAATCTTTTACTCCCTCCAAATCCAAAGAAAGATTGACTAGTGTAGCATAATTCAGCCACAAGGCCTGTTTCTATGCACTTGATATTTACATTGCCAACCCAATCAATTCCAGGCACTGGAAGAATCTTGATCAAGAGGTGAGGAGAATTCATTTCATATGTCTCTCCATGATTAATGAGCTTCAGCTGCCGTTTCCCATGCACCTGAGCTTCCACTGAAGTACCTGCATATTTGATTGTTTATACATGTGACAGAACATTAGAGTATACATGTTCCAACTCAATTAGGAATATAATAAGGGTAAAATTAGAAGAGCAGACACTACCCATATATTTGCATACATATTTATCAAAAGTAGCAATTCATGTAAAAGTTTAGAACAAATTACATTAACACCGCCGAGGTTTTTTTGAATTACTCACTATCCCTCCTTGTTTAATGTTCACAAAAACCTCCCTTATAGGGGGTGTAATTGTAATACATAAGGGAGTGTTAGTTTTCAAACATTAATAAGGGTTGGTGCACTATATATATAAGGGGTGTCAATGTAATGTTTTCAAACATGAAGCAGATTAGTGTAAGAAGTAGGAAAAAAAGTTTTGTGTGTGATTCAAAAAAAGCTTAGAGGGTGAGAGCGTAATTTGCTCTTTATTTAATTCCACAAGAGATATCATGTCAAAGAATTATACCATTGAACTTGGGAACAGGATACTGGCACCATATAATTTCTATGTTTTCTTTCTCATCAGTTGCATGGAGGGCAGATACAGGAGGGTGGTGTGAAGCCTGCAAACAAATAAATAAAATAGCTATCCATGATATGTCATGATGACACATGAGAGGCTCAAAGATTATGACAACATAATGAAATAATCAAATGTAATCATTTTGTGACCACATTGAGCATGTAACAGAATGTAAAAGCATGTGCCTGCTCTAATAAGACATTAAGGTTTCCATTGGAAACATGATGGGTCTCTCCAAGAGTGGGGTTGTAGGGAGCAACTCCAAAAATTGCTGGTCGTGTGGTGGATATGCTCCATGCTACAACAAATATGAGTCTTTCAAGTGGACTCTGTGCAGTGTTACACCTGCTTAGCAAATCTGAAGTTGAGGAATATATAGATTCTCCATAGCACTGAAGTTGTGACTTGGGGAAGTTGAATTGAGGAGGCAGCTGCATGTAGGAAGGAACAAAAGAATGTGATTTATTTTTTGCTTAAACATATTTTTATTACTTCAAAGTTGGAGTCTTTTTTAGTCTTTCAAATTTGACTTAAAAAATTGCAAGCTTTAGTTTGGAAGAGGATGATAAACCCCCAAAATTTGAGGGACTAATACATATTTAAGGCTTTGCTTTTTTTGGTACATAAGAAAAAAGAAGAATGTTGGTCTATTTGAAAATATTTGATTTTTTGGCCCTTAATTATAAAATTAAAAATGTTTCATTTTTTAGTTTGAAGTTCATATATTCGAACTTAAACTTACATATATAATTTTTTAAAGTTATGTGAATAACTAATATAAAAATATTACATTGGTTATAAAACCAAAATCATATGGTTAAAAAAAATGATATTCTTCTTTATTATTTTTATTTTCATACACACTTATAGAAGAAAAATAAGGGAAAATAATAAATTCTTGTAAGTTCAAAATAACTTATTCACAAGTTAAAAAATTAGTTTTGAAAAAGCTAATATGAAAAAATCATCTTTAAAAATTATAAATAGCCTCGTAAAAATAAATATTAAATTAACCTTTTATATTGTATGATATTAAACATTATTTTAAAATCATTTATTTAAGTAAATATTTTTATTTTATTTTTCCAACTGTAAATGGGCGTTGAATGGTGGTGAAATGTAACTTGCCTGAAAGCGAGTGAGATCAGATCCTGGCCGCACATTCGTAAGTAGACTTAATATGCGCTGCAAAATATTTGGCGCATTATAAACCTCAGAATCTGATTCATTCCCATTTCCTAAGGAGAATGGCTTCGTCAGCACAATATTTGTCTCACTCTCCTGCTCCTGCACCTCAACACCCAAAACTGTGTTGTTACCTTTAATAAGTGGATTTAAAAAGAGATTAGGTGCCACTAAATTCATGCAATCACTATATAAATCCCAACCCTATGTCATTTATCAGAACAACTCCCCACCGTCATGGTTTATCTCCAAATCACATATTACACTGTATATAATAATGCCCCTTAGAAAAAAAATATTAGAACTTAATTTCTTAAAATTAGTGAAAGTAAATAGATAATCCTCTCTTCTTTTTGCAAAACGGTTAATATCCTATTATAATTATATATATATATATATATATATATATATATGATAATTACGAGCTAGATTAATATATGATCTCGTTGGTTAGAAATAATATGTGATATGATATTGATTCTTTCATCAATAATTAGTATTTGTTATTTTACCATATAAGTTTTCTTAGTTTAGATAATTGGATCTTAAACGATACTATTGAATATTAAAATAATCTTCATTGATATAATCTTAAACTGACAAAAAAATAAAATATTAATATAAATATTATTAACTATTTTAACAATCTAACATACTATATTAGTAATATATAGCAATTTCCTGAAACAGAAATAATATATTACTAATATGGTTTTCTAATACAATTCTAATAGTTTAATTATTATGAAATAAAAATTATATTACCAAAAACTGATCTAACGCATATGAGAATTTATTTTTAATCATACATCCATAACAAAAACCTTAATTGCATAACAAAAGGACTTTAATATGTATAAAAATTAATAAAGGACTTTAATTAATTTATTGTGTTTCTGGTTATACTTGCCCCACCGTATTTACCCGATTCATATGCAACTAGATTTCCACCAAGAAATCGACAAACGCAAAAGACATAAGACACGACACGTCGACACCATTGGCTTATTTTTCAATGTTCTATGCGAGTTATTATTCTTAAAGGCGAAGAATAAATGGTACTTTCCCAGTAGCTAGTCAGCTGTTTTAATAATATGGGTATTGGGTAAAGTATTAGGTATTGAATTTCCCTTTTTTTTGTAATATGATTTCAGATCTTTTTTTTTAGGGCAATTTCAGATCTTTTTCTATTATTGAATAACACACCACCTAATTATGTTGAAGAGAAGAATATATAATTTGATCGAAACAAAGATTTTTCATAATTAATTAATTATAAGGCTCACTACTAATTATTATATGAGAAATTATCAAATTTGGTAGGTTTTCTTTTTCATTTAATTATTCTCCTAATCTAAAAGTGAAACTCATTAAAATGGATGATTTTTAACATTTTAATCAATTATGAAAAGAATTTCATTAATATTTCTCTTATTATATTTAATAGAAAATGTGTTTTTCTTCTTTCATAATCATAAATGTATATCATATTATAATTTTTCAAATCTGTATAATATAAAACATTAAAACTTATATGGCTACAATTTATGAATAAAAAATAAAAAATTACATGTTACACATGAAACTAAACCTACTAAAGACCCAGTCACATAATCGATCTATACTGGATCTCTAACCCGTCCAATTGGACAAGGATCCGGTAACATAATGATTTCATTATTAGATCTGTTATATAGTTGACTCGGTCAAATATGACCGAGTGTCATAATTTTTTATTTTTTTAATTAAATTATTATCAATTATTTTTTTGAATTTTTGAGTATAAATAATTTTTTTTACTCAAATAATATTACTTATATATTTATATAATTTTAAATTTTTAATATATATAAGATCAAACCATACCAATTACTACTTACACATCAATTGGACTAATAACTTACCTCAATCGAATCAATCACCTAACCAACTTTAATAACTAATTAAACTCTGGTTTATTTCCAAAAGAGACCCTTGAGGATTACTTCCCATGGAATTCTCTCTATACTCAGTTAACACCAGGAAATTTTCCGAAGAGGTCGGTGGATAATCATTAAATATCAATTAAGCGAAACTACAACTATTGTCAGATTCTTCACTCAGCGTGAAACATACGAAAAGATGAAAAGGAATCAACAAGTATGGTATTCATATGCATGTATACATAACATATATACATACATTTTTTTATAAGATCAAATACATATATAAAAAAGAGAATAATCATGATAATCAATATGCATGTTCAAGGTAATAATATAGAAGAATTCACTAATATATATATATGAAACATACGCGTGTTCTGTACTGAAATAAAAAAAGATTGCCGGAACGCTGCTTTGTGTTCTTAATTTGTTCCGGGCATCAATATATATAAAATGTACGAGAAGGTGTAATATAGAAAGGAAACATGAAATTAAGAGAATCAGAGAAGGTGCGTACCATTTTATCCGAAAACTAATGAGGGATATGTACGTGAAGATGAATGAATATATATGTTGGTCTTGCTCTGATCGGATTGTGAAAATAAATATATGTGAGGAATTCAAGAGACTTTGCCGTTTGCTGCATATATAACACAGGATTTTCGACAGCAGATCACAGTTGATGCTATTGCTGGCTTATATAATCTTCATTTGTCAACTATGCTACCCCTTCTTTCCTTTGTATTTATACAAGGGAAAAGGGATACAGCCATACAGGCTTCTTCTGAAATCAGTAGTCCTGTTGAATGTACTTATATTATTTTTTTATTGAAAAGTTAATAAATAAATAAAAGATAAAGACATTTTTTTTATACGTATATTTTAAGAACAATTAATATGGAGAAAACTAAGAAGCACAATAAGGATTGAAGATGAAAATATACATGGCAGATAATCAAGAAAGAAGATTAAAATAAACTCAAAATGGAATTCTATGAGAAGAGTTATTTAATAGAGTATAATGAAATTTATAGGATACATTTGATACATACTAAGATACAATACAAGAAGAACACACCTTTAAAAAAAATACAAGAAGAACAGTGTAAAATAAGCAATTAAGTTACCGAACAACTTTTAATTTTGACCATTATTTGACACAGAAGGGACAATACAAGTAAAGTAAAATAATGTAAAATTTATTGCAAATCTCTTTTTAATATAAACTATTGTAATATAATTTGTATTAATTATCTTCATACGACAATATTAGTGGTGACAATAATAACAAAGATAATAAAAATGAAAGTAATTATGATGACAATAATGATAATAGAAATAATATTCATGACAACAATAATTATGACAGTGATAATACCAATAACAATATAAATCACAGGAGGAGAGAGACAAGAAAGAAAAAATATAATTGTTAAATGATAAATAACACTTTTTTATCTTTTGAATATTTTATACTTAACAAAAAATTATCACATAATTTACCGACTAAAAAAATAATAACTAAGTTTATGATTTTCCATCATCATGAGTTGTGTTGCATCCAAAAGATCATTGCCAAAGACTCCACATATTACAACTAATATTATTTTTTGTTTATTAATAAATAAAATATTAATTTTTGTTTGAAATTTTGGTAGACTCTCTTGTCCCGCATGCATAATAATAATAAATGACTTACAACAATAGTTTCACAATTTAAAATAGGAACAAAGTTATTAAAAATATTAATAATTGGAAGTAATCAAACTTTACATTATCAATTATATATGTGCGTTTATAATATAAAACGGTGTATATGTATTAATTTTTTGACACAGACCTTAATACAAACTTTATTCTTATTTTAATATATCTTAAATTCTAATTTATTGGAGTATTAGATATTGAATTGGTTTGTTTAAATTTATTTGTTAAAAAATTATTTTAATAAAATAAGTAATTTTTTTCTTTTTAAGTATATTTTTCTAAATTATTTTTATTTAAAATAAACAATTTTCTGTTTATTTTAAGAAAAAAATTCTATTTGCTTCTTAGAAATGTATTTTTTTCAAAAACTTTTATTTGAAAGTTACTTTTTAAGTTTAAACATATCTCCCATTATACTCACCTAAGAATTATTTGATCTTCGTGTAAAAGAAGTGACAAAGCATTGAACTTTATTTTCCCATTAAACTTGTCCTCAGTCCTCACATAAAAGCAGCCTTTATGTTAGATGTTTGATTTACTTCTATCTTGCACTTTACTTGTGAAGCATGTGTATCAGCAATTTCATGATATTCCTATATTCAGCTTGGTTGGGCCTTCTTAATACACATATGAAGTTCAGAACGGGTT
Organism: Glycine latifolia; assembly: GCA_013407115.1. NCBI lineage: Eukaryota > Viridiplantae > Streptophyta > Magnoliopsida > Fabales > Fabaceae > Glycine > Glycine latifolia. The sequence continues at coordinate 6,250,287 of CM023949.1, forward strand.
TGTCCTGGCTCATGGCTGGTATCATTGCCTGTTATTAATAGGGAATTTCTTCATACACTATATACTTTTCTACATACACTATATATTTTATTTTAATGACAAAAATACCCTTGCTGCAAAATATTAAGTCATCGCATGCTTTGTGCTTTCATTTTGCTGTGAAAGATTGCGGTAAATGTATATGTGGAGGTTGTAGCGTTGTTGGTAGAGGCAGTGCATTTGTGGGTGCATTCATTGTTTACCTGCGTCGGAGCGTTGCTGGCGGTGGTTGTTAGTGGCTGGTGTCTTCGTCGGAGGTAATAATTTTTTTTACTCTATACGGATTGTGTAATCCGTATGGATGATACGGATTAGACAATCCGTAACGATGTGTGACGAAAATAAGTCATACGGATTACCTAATCCGTAAGAGGTATACAAATTATGTAATCTGTATGCTACTTACGGATTATGTAATTTGTATGTTGCTTACGAATTATGTAATCTGTATGTATTTTTTTAAAAGTTTTTGGAAAATTAATTTAAAAAAGGATTATAATAGATTATTATTAAGTGAAAAAAGTAATTTGTTTACCTCTTGTAAAGTTTGAGGATGAATGAGTATGGATAAATTGGATAATTAGGTATGTTATGATTGATTGTGATTGTTTTGGTTAGTATATTATTGAAAATTGGACGTTCTAAATGTAAATGTTATTATTTAACCAATGAAATTGTTTTTTGTAATCTATATGTATTTGTAATACTTTATGACTTAATTGTTGTTAAATATTATTAGTTTGCGTAACTTTTGATTGTCCATCTAAGAATTATTTTTTGATTTGTGAAGATGGACAACGAAGACTGGATGTATGAGAATATTATGTCTGAAGATAATATTATGAATGGAGACATTGAAGAAGAAAATGATGCCCCATAAAATGATTAGTCATCGGTTGATTGTTCTGTAGCGTTCAATACATCTTAGGTATTGATATGAATTTAAGATTAGTTAAAGTTGTTAAACGAATCAATTTAGTTGATTAAAAATTAATTCTCCATTTTGGTAGGTGTTTGATTCCCGTGAAGACATATTGAAATGGGCTCGCACAGTTGCATATGAGAATTGTTTTGTAGTTGTCATAATGAGGAGTGGCATGGCAAATGGAAAGTTGGGAACAACATCGTATGTTTTAATTAGTTGTGAAAGGAGCGGAAAGTATAGATCATGGAGAAAAGGTTTGGTACCGTCAACAACTAGCACGAGGAAATGTGAATGTCTTTTTAAGTTACGAGTCAAACTAGTCCTAAAAGGTCAAGGGTGGATTGTGGATGTAATATGTGGCAGTCATAATCATGCTTTGGCTAGGTCATTTTGTGGTCCCCTATATGTTGGTCGACTAGCTGAGGAGGAGAAGATCATTGTCAGTGATATGACAAGGTCCATGGTGAAACCGAAGAATATTTTGTTAACTTTGAAGGATCATAATGCCAATAGTTATACAAGTTTAAAGCAACTATGCAATGCAAGATATGCATACCGAACGCGTATTAGAGGCAATAATACTGAAATGCAACAATTAATGAAGTTTCTTCAACGCGACTTGTATATTCATTGGCATAGATTGAAGGAAGAAAATGTTGTACGTGACCTATTTTGGGCACATCCGGATGCAGTCAAATTGAGCAATGCATATCATATGGTGTTCTGCATTGACAGTACATACAAAACAAATAGGTACAAACTTCCTTTACTTGACATTGTTGGTGTAACACCCACTGGCATGACATTTTCAGCCGCATTTGCCTATTTAGAGGCGGAGCGTGTTAACAATCTTGTGTGGGCCCTTGAACGCTTCATTATTTATGAAAAGTGAATTTTTCCCAGCGGTCATTGTTACTGATAGAGATTCGGCATTGATGAACGCTGTCAAAACAGTATTCCCTGAGGCAACGGATTTGTTGTGCCGGTTTCACATTGAGAAGAATGTGAAGGTAAAATGTAAAACTTTTATTCTACAAAAGAACGCTTGGGACCACGTCATGAAAGCATGGGGGAGTATTATTGATTGTCGTACTGAGAAACAATATGGTGATTGCCTTACCAAGTTTGAGATTGCTTGTTCACCATGGCCAACATTTGTTGATTATGTAAAAGACACATGGTTGTATCCTCACAAAGAAAGATTTGTAACCGCATGGACAAATAAAGTGATGCATTTGGGGAACACCACCACTAACAGGTAGCCGAAGTTTTTAATTTGTTTACTTTTTCGTTTGAATAACTTGGACAATTTACTAGTATTCATATATGTTTATCAAACGCAGGGCTGAGTCTGCTCATTTGACTTTGAAAAGGCTACTACAGAATAGCTTTGGAGATTTACGTAGTGTCTGGGATGTGATGAATAATATGATGACGTTGCAATATGCTGAGGTAAAGGCATCATTGGAAAGAAGCACTCATGTGGTCGGTCATGTTTTTAAAGTAACATTGTAATAGACTCATAGGCATGGTGTCCAGGTATGCGTTAAACCAGATTGCTGCTGAGTATGAACGTGTTCATTATGCGGGCAAAAACCTCTCTCGTTGTGGATGTGTGATGCGAACTAGTCATGGTCTCCCTAGTGCATGTGAGCTAGCTAAGGTTGTTTTTGGCAGCATACCGCTTTCAAGTGTTCATTTATTTTGGCGAAGATTAAATTTTTCAAATCAAGGTTTAGATGGAGGGCAAATTGACATTAACGACAAGATGGAGGCTATCTCCAAGCAGTTTGAGAAGCTTGACATGTGCGGTAAAGTCACACTTAAGACTAAACTTAAAGAACTTGCATTTCCTGATTCAACTTCCATGCATCCCCCACCTGAAAAGGTCAAAACAAAAGGTGCTCCAAAAAATAAGCACACAAAACACGAAAGATCCACCAAGCGGGATCCGTCTTACTTTGAGTATGTGGATGAATTACATTTGGTGCAAAATAGTGGTTCCACATAGAAAAGATCTGGTTCGTCGAAGGAGCAGACTTATACGAACAGGAACATTCCGATGATGCATCAATTTCATCCTTTTATGCACAGATTCATTGTGGACATCACTGATGTTAAAGCTGATGGGAATTGTGGATATTGTGTAATTGTTGTCGCATTAGGTTATGGTGAGGATTGTTGGGCATTGGTACATAATCATTTGCTTAAAGAACTTGCACAATGGTCTGATCTATATATAGCCTTGTTTGGCAGCTTTAAGAGGTTTGAGCAATTAAAGCGTTCATTTTTTGTTGATGGTTTTTCGAAGGTAAACAAAATCAAATATCTTTGCTTACATAACATTACCTTTTATTGTTTTAATCTTTGAAATACATAATTAATAATTCAATTGTTTGTATAGGTTACTATGGATAAGTGGATGGATATTACCGATATGGGATATGTCATTGCATTCAGGTATAATGTCATTCTTGTTTCCCTTTCTCTACAGTAAAGTATGACATTTTTCCCTCTGAGAAGCCAACCACCTCAAGATCCATCTGTTCATTGCGTTATATGTATTGGCCATGTGTTTGGTAACCATTTTGTTAAGGTATAACTTTCACGAGTTCTGAAATTATTTTATTATAGTACATTTCGTTAATTGCATCATTCCTAACATTTGTGTTTAAAATAGGTCGGGCTTACAGATGATTGTCCCCTCCCATCTACCGCATTCTTGTGGTCTTCTCACTGTTCCAACGAAGCAAATCACTGGCCGACTCCTTATGTTCATCAAATGAGACTGTACAGTGAATAATTTAACTGTAGCACTGACCATGTAGATTTAGGAGAACATTTAAAACTTTTTGTTCATGGTCTTGCCATTTTTTTAACATTAATGTAATATGTTGTAACACACAATTACTTATTTTTAGAAGCTACTACATTTCTAGTTTTTGTATGAAAATCCTCAACATGAGTCACATACTCAAAACTTATGAACAAGAAAATAAATCATGTGTGTTTTCCGCAAGAAATCCAAAAACAGTTCAATATAAATGACATATAACGCGATGTCTACAATAGTTCAATTCACTTATGAACAGGATAGTGACAATAACAAATTAATTACGAAACTGTTTAATAGTTCATTATCTACAAACATAGTGTGAATACAATAGTATTCAATGTGTCCCATCAAGGCGTCTCCTTTGTGCACCCCTAGGCCGACTGGATCGCACATATACGTTTCCATGCTGAGTAACACTTCGTGCTAATTGCAACAGGCGAGTCACTTCAGTGTACGCATCTGTACCCGGAGTTACCATACGCATGTCCAACATGTGTTGTAACCCATCTCCTATCCTTTCGCACATACCCTGAAACAATCATATAATATGCAATGTTCATAAATCATACTTGTGAATACCTTAAAATATATGTAAGACCAATGTTATCGAGATTGTTTACTATAATAACCTAGGTTTAATAAATAAGAGAAAAGAAAGAAAAGTTTAAATTTGCTAAATTCCGTCAGAAAAAGCGTTAGCGACGGATTTTGCGACGGAATTAGCGACGGATTTGGCCTGTGAATAGTGCCGCGCTGGTAGCGTGGGGAGCCACGCTGGTAGCGTGGGACGTGCTCCAGAAAGTCATTTTCCACTGGATTTCCGAGCTGATAGCGTGGGGGGGCCACGCTGGTAGCGCGGGACTCTCGCTGGGGCCTATAAAAGGCCATTTTCGCGTTTTTGGGCTTCAAAACTGCTTCTTCTTCTTCCTCCTTGAGCCAGCAGCCATTAGAGCACCCTAGAAGCTTCATATTTCCATTATAAGCCATTAAAACACTTCCCTAGACCTTTGATTGTGAAGGAAACATCTTGGAAGCCTTGAATAATCTCTTTACTCTCTAGAAAAACCCCTTTTGAGTAAGTTTTGGGAATCGAAGAATTAGAGGCAAAGGAGGCCTTGATCGAGTAAGCTACCTTAGGGAAAGCGATTTCCTGGTGTTTCTGAACATCACAGAGGTAAGAAACTCGAACTCTAACCGTTGGTTCTGTGTATTGGATTTTGTTGGTGATGGGGGTATATAGAGAGGTGTTTTAGAAGTGTTAGAGCCGTTATTAGGCTTAGACTCTGTAGAGTTTTGTGCTCAGAAAGGTATTCTGAGGAAGTTAGAGCCTTGAATCATTATTACTGATGAAGTTTGATTTTGGCTCTGAGTATGTATGAGCAGAGATAAAAGACTAGTATTATGACTAGTATGAACCTTAGAGCAGTTAACAAAGTTGCTCAGGAGACTATATAGATGAGATTGACCGGTTGAAACTGATGATGATGAGAAGTTGGGTGTTGGCTATTGCAAGCAGAGATATGCCTGATGTTAGCCTGATTAGAGTCTTAATAGAGGCTCTGAAGCCTTGTGTAGGCTAAGTAGGACCTTGTGAAGGGTCTGAGATCACTTGTACAGTGATTAGTATATGTTTAGAGAAAGGATGATAGTTTCCTTTCGTTTGAACGATTTAGGATCGTATTTGATGTGTATATGCTTGTTTTGTGTAGGACGTGAGCGGGAGAGCTCTGGTGGTATTAACCACGAAGCCGGGAGAGCCGGTGATCTATCTAGAGCAGGTAAGCTCTTGGTTCTTATTTGTGTATCCTCTGCTGCGTTCCACCATATATCCGCTGGGATTATGGTTATGATATGTATTTATGCTAGTAGAGGAATGTGTATAATGCTGTGAATGAATGGTAGATGTTGTCTGAACCCTATGAAAGGGTAGCTGATGTTTTATATTTGATCTGCTATGCTTGAAATGTGAAGTGAACCCTGTGATGGGGGATTGATATGCATGGCTATGATGTGAGTAGATTGTGGCATGACTGGTTGAATGTGAAACCTGTATATGTAAGTTGTGCTTGAATAGTATCCTATTGTAGTAGGATAGATGATTGAGACTGAGAAAGACCTGGTGAGAGATGAGCCTGTGATATGGAGGTAGCCTCCTACGTGAAGATGTTCCCATATACACAGAAGCAGCCTTTCCCAGGCAATTGTATTGAGTTAGAGGATGAGATGGCCCTGTGATACATAGAGGTAGCCTCGTGATAAGAGATGTGCCTATGTACATAGAGGTAGCCTCACCAAAAAGGAGATGTACCTATATATATATATATATAGAGGAAGCCTCCGCTAGGAATACATGCAAGAGATGTGCCGAGTATATAGAGGTAGCCTCCCTGTGAGGAGATGTTCCTATATACTTAGATGTAGCCTCTGCATGATAGTGATTGATGTGATGAATGGCGTTATGCCATGAGTATGCTTTGATTTTGGCTGATGGATGTGTGTAGCCTGATTGTGGCCAGGAGTATTGTGCATTGATGTGCCTGATGATTGCATTAGTGTTTTACTGATGACGATTGTGATTGTGATTGATGTATATATATAAATATATGTGTTGTCAGTGAACCAGGGGAAGGAAATACCTTAAAGGGCCCTGAGTTTACTGAGATTTTATATCTCACCCCGTTTGTGGGACTTATGATGCAGGTGATTCCTCAGGAGAAGCAGATAGATCCCAAGGCAAGAAGCCTATGCAGGGATAGCTGCTGTTTGCACACCTTAGGCTAGATGATATGAGCATGTGGCTCTGATATTTTTTTTTGTTCTTAGCCTTTGGTTTGGATTTTGTTATACCCTGAGAGGCTATTTGTATAGTTTTGTGCTGTACAGAGGAACTTTATTGTATATTCACCATATTATAGTGTACAGTGTTATGATGGTGACCCTTGATGATGTCACTTTTTAGTTATGCTTCCAAACTGCTTAAACTCTGATTGATTATCTGTTTGTGTGTGGTTATGCTTGGTAATGACCCTTACTGTTGAGGGGGCGTTACATTTACCGCTTCATGTTGGGGCATTTGAGTCACATCAGAAGCTCCAGCAACTACATCTGTCACGCCTGGTCTGCCATCGTCCTGCACAGAAGGGGGGTCCTGCATGGTAGTAGTTACTCTCATCGGATGTCGGCTAGGCTCCCCAGCCTCTGGCGGATGGGCAAATGGATGGGTATCTGATAGAACCATTCCATATAACCACGAGCACACTGACTGGGATAAGTCACCAAATCTCCAGTGTCTACAAGGTGCTCTGAGAAGTGGGTTCATCGGTCATCAACCTCTTCTGGCGATGGAGTGTTAGAGTGGTGCAAGTCAGGGATTTGCTGAACAAACCCAAATTGCCTCATGACCCTCTCCGGCAAATGTCTGATGATGTATGGTCCCCACCTCAAGTGCCCTGAAAATAATGAGATCATGTCAAACTCCCTGTGGCAACGGTGGTCCTCGTATGGCATCCAACAAATGTCGTCCAAGGTCAACCTATCTAACTGTCGTCGATAGGTTATAACTGGTAAAGCCTTAGAAGCTTTCCACCGACGTGCACGGGGCAGCCTCTCATCGTACTAAGGATCTGCAATGACATTTCCAATGGTCGGAAAATGTTCATAGATCCAGCACTGCGGTATGAAATAAGAAATTAATTAATATAACAATGATGATGTCGTCACCTAATAATACATGTGGACTAGAGCGGCTGCACCCCAACAATACCCCACTGATTGGTCTAGATCGCGAAAAGCGTTCAAGAACACCACACTGATGTTTGTGGCACTCTTGTTCACGAATAGTGTGCAACCAACAAGATGGAGCAAATATGTTCTGGCCGCTACAACCTACTGCCTAGCATCACACTTGGCAACATACAATTCTCGAAGCCACGACAGTTAAATGTAACGCCCCGTATGCATCCGGTTTGTTAACATTCCATTATATCCATTTACGCAGCAATTTCAAAATAAACAATTTCATTTGGAAGCAAAACAAAATATGACGTCATTATAACATCAGTTGTACATTATACATGGTAAAGCATCAAAATATACATCCTCTGTACACAAATGTACATATAATCCCCTCAGGGTACAAAACCACAAAACAATAGGCATAAATAACAAAAGAATGGAGCCATTATGCTCTCATCAACTATGCCTAGGGTTTATATACAATCTATCCCTGCATGGGCCTCTTGCCCTGGGATCTCTCAGCTTCTCCCTGCGTCTCACCTGCAAACATAATCCCCACACACGGGGTGAGATAAAAATCTCAGTAAACTCAGGGTCCTTGGAGGTCTTTCCTCCCCCTGGTTCACTAACATGCATAATATATCATAATTAACATTTCATAAGCTAGCCCTCATAGCTCTCAAACCATATCATCAGGCAGATACAATATATATACACAAGTATCAAGGGATTCTCATCACCCTGTTAAAAGATTTATTAGCATCACATGGCCATCACGGCTCACATAACATCTCATCACACAGAGACAAAATGTGTGTATATATATATATATATATATATATGTGTGTGTGTGTGTGTGTGTGTGTGTGTGTGTGTGTGTGTGTATAACTTAAGGGATAATCACCCCTACTCAGCCATCACGGCCTTCATTAGCTCACAGCATATCAAATAGATATCCCTATTCAGATACAGCAACATATATATAGAGATATAGATATACCATATTCCTTGAGAACGCTCATCTGCAGTCAGGTACCTTCTCTAAGGATTTAATCACAAATATATCTATGTTATACTTCCTGAGAAAAGCTTATCTGCAATCAGGTACTTTATCTCAGGACACCCTCGGACATATATGGTACTTCCAAGAGATGCTCATCTGCAATCAGGCGCATACTCTCAGGTTTTATCACACATTACTTATTGACCACTTAGAGTTATTCCATATAACTTTGGCTCTAAGGGAAGTCCATATCTAATCCATTCCACTGGCCAGGGAATTCTCTACAAACACAAGATACTATCACCGCATATACCTCATAGAGGTTCTCACTAACACAGTACACTATCCTAGTGTATATCTCATTCAACATCATCTCAATCGCCCACAATATATCATTTACTCATATGTCTACACATATATGCATCATATACATGCATCAATCACAATCAATAACATTCAATTCCAATATTCATGCAACATGTTATTCAATAACCAATACTCCCTCGGAGTATGGTGGAACACAAAGGAAGGAAACCACTCCCAAGAACAAGGAGCTTACCTGCTCTCAGTACTATACCGGCTCTCCCGGATCTGTGGTCACCACCACCAGTGATGTCAGAATCACATCCTACACAAGAGCATGTAAACATCAATAACGGTCCTCAACCGTTAGAATGACAAAACAAGGCTAATCCTTTTCATTAAACCTCTCTGTTTCTATCTTAAGGTTATCATAACTCATCACCTTATAGGCGACTCATAGATCCTCAACAGGATCTGTCTCAGTCTAATCAAGGCACTAGAGTCCCTCTAAGGCTCGATATAAGCTAGTTCAAAGCATATATCCGCTTAATCTTTCAATAAGCCAAGTTAAATGTCAATACTGGTCAAGTTTATCAGAACGGCTATTTTAACACATATTCACTGTTTATTTAGCCTCCTAAACATCTTTTGTAAAGGTACCCAGGCTCATACATATCATGATACCCTCCATTTAATCATCATTCTTCTTACTCATGCATATATCAGAGTCAAAACCAAACTTCATCAATAGTCATGATTCAAAGCTTAGTATACATCAAAACAACCTCCTGAGCATACTTTTCTAAAGAATCCAATCCTAATTCCAGCCTTAACCCAAATGGGTCACTATTCATCCCAAGGACCATTTCACAAATCAATCGGTAAAACTCAAGTTTCTTACCTCTAAATAGTCGAGGAATGCTGGAGGATCACTTCTCCAAGCTTTGCCGTCCTTGAATCCCCTATTTTCCCTTCAAAACTCAGTTTTTCCCAAGTTCCCTAGAGAACTGAATTTCTCCGATTGAAGGTTCTCTCGAGAAATTGAGGTTGGAATCTAGCTCATGAAGGATTTCCACTGAACTCTCTAGTTGGGTAGGAAGTGTTTAGATGAAGAATGGAGTAGATATGAAGCTTTCTACTTCGTTAATGGCGGAAAGAGGCGCGGGAAAGAAGAAGAACTCACTTTTTGGCCTGGAATTCGTAAAAATGGCCTTTTATAGGCCCCCAGCCCGCGTTCCCACGCTAATCGCGCCATCCCCACACTATTCGCGCCAAGAATGCGCAAGAAATGGCTTTCTAGAGCATTCCCACGCTAACCGCGCCATATCTGACGCTAATCGCGCCAGATGAGCGAACCTAGGGGTCTCCAGGGCCATTCTGGCGCTAACCGCGCCATAACCCACGCTAATCACGCCACAGGGCCGCGTCATGGCGCTAACGGCGCCAGTTCCCACGCTAATCGCATGGCACTATTCACAGGCCAAATTTTTAATTAAATTTTTTTTTTTAGGTTATTATATCAAACATATGCCCCATGGCATTGTTCGGTCTCAACATGCGCGTCCTCAACTGTCACTTCCAGCAAGTCAACCAATAATGTAATCGGCTCCCCCACGTCAAGTGCATCATACGTCTGGAAAGCTCCCATAACTGGCAGGTGGAACAAAGACGCAACATCATCTAGTGTTAGGCTAACTTCTTCGATTGGCAGGTGAAAGCTGCTGGTCTCTGGGTGCCACCTCTCCACAAAGGCGGATAGTAATCCTCTATCTCCGGTCTCGACCGAGGATGAAATCAATGGGCTTAACCCAGTAGAAGCAACCAGTCATTCAATCTCAGGTGTCGGGGGTCCAAATTTGGAAACTTTGTGTCCGTGAGAAGCCAATTTTAACTCAGGACGTTTCTACAAATAAGTTATTGTCAGAGGACATCACATTTTCAATTATAAGTTCTTTTGTGAGGTATAATTTGTCATAAAACTACCCCTCCAGCCCACACTCTTAGCACGACGTGGTTATCATAGTCTTTCAAAACCGAACAATCTTCCAGGCCACCTGGAAAACCTTTCGTCTTCGGATAGAGGCGGTAGGCCTACGCCGTTCAATGGCTTCCTCTGCATTATCAGCATCACCTGTTCCAACTGCTCGATTTGCAGGTCTCCCTAGATTTTTACGCAAATTTAATTGAGGAATTTTTCACACATAGTCATCAAACTAAAAGAACAAAGAAAGAAAACATCAAACTTAAAACAAGAGCCAAATTCTGCAATTCACATCAAACTTAAAGATCTTGTTTAATTAATCTTTCGAGTATCACTATGCTGAGATTAATCTTTCAACCAAACTAGCATTGCTGATGGTGGTTCAACAAGGTTAGCTGATAAAAGTACATCACCACTTGCAAGAACAATGAATAACA
>CM023949.1:6261945-6293721 GCA_013407115.1 Glycine latifolia
GTCAAACGATAATCATCCAAATTAAAAAAGCCTAAAATCAATATTCCATATCACATTTACCAATTGAGTTGATTGTACTTTCTCAAATTAACCATAATAATATGAAAAAGGTCTTAGATGTTGTTCCCTGAGGCAATTTATCAAAGAATTTTGAAAGAGGGCTCATAAGGATTACACAATCCGTATGAAGCTTAAGAATTGCGTAATTCGTAAGCTTCACACGGATTGTGTAATCCATAACCTTCATACGGATTGCATAATCCGTACAACCCCCAAAGCCTTCTTACGGAGTGGCTAATTCGTATCATACCCACGGATTAACCAATCCGTAATGACCCCATGACAGCAAAAGACGCTCACCGCTCATCGTGACGCAAACACTACCACCGACGGCGCAAAGACGACCACCAACCACCTGCAACTTCCACGGCCACCACGCACAAGACCAATGCCACCATCGTCAGCCCCACAACGACCGAGAAGAAGAAAGCAAAGAGGAAGTCGAAGGCGCAGCTGCTGAAGGAAAGTACAAAGTTGTTTAAAAAATTAAACCTAAGTAAAATACTAACAGGGGTCTTTTCGGTAATACACTATTACAATATAGTGTATGTAGAAAAGCATATAGTGTAGGAAGAAATTCCCTTATTAATATTATGGTGTGTTTTTGGATTTGCGTTGAGAGAGTCCAAAATCACATAAAAATACCAATTTACTTGATTTTATCACGATTGATTTGATACAAAGTTCAAGAATTGATTCAAATTTTAGAATTAATTGAGTTAAAAAAAACTTTAGGAATTTTGTGTTAGATAAAAAAATTATCCTAAATTTTACTATTAACTTATTTTTAGAATCAAAACATTCAAACATAAATCATATCATTTAAAATTAATTTTAACAATCTTTTTTTTACAAAAACAATTTTATTTAAAAGTAATTTTACAAACACTAATCCAAACACAAATGTCTTATTTAAAAAAAAATCTTTTAATATCCGACGTTAATTGACAATAGATGATATGATATGTTAGAAAGAGAGACATGAAACTAATAACAGAGTTATTTGTTGGTTGTTTAACGTTAAAGATTGTCAAAATATCATCACTCTATTTTTATGTAAAAAAATAATATCTTCTTAAATGAAAGCACCTAACTATATATAGTTTCGGCTAAGAAAATACATATTTGACCCTTCTTTTTTTTATGCATGTCAAATCTGAAGATACTTTTGACATATACCTGGATTTTTGTCCTTTTTCAGCTTTTTTTTAAATCAATGATTAAAATTTTAACTAATTTTAAATTTTGCTATATACTTCATTGTTGTCAAAATTTCAACCATTAAATTTTTTTATGAACATTCTCTTCTAAAATGTACTTCAATTCCTTGCTTTACACTACTGGACAGTGACAACAATTATAGGGCTATGATGGGGGCAGCGGGTACACTCTTATGAATAGGTGAACATTGCCACCCTTCTTTGTTGTTAGATACTACAAAATGCTTAGAAATCCATGTTTCTCCTTTTGATTCTCTTTCTCTCACAAGCTCCCTTTGTCTTTCCTCAACTTTTAGCTTTGCTTCTCTTGCTTTCTCCCAGTCTTTGCTCACAATGGCTTGGTTCAATTCACCCCAAACATGAGCTGATTCTGTTTGCCACACACCCTGATGAAAAAGAGAATATTTTTTTACATTCATGAAAGCATGGCACAACTCAATTACTTGAACAAGAAGTTTAATTGTTTAATGTGTACCCAACTAAATGAGTTTTGTTAATTTATCCATCTAAATTCGTTATAATGCACATTGAGTATAGAATGGGGGGAGGAGAATATAGAGAGAATAGGATTTTTAGTACCTCTATGTCCTTGGGTATAGGAGTTTCGAGACCTGACATAACTTCCTTTGCATCATATATCACTCTTACTTTCCCATTATTTGTGTCCTTCACTTTTACGGTCCTGCATAACAAAATGGATAAGAACATGCACTATATAGTTAAAAAGGTATACCATTCTTGAAAATAACTTTGGCTCATAACTAGGAATAAGTTAGGGTATGCTTGGATAAATTTCTCCACTTTTATGAAGAAAAAAAATAAGAAAGAAAATAAAAAAATATTTCTTTTATAAATTAAAATTAGTTTATACAAAAGTTAAAAATTATCTTTTAGAAAAGTTAATATAATATAAAAAAAATTCTATAAATTAACTTATGGAAAACTTATGACATTTTTTTTCTTTTAAAAGAGTTTCGAAGAAATTTATCTAAACAAATCCATGTGTTCCTCTATGCACCTTATATACTTTTACTACATATGGTTATAAAAACATGTGAAAGTTCTGACATGTGCTTGGAAGGAAGATAATACCTATCCCAATGACCATCAACTTCAAATAGAACTTTCAATGATGAAGAGTCAAGGATCTTCCCTTTGATCACTCTGTGATTCCCCCCAATTCCTAGAAAAGAACTTGATCTGTAGGATAATTCAGCTACTAGACCTGTCTCTAGGCACCGTATATTAACTGTACCAGCCCAATCAGCACCAGGAACTGGAAGAATTCTAAGTAAAAGGCGAGGACAATTCATTTCATATGTTTCACCATGATTTAGGAGCTTCAACTGGCGTATTCCATGCACTTTAGCTTCAACTGATGTGCCTGCACATTTAATTTGCAGATACATACATTAATCTACCCAATATTTTACAGTAAGGACTAAGGAGCAACATTTTGAACATGATAGTTGAAATTGGCATGCTTAGAGTCAGTTTGTTTAAACTTCTTTCCACATGTTAAAATCAATTTATGCACCTTAACTTATTGAGCAGTTATATGAGGAAGTTTTATAATATTGAGGTGCAGAAGTTAATTTTAACTTTGGGGAAGATTAATTCATTTTATTTTCATTTTCTATAAATGTTTATTGAGAAGTTTATTTAATTCGGGACATATTTTAAATCATTTGTGAAAAATTTAAGAAATCCAAGACAACTATTCAAAATTGTGACCAGAACTTCATTATAAGCAATATTGTAATGCACTGTTCGGGATTCAAAATCAGAATGATCTATAAAGGGTTAAATAAAGTTTGACAGTCTGAGTTCCTAATAATTTTTCCATAATGCAAGTAATTTTTTGTAGGATCAGAAAATGATCAAATGCAGCACATGATAGAATGGATTGATAACAAGTGTTTCTAAGTAGAGCTTCTTCTTAGATTTCCCTTTGTTGACATATGATTAGTAGCCAGACGAAGGCATAATATGAAAATTATGTCCTCTGCATTGATTCTTTATTGATCTGTGACATGTGAAAGTTTATTATTGAGATGGATAATAGTCTATTTGAATTAATTATGATCCTAGAAAAAGGTCAAGAAGTGAGATACCATTAAACTTTGGATCAGGTCGCTGGCACCATAACATTTCAATGTTTTCCTTCTCATCTGTTGCATGGAGAGCAGTTACTGGAGGGTGATGTGAAATCTGCAGACAAGTAAACCAAAAAATCTAATTATTTTGGAAATGAATATCAAGAAAAATGGTCTGGCCAAAAATTATGTTTGAAGTTTAAACTAATTAATAAGACTGGTTCAGAAAAGCCACCAATTAAGAGATCAGGAAAAATTGGATTTGCACAAATTGTTGTACAACAAAAGAAGAGAAGTATATACTACTTATATAATAAGATGATTGATGTGATCCACAAAGATAGAGAGAAAAATGTGTTACAGAAACTATTTCATGAATAATATTACTTTATATCATGTTTTTAGCATTTTCTGACCAAACTAAGAATTAAGCCATAAGGTTAGCCAAAAATGTGCAAATGTAGAAATGAGAAGCAAGTACCTGCTCCAATAACACATTAAGATTTCCCCTTGAAACATGGTGTGTCTCACCAAGAATGGGATTATAAGGAGCAACACCAAAAGTCACAGGGCGAGTGGTAGATATGCACCATGCTACCACAGATATGAACCTATCAAGTGGACTCTGGCCATTGTTGCACATGCTTAGCAAGTCTGAACCTGTGCAATACACTGATTCACCATAGCACTGAAGTTGTGATTTTGGTAAGTTGAACAGAGGTGGCAACTGCAAGTAAGGTCAAAGATTTTCATCATTTTCTGTAATATGTTGACACAAGTAATAGTACCATCTTTTTTTTATAAAAAAAGTCAATGTTAGTTTTGTTAGTGGAAAGAATTCGAACCCACCGTCTCTCATTTCCCTCCCTCTCTGATAACCAGCAAGTCAACCTTATAACTTAGTAATAGTACCATCTTATGTAACACCAATTGATAAACTAATGAAATATACCCTAACACTCCTTAATTACAAACCCTACTATCAAATAGCGGTTATTTTCTATAAATAAACATCATCAAGACAGTTTCTAATTCTGATACAGAACAACTAATACAGGGCAAGCCATTTTCTGTCAAATATACCCTAATACATACTGCTGCGAACTTCTACACTGCCAGTATTGTTATACTTATATATCAATACATGACTACTCATGATAGTTATTATCGGTTCCCATCACACTGAAGAATGAAAGAAGAGTTTATTTTAACAAAAATTAAAAAAGAAGACAAGCATAGACATTACATTTTTTTTATTAGAGTTTCTAATTATTTTAAAATAGCATACATCGTGATCACTAGTCTAGTTGAAACATTATTAATTTGGTCCCGGAGGAGTGGCTCTGGTATGCCATAAATGTAGATAAACAGATATTGATGTCGGAGTCCATAGTATTTGACACAACAACAAACTGGAATGAAAATGCTAGAGTTATACTCTCGGATACACCTTTTTAATATATATTCTCTAATTGATTAGAATTTATTAATAAAAAAAAGTGATTTCCACATCTTATTAAATGACTCTATTGTAATTTTGTAGTTTCAAATAAATTTCAACCAGTACTAAGATGTGTTAGAAGGGGTGTGTTAGGAAATGTATTTCTAGCACTTGTCAATTAGAATAGTCCAAGTTTAAGCAAAAAAATAATGAATAAATAAATGAAAAAGAAAAAAAGGATAAAGATAAACGTGAAAGAGAACATAAGAAGTGGATGAAGGTACCTGGAAGCGTGTGAGATCAGAGCCTGGGCGTACATTCTTGAATAAACTGAGTATTCGTTGCAAAAGATTAGGGGCTTTATAAGACGCGTCTGAATCAGATTCCCTTCCTATTGTTAGTGGCCTTGTGAGCACCACTTTTGTTTCTTTCTTCTCTTCTTCCATCTTAAGCTGCACCATTACGTTTCACATTCTTATTTCTAAAGCGCGTATCCTAAAATCCCAAAGAGTTGCAAGAATTTTGGTGTAAAGATGCTAATTAAATAGTAATAATAACCACGGATTACTACAATACTTGCAATTATTTTGGTACCAAATATCAAATATGTATGTATATTTTAACAAATTACTATAATTATTGTTATCATTATTATTATGGTACATCATCATTAGTGAGATTTTTCAACCATACACTCATACTATTCAACCAATTGTTCATAGGTTGATCAGATCATATAAATCATACCACAAACACTTAGGCTAAGAGGTAAAAGGCCATCAAAATATAAGCTTAAATTTGGCCATATGATGCTAAGAAAACCCCCTTAGTATCCATTATATTGACTAACTTAAAAAAAAGTTTGTAACTAAATAAAATAAAAATGAATATTTATGTTTCTCTAATTTGTATTCCTCTCGTTAGAAAGTATATATGATAGTTTATACGAAAAGTAACACACGTGTAGACGATATTTCCTATAAACAAACTATGATTATTCTTGAATCTTAATTTAGTGTTCTTTGCTGTAAAGTAAAAGCAACGACGACTACAATGCACTCTTGGCCTGCAAATTGCAAACACAGTCCAACATCCAAGTGGACAAAATTTGACCATAAACCAAAGCCGAAGAAGACCAACCCGACACCAAGTAAAAACCAAATTAAGGTCTAACCGTGTCCCATATGCAACCAAAATATCAGAAGCCAAGATCAAATTTTTCTCTTGTAGAAATCAAAATTTAGATTTCATTTTTTTTATCCATAAAAAATCAAAGACAAGTATCAGAATATTTACAATAACTCATGCAATATGTTGAATCAATTAAGCTAGATTATTGATAATTTGGATTTCGTTTAGTAAGATCTAAACAATGTTCTATAAATATAACGAACTCATATTTTTTCAGTAAAGGGGTTTTCATAAAAGCTCGTAATGTGGGTTCACTTACTTTACAAAAGAGAAGAACACTAATTACGTAACTTGCATAGATAATGGTTGCTATTGCATAAAAATAATACCATTCAGCGAAGGACGTCGACGCTTGATACGACGTCGTTTTCCTAGTAGGTGAGGAACTTGAAGAGTTTACAAAGCCAATCAAAACACATTCAACTATAGGGTTGCCAACTCGAAATTGACATATTCCAAGGCGTTATACCCGTGAACTAAGGAACAATATACTATTAAATAATATCAAACTTTTATTTTCTTTTTTTTTTTCGTTTTCTTTTTCACATTCACATGCATGCCTTGAAGAGAGAATCAATATATATTTATTGTAAAACATACCGTCCACCCAATTATATTATTATTTATATAATGATAAAGATGAATTAGCTTCCAAGTTCAGAAACTGGGAATGTGTGATTAGATGTATGCAAGCATCGGAATACCACTCATTTGGGCGTCAGAAGACTCAAACCACCTTCTTAATAGGTGCCCAAAAACAGCAATCCACTCAGGAGAAAAGAAAATAATGTATGCAGGCATACAAACAAAAGGATTTTTTTATAGAACATAGATATTCTTCATATGAAACAATTCATGTTTGAGACGAATAAAATAACTTTGAGTGATTAAATTTTTTGGTTAAACTGTAACAACCCTGATAGTTGATCCAGAGGCTTAATGGTTTGAAACAAATTATGGGACTAATTCATACAAAAACGTATATTGTATATATACCTAAGATAATTAAGCATATGAAACAGAAAGAAACATGTGCATATAAGAAAACAAATTAAAGCAAGGAGACTAGAGCACATACCATCTCTATGTTGAAGAAGAAACAGCAGATTGAAAGAGAAAAATGTTGAAAGATGCGAGAAGTGAGATCAAATTTGAAGATGAAAATGCAGATTGAGAGAGAAATGGGATGTTATAGAGGGAGTGTGCGCAGTGCTTTGGCTTTGGTGCTGAAAATAAGGAAACGGAAATGAACTGGCGTTGAGGCTTAGAGAGAACCAATAAGACATGCAATGGGTGGGGAAGGTATATATATATGTGTGTGTGTGTGTGTGTGATGTGTGTATGGTTGTCTTTTCCTATTTCTATATAAATGTTTGCAATTACCTATTCACACTATCGCAGATGATGTAATGTACATGTATATATTATTTGTCTTTACTATTAATACTTGAGTTTTTATTATTCTATCTTAAGTTATAATTATCATTTTAAATTATTTTACATAAATATAAAAGATTTAATAAATAAATATAAAAAATAATTTTATGAAATTAATCTTTTTCATTGATTTTTTTTAATAATTCATATCATTTGTACTATAAAGAATATAGGTAAAAAATAATAAAATTATATTAAAAAATTAAAATAACAATTATTTTGAGATAAATTTTTTTTAATAATTATTATGTAACGGAGGAGTAATGATTATATATCTTTCAATGAATTTGGTTAATATATCCTCATAATTATTAGTTAATTAGGTGTAAAATGTTATTACATTCTTAGAACATTAATTAATAATTAAATTTGTTTATTAAATAATTTTGTCTTAAGTAATTAATTAATATTTGGAGAATTTGCTAATAGGATTTATCATCATTTTTCTTAACAAAAACATTAATTACTAAAGATAATTTAAAAAAACACAAACAGTATGATTATTTGTGTCACGCTTTTTTTTCATTGTCTTTTTCGTTTTTATATAGACTGTGAGTTGTGATTATGCATCTTCTATAGTCTATAAATTAAGTGCCATCAAATAAAATAAAAATTATTGCAAGGCTAATGATTGATCCATAATGCAAGGGAGATAAAATAACAAAATTATTAGATGCATTTTATGCGAAAAATATTCTAAAGTTCTTTTCTGAATCTTTATATATAACATCGAAAGTCAAAAGGAAATTACGCGCTATATTATTATATCATCGCATGAACCTTCTAACATATGATATGACCTAATATTAAGGGGGGGGAAGAAACACTTGGACCTAACTCATGATTAAATAAATGAAGTAACTTTTTTTTAATATAAAAAGTTAATAAAGAAAATAGCAAAAAGAAAGTGTTGCTAGCACACTTTTGGCCTTCTCCTTTTTAATAATCAGCTTTGGATAAAATTACATAAAAAAATTAGTTGAAAGTTAAAAAATTAATTAATAAATGAAAGTTGAAAATAAATTTATTAAATTATAAATATTTAATAAAATTACCTATTGAAGTACATGAAAAAATCTAAAATCACAAAAATAATAAAACTATAATTTATTTAAAAAATATAATTAATAAATTTAATAAATATATTAAAAGATAAAAAAACAAGATATAGAAAAGAAATTGAAATTAAACTACAAGTCAAGATTTTGAAAAATGTTACTTTAATTAATATTTTTAAAAATGTTAAAAATAATTAAAAATTTATCTATCAAATGCTAAAATAAATTTTTAAGTTAATAAAAAAATTAAAAAATAACTGTATTTTGACAAACTTGCTTAAATAAAGAGATATGTGATGCCGCGATGTTCCAACAAAGCGTCTAAATATTTTGACGTCTTCATTGACGCGTTACTACTAATTAATATTCCGTCCATTCCTGTAGCTCCAAAAATAAAATATATACTATCTTTATATTTTTTCTTATGCGTATACGATGTTCATTTTACACGTTGAGAATGTCGATATTAAATATTAAAGGTATCGCATAAATACTCTATATAT
Source organism: Glycine latifolia (assembly GCA_013407115.1). NCBI lineage: Eukaryota > Viridiplantae > Streptophyta > Magnoliopsida > Fabales > Fabaceae > Glycine > Glycine latifolia. Next base: position 6,270,952 of record CM023949.1, read on the forward strand.
TAGTAGTAACGCACGCGTCAATGAAGACGTCAAAATATTTTTGTACATTATTTTATAGGAAAATACTATTGTACATATTAGTTGAACATTTTAGTAAAATTTTGTTTTAAATATTTTACATTTTTTAATTTAAAAAGTATCGTTTTCTTAAATTTATTATATTATTATCTATTGATATCTCCGTTAAATGAAATAAGAGAAAACATTACAGAAATTAGAGATCAATATATACTTTAACATATTAATTTTCCAAAATTGATAATATTTAATAACTTACTCCATACTTATTAGTTATCATATAAAACTTACATTTTATTGAAACGAAACTGAGTTTGGGTTCCGTTTTAAATTTGAAATTTTTAAATAAATAAAAAATGTATAATTAAAATAAGATATTTTACTAAAAATAATCAATAAGTTTTTTTTACAAATATTAATTATTAACAGAATTGGTATAGATAATCCCCACCAAAGGAATTGGTGACAGAAAAAAAAAAAAAACACTTAACTCTGATAAAAGCTTTGAAGAACTAAAGTTTTCAAAACATATATTAATGAATATTTCTCCTAGCCTACTTATTAAAAGTTCTAATATATAAATCTTTAAATGAAAATTATATTTTCTTAGTATATTAACTACTATAATAGTGTAAAAAAAAACTATTACAATAATGTTTTATTTAAAAAGCGTGTTTAGAAAACCTATTAGCATGATTAACAAACATAATTTGTTTGCAAACAACCTGACAACAACCAATCTTTCCCTTTTCTCTCAAAAAAAAAATCCCATCTTCCCCAATTTTTATATTCATATTTGGTAGTGTGTACCTAAAAAAACCATTATATATTATTTGTTGGTATATATCATTAATCAATTTTATTATTAAAAAAATTTATATTCAAAAGATATAGAATGTAAAGAAAAACTATGTGATTTATAAGCTTTTCCTGTCTAACCACTAACTGTTAATACACATTATTCAACATTTGAATCTTAGTTGATCCTTAGATACGAAATAAATTATATTAAAAAGAAAATATCCAATTCATCTTGTGTTCATTTGCAATTCTCAACGAAGATTACTCATCATTTCGAATGTGAATTATTTTGTATTAATATAATGATAGAAAAAATATATAATTTACCTGTTTTTAAAGAAAAAAAGTTATATTTTATATTTATTTTTTTAACTCGACATATCCTCTCAAAAAATATATCGTATAATGCAAAAATTCTAGATTAATATGACCAAAAAAAAAAGTGAATGTTAATCAACTGTGAAGAAACATATGGGATGATAAAAAGAAAGTGTTCATAGTAGAATAAAGAATCTATTTTGTACTCATAATAAAAAAGAAAATTTAAAATATGTATTCGGATATTAATTTTTGAAACATAAATATTTTCTTCATTGCATAAAAATTCTACATCATATTCACATTAAGACCAACATTTGTTATTACTTCTTTGATTAATGGAACCAAAATAAAAACAAAGCAACCTTTTGTAAAGATTTTGTGCCTAAAGATTGTAAAGGAGATAGATTGTCAAGGGGATGAATTGTTGTAAATTTTAGATTATCTTTTATTCTTAGGACTAAAAAAAATACAAATATTTTAAGAATTTGAGCAATTTTGTCATAATAGTAATATATAATCATAAATTAATGGCACATTTTATATTGACAGTATAATAGTTTATATGAGTTACATTCATATAATTTGACTCATTCAAAATTAAATTCTTAATTTAAAAAATAAATATTAATCCATGTTCATAAGATATTAGTTAAAAAATTAATTAAGAGTAGAAAGTTTGTATAAGTTTTTTTTTTATTCCTTAAAGACACTAGTTAGTACACGATTCTTAAATATATATAAAAAAACATATATTGTTTTATTTGCTGTGTGGGTGGGGAAAGAGAGAAGAGTAACCAAAGTACCAAACTCAAAGGAAGAATTTGTTGGTGTGAATTAATGGAGCAAATTCTAATGAATGGGCCAGTTGCTGCTCACACACGTTACTTTGAAAAGTGTCCATCAGAATCGGAGTATAGGACCACGCACCACCCCCATTTGCCCATATCGTTTAGAGAATCTAGGGAAAAACTTCTCACACCAGACAAATTTCCCATACACCCAGCATTTTTCATAAATGACAATATCGCCCTCGGTGGTTTTTAACATACACCCAGCATCACGTTTTCACCAAGCTGCTTCTTTTTCCCTGTTTTCCTTCTCCTGCGTAAGCTCTGTTCATTGCTTCATTTCTCAGATAATGAGCATACATATATATATATATATATATATATATATATATATATATATATATGAGTTTGATCAAATAAACTGCATTGTTGAGCTGCTTGTGGAGGTCGTGGGTAGCATTGGAGGAGGTTGTGTTGGCCGGTTTCGTCGTCGAGGTAAGCTCTGCAACTCAGCACTGTGCCAACTCAGCACTGTAGGAGGAAGCTCATGGATTGACAATTCATATTGGTCTTATGGATTGGTAATTCGTGCAGATGATACGGATTGGCAATCCGTATGATCCATACGGATTGGCAATCCGTATGAGTGATCCGAGTATGAATCCTTATGGAACTTACGGATTGGCAATCTGTAATGTTCATATGGATTGGCAATCCGTATGATACTTACGGATTGGCAATCCGTATGAGCATCTGTCTCAGGATATTTTGAATGTTTTCTGACATTTTGTTGTTTATAGGGTTTAAAATGAAGGAAACTTTTATAAATGACATTTAGGGTTTAGATTGAGCCTAATGTATTGTCATTGAATTAGTATTATGTTAAGGCTAATTGAAGTATTGTATATGATTATTGCATATAGTTTGTTAATGATGATTTACGTTGTATTTGTTTAGTAAGATGGACAACGATAGTTGGGTGTATGATAGTATGATGGGTGAAGAAACTAATATGGCTGAAGACAATGAAGGTGAATCGTTTGCATTTGAAAATAGCAACTTTTCGATTGATTGTTCTGAAGCCTTCAATACCTCAAAGGTATTTATTCTATTCCATTTGATAGAAGCTAGTAAATCAGTTATGTAAGGATATTAAAGATGTATTATTCATTTTTGTAGGTTTTTAATTCTCGTGAGGAAGTATTGGAATGGGCTCGTGGTGTTGCATATAACATTGGATTTGTGGTTGTGATAATGAGGTCTGACACAGCAACTGGGAAAAGGGGAAGAACTTCATTTCTTTTGATAGGTTGTGAACGGAGTGGAAAATATAGACCATTTAAGAAAGATTTAGTACGGACAACGACTGGCACCAGAAAGTGTGGTTGTCCTTTTAAATTGCGAGGCAAACCCGTAGTTGGAGGTGAAGGTTGGGTGGTGAAGTTAATATGTGGGTTACATAATCATCAGTTAGCTAAGTCAATGACTGGACATCCATATGCTGGACGTTTAACTGAGGAAGAAAAGCATGTTGTTGCTGAAATGACAAAGGCAAGGGTTAAACCAAAGAATATTCTGCTGACTTTAAAAGATCGTAATCCTGAAAGTTATACAACAATGAAACAGGTGTATAATGCAAGATATGCCTACCGCACTTCTATAAGAGGTAACAACACTGAAATGCAACAATTAATGATGCTTCTTCAACGTGATTCATATATCCATTGGCATAGAGTGAAGGATGAAGACATTGTGCGAGACATATTTTGGGCACATCCTGATTCGGTGAAATTGATTAATTCATGTAATTTGGTATTTATGATTGACAGCACATACAAAACTAACAGGTATAGACTACCTTTGCTTGACATTGTTGGTGTGACACCCACTGGGATGACATATTCAGCTTGTTTTGCTTATTTGGAGGGTGAACGGATGAATAATCTTGTCTGGGCACTTGAACGATTTAGAGGCCTTTTTTTAAAAAGTGATATGTTCCCTAAAGTGATTGTGACAGACAGAGATATGGCATTGATGAATGCTATTAAACATGTTTTCCCTGACACAACCAATTTGTTGTGTCGGTTCCACATTGACAAGAATGTCAAGGCAAAATGTAAAACGCTTGTGGGACAAGACAATGCATGGGACTATGTGATGGATGCATGGGGGAGTCTTCTAGATTGTGATTCTGAAAATGCATATGATGACTGTTTTATGAAGTTTGAATGTGCTTGCGCACCATGGCCAATGTTTGTTCGATACGTTAGTGACACATGGTTGATTCCCCACAAAGAGAAATTTGTCGCAGCATGGACTAATAAAGTCATGCACTTTGGAAACACTACTACTAACAGGTAATATCCCGATGCTAGATGTTTTGACATTATGATTTAAATATTTACTACCTATGCAAATAAATATGTTTAACCTGTAACTGTAGGGTTGAGTCTGCACATTGGACATTAAAGAGGCTATTACAAGATAGTCTTGGAGATTTGTGTAATGTTTGGGACGCGATGCACAACATGTTGACGTTACAACTGAATGAAATCAAGGCTTCTTTTGAGACAAACACTCATGTTGTGGGACATGCCTTTAAAGTGACCTTGTACAAAAGACTTGTCGGCATGGTTTCAAGATATGCATTAAATGAAATTGCTGCGGAGGTTGAACGTGTTCGGTATGTAGGGGTTGATAGTTCTCGTTGCGGATGTGTCTTGAGAAGCACACGTGGTTTGCCTTGTGCATGTGAGCTAGCGAGGTATAGTCTCGGTAGCATACCACTGGCAGCGATACACATGTTTTGGAGGAGATTACATTTCTCAGACAAAGGTGTGGATGAGTGTGAAGTGACCATAATGGAAGAGATTGATGCAATTTTAAAGCAATTCGAAAGTTTTGATATGTGTGGTAAAATCACATTAAAGACTAAATTAAAGGAAATTGCATTTCCTGATAAAACTTCCATGTGTCCTCCTCCTGAGAAGGTGAAGACTAAAGGGGCGCAAAAGAGAAATGTCACCAAACACCAAAGATCAACCAAACGAGATCCCTCATACTTTGAGTACGTTGATGCATTGGCTTCACAGGTAGACAGTTGCTCATCTCAGCAAAAGTCCGCATCAAGGTGTACAGCACCTGCACCAATGGGTAATATCCCGATGCTAGATCAATTTTTGCCATTCATGAGGAATTACATTATTGGTGTATGTGATGTTAAATCGGACGGTAACTGTGGGTACCGTGTGATTGCGGCTTTACTTGGTTATGGTGAAGATGCATGGGCTGTGGTACGCAACCATTTGCTTAAAGAACTTGCCGAATGTTCTGCAGACTATATTGCCTTATTTGGGGGGGTCACAAAGATATGAGGAGTTAAAGAGGTCACTTTTGGTAGAAGCAATGGGACATGTAACGTTTTATCCTTGTTTACATTTGCATTCCATAATTTAGTGTTTTTATACTAATATTCATTTTTCAAATTCAGGTCACACAGGATAAGTGGATGGACATTACAGACATGGGTTACGTCATAGCTTCACGTTACAATGTTGTAGTTGTTTGTCTTTCTAAGTTACAAAGTATGACATTTTTTCCGCTTAGAAGCGTACCACCTAGAGATTGTCGTGTACATCGTGTACTTTGTATTGGCCATGTGTACGGAAATCATTTTGTGCAGGTATTACTAGTTGGTTTTTTCCCGCTTTTTACCTGTATGGTCCATGTCATTGAAGCTAACCGCCTATGATGCTACTATTTTTCAGGTTACATTGCAAGATGGTTGTCCCATGCCACCAGTTGCTATGTTGTGGTCAAGACATTGTCATCTTGAAGCACAAGAATGGCCAACTAGTTATATTAGCCGAATCAATAAATATACTGCTTTGACGACATTAACGCGAGAATATGTTGATTTGGAATGATGTTCGTTGTTAGCATATTATATTACTTTATGTTCGCCACTTGAATGATAAATATGACGAATGATGTAATCCAATATCACTAATCCTAATGATCATGGGGTCCACAATATCAAGACATTGTCATCGTCGAATACTGTGTACAACAAATAAAATGTCAAAGTCAAACAACAAATAAAATGTCAAAGTCAAACAACAAATACAATGTCAATGTCAAACAACAAATACAATGTCAATGTCACTAATCCTAATGATCATGGGGTCCACTGCTACGACGTCTCGAACGAACGTAAACTAATTTATCCTCAGTGACACCTCGGGCTAATCTGATACACTCATCCGTAATATCGTACGCCTCGGTGCCAGCAGTGACCATGCTCTGATCAAGCAAGCGTTGCAACTTCCCCGCAATTGTTTGACACATAGCCTGCATAGCAAAAAAATAAATATGTTAAAACAAATGTATATCATGGAAACCAAGTAAAACAAAATGTATATAGATTTACTTTACCACTGCATGGCGAGGCATAACATCAGGTAAGTCATCAGTAGGTGCCACATCTGAAGCAACTGGGGGTATAGGCACGGATTGGTGCACTGCTGGAGTACGCATAGCATGTTCACCAGGCTGAGGAGGGCTCATGAATGGGTGAGAAATGGTATAGAACCACTCCATGTACTGTGGGACACACTATCCTGGAGTGCTGGCCATGTCTCCAGCGGCAACCAAATGGTCAGAGAAATGACTCCACCTGTCATCAACCTCTTCTATCGATGGGGGGTGGGGGCAGCTATCAAACTGAGGTATGCACTGTATGAACCCAAACTGTCTCAGCACCCTCTCCGGCATGTATCTAACAATGTAGGGCCCCCAGCTGATATGGCCTGAGAAAAGGGCAATGTCTTCAGCCTGACGGAATGCACGATGGTCAGCATATGGCATCCAAGTAACACCATCAGTCGTCAACCTATCTAGTCTCCGTCGATAGGTTGCGACAGGTAATGCCTTCCCTGCCTTCCAACGGCATGCCCGGGGTTGCCTCTCAGTGTACTCCTCGTCTGCAACCATGCTAGCCAGTCGAGGAAAGTGCTCGTATACCCAACACTGCATTAACAAAGTACATTAACAGACCAAAGACAAAATTAGGTTAATCAACACACACAACTTAGGAAAATTAAGAGTAATACCTGCAACAAAGTGATGTAACCAGCTAGGTGCTTCCCGTGGTGCTGACATGCGTAGTTAAGGTTATCGTACATGTGCTCCAGTGCAGACGCACCCCAACTGAATCGACCAGCCTCATGGAGATCACGAAATGCCTCCAAGAATACCACACCAATATGGGTGGCACTCTTGTTGGCAAATATCGTGCAACCAACCAAATGGAGCAAATATGCTCTGGCTGCGACGGTCCACTCCATCTCCGTACACTTCGTGGCATACAGCTCTCGTAACCATGAGAGACGAACATATGCACCATGGCATTGTTTCGTCTCTGCTTCCGCCTCTGCGGGTGTCACCTCAAGCAACTCAACCAACAGCTCAACTGCCTCGTCCACATCCAACACTTCATATCTCATGAACTCACCCTTCACTGGCAGATGTAGCAATGCTGACACGTCGTCAAGCGTGATCGTGAGTTCTCCAACTGGCAAATGGAAACTACTAGTTTCCTTATGCCATCTCTCAACAAAAGCTGACAATAGACCCCGATCACCTGTCTCCAATGAACATTGGATGAGTGGACTTAACCCCGTCCCCACAACCAAGCCTTCAATCTCAGGCGCAGGGGCTGCAAATTTCTGCACCTTCCTTCCATGTGATGCAAGTTTCAACTCAGGCCGTTCCTGCACACACAAGTTATATATCAGCTACAAAGGGATTTGGCACTAGTTTAAAAACTCATATGGAATTATATTTCAATGCAATCGTACCTCTCCCATCCAAACCTTAGCGGCGACATGATCTGCGTAAAGCGATAACACTGACGTGTCATGCGGGCCACCAGGAAACCCCTCAATCTCATCATCCATGGTTCCCTCGACATGACCCTCAACTCTCCCCGGGTCCATAACCTGCTCCTCAGCCACTTCATCAACATGAGCAATACGGATTCCGCGTTGTCTTCGAGCGGATGCTGTCGGCCTTCTCCGTGCAGGCGGTTCTTCTTCAACGGCTTCTCTGCGATCTCTGGCCAAACCACGCTGTAATCCTCTCATTTTAACCATGATCTGAAATTCAAACCAATTTGTTACATTACAAATTCATTTCAATTCATACAAATTCATATCAATTCATCCCAATGAAAATATAACATTACTAGTGCCAATGATACCCATGTAAATAAAGGATTGCTTATTTTGTATTGCTTAAAAACAAAGACACTAAGATAGATTTTACCCCCCATAAGGTTGCACTTGCACAGGGTTAATACCAAAACTAGCACGTTTCACCCAGAAAGATATGATTTATGACTTATGAGACAAGGAAACAAAGAGATTAAGTTGAAGAAATTTTTGACACTCATCATTTCCTTAACGCAATACATGTTTATTTTCAAAGATATTGTTGTGGCAATTGTTGAGCACATTGGAAATAAACAATTTAATTTTTATCACCAATATTAGGAACATGCAGTTTAAACCTCAAAGGTTCTATAAGCCAATCTAAACTTTGCCTCAAATTGGTAGCTACGGATTGGTAATCCGAAAACTTATACGGATATGCAATCCGTAACATGCAAGGTTGAAATCCGAATATCTCATACGGATTGGCAATCCGGAAAGGCGATACGGATTTACAATCCGTAAGAAGTAGAAAGCCAAAGGTCATACGGATTGGCAATCCGTAAGTGAATACGGATTAGCAATCTGTAAGGATCATACGGATTTGCAATCCGTAAAGGTCATAATGTATGATCTTTACGGATTGCAAATCCGGATGACCCTTACGGATTGCTAATCCGTATTCACTTACGGATTGCCAATCCGTATGACCTTTGGCTTTCTACTTCTTACGGATTGTAAATCCGTATCGCCTTTCTGGATTGCCAACCTTATTCTTCCTACGGATTGTCAATCCGAACCTATGAACGCCCCTTCATGTTTCGAATCAATGGAAACAAAAAAATAAATGCAGGAACTTGATAAATATAGAGCACAACTCACGGATGGGCAGCCACAAACTGTCAATGGAAGAAGATGGCGTGGTCGAAGAAGAAGAAGACGAGCAGGGGGGCAGCCGAGCGGAGGAAGAAGAAGACGAGCAGGGGCAACGGCGCGGAGGAAGAAGAAGAAGGAATGCTGGGTGTATAAGAAAAAATGTTAAGCAGGCATTTTACTCACCATTTTAGCAGGGGTATTTTCGGTATTACACTATTGCTTGCTGGGTGTATGGGAAATTTGTCTGGTGTGAGAAGTTAAACCCGAGAATCTATCACCATATAGCCCACTTCGAAGTGTCCAATATTGGTTATGAAAATTAATTTTATATTATATTATATTATATATATATATATATATATATATATATATATATATATATATATATTCTAGACATTTTCCACTGGATATAATCATGTTGGAGTACATTATAAACGATAAAAATTTTCTCTCCAAACATTTGATGCAAACATACTTAAGACTTCATCTCAAACTTCAGATTAAATTAGAACAAATTCACACCAATTAATGCCAGTATTTAGTAATAATTAATTAAAGATCTAGTACAAATAGATTGATAGAGTGATAGCGATGGATCTAAATATTAATCTTATAAAAAAAACAGTTCAAATAAATACACTTCCTAGTGATTAGGTGCACATGCATGCACCACATTGGCTTATCTTCATTCAATTCACCTTTTTCTTGTGCAAGTTAGAGTTGGATGTTTCCCAGATATGTAATGTGAAGCAAAGACAATTTTACAGGGAAAGCAAAGATTAGAAATTTTAAATATCGTCGAAATAAAGATTGCTTTATATTATCAAGTACCATAAACATATTATATATACGAAATAATTGCTTAATACAATATGATTAATTCTTTTATAAGCAATCAATATGATTAAATATTAAAATATATACAACGTATATCAAAATGAATAATTTTTTTGGTTTATGAAAAAAGTATATCAAAATGAACACTTCGATAAAATAAAAAAAATTGTATTCATAAATCTAGAAATCAAGCTATTGTCACAATAGAAACTATAATTTATAGTATATGCATGAATCAAATGATAAAGTAGTAAAAATAGAACTATTTTTAGAAAGAATAAAGTATACTTCAAAACCCCAGAAGCTGTGAGTTTGAGTTAAAAGTTGAGTTGAAGCACACAAACACACACATCAATTTGATAGAACTAATCAAAAAGCCAAAATGAAAAAATAAATTAAGTATTACTCAAATTCTAGCAAATAAAGGTGGAGAAAAATACTATTATCTATTTTTTTTTTCCTTTAAGTGTGTAAGAACACTGTTTTCCTTTTCGTGCATGAAATGCTTAAGATCGTAGGGGAAAAAAATGTTACCCCATGAAAAGCTTAAGAACAGTATACATAATTTTATATAAGAAGCCTGTGATTGATTGTATACGAACGATAACATGGGGCTGAATAAATTGTCGGCTGAACAATGCCTTTTTCTCGACTTGTTATTGTTAGTTAGCTGTTATTACTTGAAAAATATTAACTTATCAAATACTCTAGAACCACAACATGTGCATGCTACTAATTCAACCAAATGTCACGTCATTTTTCTTTTTGATGTACAAATTTATCATATATATATATATATATATATATATATATATATATATATGCATTTTGGATATGAAAATATATAATCCTCTTTCGGGGTATTAAGGTTGTGCTAGTTTCCGAACCCCTCCATGAATGTTTTTGTCTTTTTCACTTAATTGCATTTTTTATATTTTTAGTTAATTTGGATTACATATAATTTTCGTCCCTCATTTTTTTAAGGAAATAAAATGTCTCAATGTATTGTTAAAATTGAGCAAATCAGTAGTATGACTGAGTTGAAAGATTATAGAGAATACATGCCTCAAAGTATTGGATTCAAATTCATATTAGAAATTTTTGTCCAGAAATGTTGATAATAAGAGCAACGTATATATAACTCCATACAAGAAGCACATGATTCTATATTAAGGATGTCATGGGCACAAGATTGTGTAGGTGCAAAACATCATTGTCTATGCCTCGACTTGTTACTAGTTAACATCATGCAGATGATACTGATAGCTTGTGGGTGGATTCTTGTCCAAAAGCATGGAAGAGTGAGCTGTGTGGACTTTAAAATTAAGTGATTTGTTTGTCTAAAAATACCTGATATTTCGAATGTATATTCCTCCTTACCAAGGTTTTAAAAACGGTCCGTGACTATGATTTAGACCGTAATATCAAGATTTTTTAACTGTCTGTGAATGCAATTAGGACCACATTGATTGTATTTGTCTGCAATTTTCCACAACATCAACAAATCAACGAAATCACAACACGACCATTGACCGATATTTAAAAGCTTACTCCTTACTTTATACACTTTTAACTTATTTTTAACCCACTAATGTGGGGTTTGTTTTCTAACTTGGAATTATAAGATGATGTGGAGAGACAAACACTGGGTGGTGTGGATAGTTGATGTTTAATGTCTTATATCTTGGGCCACGAAGCAGAGGACACTATCGAAGGTGGTGGTAGTGGTCTATTACTACGTAAAGTTTATGAATGGGGTGGCTAAACAATAGTTTCGATGATGGTCTAGATAGGCTATGACAAGTTGAGGTGAGATGGATCTAAAATAGATTGAGGTTTGATGAAAACGGGTTGTGGAATAGATTTAGAACCTGTTTAAGAATTCGTTGCAAAATTACGTTTGAGACAAAAATAATTTTATCAACGGATCAGAATCTTTGCTTTTGCATTCATTTTATTTGTATCCATTGGATTTGCATTAGAATGTATGCTACACTATTTTCAACTGCAAACCAAACATGTACTTAGATATTTGCAGTTTTGTACTTTTGTTGTAAAAAGAGATCGTGATATTTTCAAATGCTTTGAATAACTTTTAGTTTAATCACTTGGTGTTTCAAGCTTGATGAATTATAGCTTGCTTAGAGTTGCGGTCTCTTGGTTGAAGAAAATAGGGGATAAAATTTTTGGTTGGTATGTTAATGAACCACTCCCTAGTCAAACATTGTCTCTTTACAACTGATGTTATATGTCATACTCTAATTATTTTTGTGAATTGCAACCTACTATAAGCAATTGATTGTGGAAAATGGGGTCAGATACATGCAAAAACTTTAGAAGAAGCAGCATTTCAATAAATAACAAGATGTTATTGGCAAAACTTTATATGTGGAATAAAATAAACAAGAGTCTTCTCCTTACACCTGCTTCTTACCTTTACATCTATTCAACACCATACATTATATTTTGATGAATAAATCTAACCTGTACCTTCCTTATTTTCACAAGTTACAAAGAATATTACAGGCATAACTTTTCTTTGCAGACCAAACTAAAGCTATCTTGAGTATCCATTGGCAAGAACAGGGATCCTCACCTTGTGCCCTCTGCTTCCCTTCATTAACACCTCTCCAAAACTATAGGTTCCTGTCACTGAGCGAACAGTCAGTGTCACAGTAAACCTACGCGATGCACCGGCTTTGATGGTCATTGCTGGAGGGTTCACCTCAATGGCAACTGCTGGTTGCATCCTGCCTGTGATCACATAGGTTTCTTCCTCATCAGCAACATTTGTCACAGTGCGTGTGACAATTTGAGTTCTTACTAGATGGGAAATTGTAATGGAGGGAGTGTTTAGATTTGATGGGTGGCCCATGGTGTTGTTACATGGCGAGTTTGTGTAGTTCTTTATCTCGTGAACATCAATGCCAGGTGTTGTGCACAAGAACCCTAGATAATCCTCGTATCCTGTAAAATGATTAGCAAATTAATTAAGCAGATTTTTTTGTTGTTGCTTTCTCTTGTTGTATTGATACTAGAATTGATTACAGGAAAATATTGTTTTTAGTAAATTAAAAACAAATGCAGAAAAGAGAACTTCTACACATTTTGAAAGACATTTAAGAACTTATTTTGGTAAGGGATGATTCCAAAAGAAGAACTCTTGATACAAATATTCACCATAAAGGAACAACAATCACTTAAGAGTAACCATTTTAACCCTTCTTAAGTAACTTTTCTTTTATGGCACCGTTTAATTACATCTCCAACAGCGATAATGGAAACCTCAAAAACCTTGACTTTGTGGCCACGATGGCAGTCGTGGATTATTTTTTAAAATTTGATCATGAATAATATGGCCACATATCGATTTTCTATATTGTTTTAAACTTTTTTGTTGCGACTTGGACCCAATGCCAATTTCTTGTCACAGAAATTCCTGAATTTTACCTTGATTCTCAGATACAAGAAAATTAAAAAATTATTTGTCAACTCAGAACACAAACATGCCAAGACAGACAAAATAGTTACATTAGAGGGAGGAGGTAATAAACCTGCATCAAAGACGAGGCCAGGGTCCAAGGCGGCTCTTGGATTAACGTGTCCACTCCCATAATCAAAAGGAGTGGCTTTGACCAGCTTCATAGGTTCTTTTTCAGAATATAGCTGTGCTAGAATAGGATTTCCTGCTCTGTCTAGAGTTGTTGATGTTGTCATCAAGGCTGATTTAATGGTGGCAGGGCTCCAATGTGGATGTTTCTGCTTTATCAGAGCAGCAATTCCAGCTATATGTGGTGCAGCCATACTAGTCCCAGATATCATCGCAAACCCCTCTCCTGCTCAAGCAAAAACTGCTTAAATAAATCAAATTCTATAGTATACTGATGATGATATCTTTTATCAAGTGTTTTCTTCTATCTTCCACGCTTAATCCTGCAATAAGTCTTCCAATAATACTAAGGAATCCTACCATGTGTAGGGTCCCACAGTCCAAAGTAGTAGTTTCTATGAAAAAAAATTGAAGGTTCTTCTTTTTAATTTTATTTGGGATATTGTTAACTGAAGCCAACACCTCTACCCTACCTAGAAATCGTCACTCCTTACTTACCTACGCTAACCACAGTAGTTGAGGTAATTGTTTAGTTGTAGGCAGAAATTTTCAAACATCAACAATTAAGAGGCAACTTAGTCAAACCTCAAACCATTACTTACCAGCATAATTTGGCTCATCGGTTCCATTTAGAGACCAAGCAGCCCAAATCAATGAACCCGGAGCTAATATATCTGGTTTGAGAAGATCTGCCTCTTGGAAGATAAAGTCCTTTATATTTGGTCCTCTAGCAGAAAACATTGCTACTTGTGGTGCAGATTTATGGAGAATAGGCATCAAACCGTCCTCAATTTTACCTGTACCTTCGAAAGTCTTCACCCTTCCAGTCCAGTCTCTTGGTGTGGAGATATTATAATAATTTATCAGTTCCTGCAATGTAAGAATTTGCATGTTCCAAATAATTATAAATAGAACATACTTGGTAATCATAAAAAAGTATTGATGAAACCATTCAAAAAGGAGACTAAAACAACAGCTGAATATTAGGCTGTGGAGTAAATAATCGGCTACAAGAAAACAGATGGAAACAGTCAGCATTCATCATTGATATCTACCTAGATGTGATTCAATTACCTTTGATTTGCTGGTATCTGCGATAAGAATCCCAGGAATGCCAACAGGGACCGGATCAAATTTTGTTCCTGGAGAAACATTTTCAACACAAAGAACAAATCCAGCTGCTCCAAGGGCCTTTGCTGTTTCTGAGACTTGCTTTATTGATGCAGAACCAATAACAAAATTGTAAGAATAGCCACACAGAAGAATATTTCCCTTTATTAAGTTCTTATTTAAAAGTTCTGGTCTCTGGCAATCAGTAGGGCTGTACTTCGTAACTGAAGAATCTAGAAGCACATCAGTTGCAGCAACCAATGTGTATGTTTGGTTTAAACGTGTAGAAGCTGCAAAACCCATTAGCACAGACAGAGTATATAAGAAAACTAGAACATATCAATGAATTGGGGACAACCATAAAATGTTTTGGTACATAAGCATGAGCTTTGCAGAACACGAAATAGACTTTATTTTTCTAGAAACAACTCATGAAGCATGGCATTTATAGCTGAAACCCAATTTAATAAAACAAATCTTATGAAAGAATATTTCATATCAAATGAATTGTATATTAAAGAGTATTTCACTAGCATTTATCTTTCAACATAATAACTTATCCCTCCAAAATGCCTTAGAAAACCAGAGGTGAATACCACTCAACAATTCTGATATTTATTCTGATATTTTTTTTTTTTTTAACCTTAAACCTACTATACTACAACTTGATACAATTAAATCTAGTAAATGCTTTTAGCAAACTATTGTAAAGAAAATACGAAGATTATGCCAAGCCTTTGTCTCAAAGTGATGCACATCTAGACTCGGAACTAGTTGATGTTATTTGCAGAAGAAAAATTTATGACTGCTTTCTCTTTGTTTTTCTATTTTCTTTTTGTCGCATATGAGAACAATGCTGAAATAATCAATTAACTAAAGCATTAAAATGAAGAGACTTATTCTACCTGAACTGAACAATGTGTTACTTTTTAAACTTTTTCTCTTTACCTTCACCAGTTACAAATAAGATAGATTTCCACCATAATCATCAGCATTTTATCTCCAAGTACCAGTCCATGATTAAGAAAAATACATACTAAGAAATATGGTAGGAATTTGGAAAACTCACGTGACAATCCAAGTCCGGCTAAGATTTTTCCATTTCCAAGGATCAGATGGTTTTTATATCTACGATCATCAATTGCTGCTGCTACAGTTGCTATCCATGGACTATATGAAACTAATGACTTAGGAAAAGGACCACCATTTCCTGCAGCCTGTGCGACAAACACACCAGCTTTCACTGCTCCAAGAAGTGTAGCATCAAAAGGGTTCAAAAATGTAGTTTTGGTGTTTGACGGAGGGCTATTTGGTCCAACTGAAAGGCTGAGTATATCCACCCCATCATGCACAGCCTGTTCATTTTCAAATTTAAATAATTACACATCTTGAGACAAAATACTAACGCTTTAAAAACTATAAAACTGTATAACTGATTGTTTATGTTGAACTAGAATATTTAGTTATTAAGTTTGAGCTTTATTATTCAAAAACAAAAAGACTGCTGAGGAAGCATGTCTTCATATGCAATTCAGTGTATTGCCTCAAGATCAGCGATTTGGTAAAAGATCATCAGACAGATTCTCATCCAGAGTCAACATCAACATCAACAGCACCTTTAACCCAAGTTAATTGGGGTCAGTGGTAGATGAACCCAATGATAAATTGGAAATGAGACAAAGAAAGAGAAAGGGAGAGGGTAAGAAAAAAGTGGAAGATTCTCATCCAGAGTCAATGAGCCAAAAAGAAATTTCCAAAATCAATATGTTGTAGGACAATAAAACATTTTGAGACAAAACACCAACATAAACATACAGTAAATTTGAATACCTGATCAATTGCAGCAACTACATCTGCAATAAATCCTCCAAAGAGTCTATAGAGAGCTTTGTAAACAGCAATCCTGAAGACAAAAAACATCAAGTACTTCCCGGTTTTTATCAGAAGTTGAACAATTAGGGGGGGCATCATTCCTCACCTGGCACGGGGAGCCATTCCACTTGCTTTCCCAAATTCATGTCCATGCATCCTCACAGGAATTCCATTTCTTCCAGCTGCAATAGAAGCTGTATGACTGCCAGATGAAGATGCAAGAAGAATGGGGGAATTGTTAAAAGAACAACCGTTATCAAATTGGTACTACCCATTTCCTATGTTTATTAGACATAGAAACAGTTTTCTTTTATTTTGAGCTCAGCACCCCTTATAAAGAGAGCATCTGAAGAATCCTACTTCCAAGTGAAGAAGTTAATAAAGAAGGAAGCATGGCCTAACCTCCCATGCCCATCTCCATCAAGAGGTGAATCAAAATCAATAGAAGGGTTGAACGCCCCAGCAGCTATTGCAGCTTGAGCAAAGTGTTGTGCTCCAATAATTTTCCCATTGCAGAAACTCTTTTTAGTGTCAGGATCAACTTCACATTTTCCTCTATACCTTGAAACTGGACCATACGGTTCAGTATTATGAGTAGTAAAACTTGGGTGGTGAGGGTAGATCCCAGAGTCCACAAATCCAATCACAATGTCTTCTCCAGCCCGCTCATATCCACCTCCTGTTGGCCACACCCCAGTTGGAAGCCCCAAAAATTGCGGGGTGTGTGTTGTGAGCCTCTTCACCTTCCAGTCCCTCTCAATAGATTTCACCCCAGGAGCATGTCTAAGAGTTTCTGCCTACTAATATAAGAGGACAAAACATGGTTACATGAAGTTCAAAAACAACAAAGCATACTATAATTAACCAAAGAGAAAAATGATTATACACCAACATATTAACAGTGAATTATGATTGGACAACATTGTTTTACACTTTTAGTGCATGATCATTAAACTCTTTTATCAAATCATAGTACAAACTAAAAAGATAACAACACAAGACATCACCTGTTCCGGGGAAAGATGAACTGCAAACCCATTTATAAGATGTCTATAGCTATAGAGCTTGTTGTATGTCCCACGCTCAAACAGCAAACCCAGAAGCATGTCATGTCTCTTTTCAAGGTGCTGAGCGTAAGAAGTCACCACCTCACTGAAACATGATTAAAATAGCACAAAAATGGAACAAAAAAATCACCATCCAGTCCTCAATTCACAACGCCCTTACCATTAATTCATGTAAAGCAAAAAACTTTGAACAAAACAGAGTCATGCCGTGAATAACACACCAAAAAAAAGCAAAAAAAAAAAAACGAATTCACAAGTCACCCACAATAGGAATATCACCACGTTATTACATTTAGAAAGAGAGTTATATTGTCCATTAATAAAACAAAATTTTTACAACACTTTTTTTTTTTAATTTCTCAACATTACATCATCATTTTATTTTACACTTCCCTCTCTTCTTTTCCCATATCTCTATATTGTATAAAATTTTGCACATAACAATTGTATAAATACAATTTCTTTATTTGACCAATAGTTGACAAATTTCTCACCACAACATACTTCATTAAAAATTCAATTTGAAAAAATGGGCAAATAACAAATTCAACAACTTGATACCCATACTTAGTTAGAATAACACAACACAGAACAATTAAAAAGAGTTGAGAAGAATATTATCAAACAAAACACTATACATACCTTGTGGAATCAAGCTTCTCATCATCATCATCAGATTCCACAGCGGTGGCTTCAAAGCCATCGATTCCTCCCTTGTAGCTTATGACAGGCTCTCCCTCAACGGTGACTATGTAAACCTCAGCCTTCCCAAATTTCACAAGGCCAAACAGAAGAACTACTATAAATACACACCCAAACTCCAACAACCTCATTTCTCACCAATAAATTATTATACTGTCACAAGCTCGAGATCTGCTTCATCATCACACCAAATCCATTGCCAGTGAGTTAGACAAGTAAAACCAGCATAGCATTAATTAATTAACAAAAACAAGATCAAGAAATAAGTACAAAACTTAGATGCAGTTCCTTAAATAGTACTTTTTTGGTACTGTTGTCTTATCAGAATTGGAGTTTCAGCTCGGTAATCAGCGTAATAAATGTCTGCATTATAGCAAATTTATGCGTATTATCGAAACGAAACTTCAATTCTAATTGGATAACAGTAAGAAAAGTAAGTGAATACTTAAGGAAGTGCATCTAAGTTTTGTTGTAAAAACAAATAAACATACTAATCTATCTATTCCGGTGTTATTAGAGTACCACGGGAGAGAAACGGAAATTGGTGAGGAGAATGAAAACAGAGGAAGTGGCATTGAGAATGAGAGTGTGTGAGTCACTCCGGTCCGAGTGGTGGAGAAGAAGAAGAATAAAGGAGTGAAGCGAAGCAAGAAAGAAAGAAAGAATCGTGAGAATGAAGCAAAGGAGAGTGTTAAAGGAGGAGGAGTAAGGAAATGAAGGTTGATGATTGATTCACATACAAGCCATTCCAGTGGGATCTGGTGATCGGAGAATGAGATCCAACGGTCACCGTTCGTTGATGTGCATAATGAGTGAATGAGTGAGTGAAGGGTGCTGTGTGATGAAGGAGCAGGGACTCCTCCATATATGGTGTTGTTAGTTTGGTTATTAAATAGAGAGGAGGAGGATTAGGTGGCATATTTATGTTTTTAATCTAGTTTTTGTTATCATTATATTAATATCAAGTATTCATTATAGGAATGTGTGATTAATCTTTGTGTGAAACTCTTAATACTTAACATAAAATGAACATTTTTCTTTTAAAACAGTTTATTTTACATCAAATATTAAATTAAAACCTGAATCACTTTATTATGTGACATAAGTTGTTGCTACATGTTTCAATTATTATTTGTTAGATATTTTTGTTTAGAAATCTAGTTTTTGTTATTAGATAAATAAAATTTTCATTTTTATGTTGTTGGTTTTACGTTTAAATGAAATTCTTCTCCATTTTCTGAAGCGCGGCGCAAATTTAGTGAAATTGTTGTTGATTGTTTTTACCGGTGGTTTGTCAGAGAAATTCACAGACTTGTCCTAGACTCATAATTAATTAATCGAATTTATTTACACCACTGGTTTTACTTCTTTTTTTTTCCTCTTATTTGTTTGTAAAAAAGGTTATAATAGGATGTATGATGGGTAAAATTAACTAATAAGTTAGTAAAAACTTATAAATTGATTAAAAATTGTAAAAAAAAAAGATTTAGAAGTTGAGAAATTAAAAATTTATAAGCTAATTAATTAAATGGAAAATGTTTAATAAATTAACTAATAAATATAAAAATGACACAATGAGTAAAAAGTTTTCTAAAATAAAATAAAAGATATTTTAAATATATTAATGAGGATAAGGATAGAAGAAGAAAAATGGTAGCTTTTAAGCTAAAAGATAGTTAAAATAGTTTCTAAAAATAGGTTTAAATTATTAAACTAAACTCGTATAGAGTTCATTTTTCTTTAATACTAACACTAATGGATAGTAATATAGATTTACTTGTGTTTTAGAAATAAAAAATTTGTTAATAAACTATAACTTAAAATTTTTAGAAAAAATAACTTCAGTTAAGTTTTTTATATCTTTATTCTTTATTATTAAATTCTTAAATGAAATAAAGACATGTGATTTTTTTTCAACATTAAATTGACTTTATTAAGGAATAAGTTTTAGAAATTTTAACATATAAATTTTGTGTTAATCCTATTAAATAAAGAGTAAGTATATTTTCTGATAAAAATTAAGTTGAAAAGAATGTGTCGTAAAAGTGTCTTAATCCTATTAATTGTCGAGAACGATAACAAAGGTAAGGGGGCACCTTTTGATTATTCTATTGCAACTTGACCTAATTGAGAAATTATCCGTGATTAACTACTAGTATAATAATATAAAGCACTCTGCCATATGGAAACCTATTGGCTATTACCACTATATATATAAAGTACTATATAAGCAATTTCCAATCTTGAGATTTTGTTGCCCTTCTAAGCTTTGACACTACTTTTTTATCTGTTTCAGTTTAATTTTGATTAGCTAGTTAATATGGTGATATCTATAGATTAAGCAAACATTATTTATGCTTTCAAGACAACGAATTATGTAATTAATATAGTGATATCTTTTTTTTTACAGGAATGTACTGATATCTATAGATTAAGCTAACATTTATTTATGTTTTCTATAGATTTTGGCCTGTTAACGTACGTTTTTGTGAACATTCATGTATTACTCTATTTTAAAATAATTATTATCATTTTAAACATCTTTAGTTTATTTAAATTATTTGTCATCTTCTCTTTCAAAAATTTATTCATTATTTAAAAAAAAAACTGGAAATCATAAATCATTTTAATATTTAATATTATTAACTATTTTTATTAGCATATATAATTTTTAACACTTTTAAATCATTATACATAATTTCAAATGGCAACTATTTTGAATGGGGACTAGTTTTCATAGTCAAAGACACAATCTTGGCTAGGACAGCTTTTTTTTTTTTTTTCCAAGTGAACAAATAAGCACATTTTCATAATGTTAGATGGCCAAAATTGATGATTGCTTGCTTCAAATAAAACAAAAAATACACCTATATCTACGAATCAATATTAAAAGTAAAAAAATGTAATTATTACTTGTTATGTAAATTAAAACTACTGTAATTGTTATTAATTGATAAGATATATTCACTGTACCACAAGTAATAATAAAATGTGCTTGTTTGCCGTCAAAAATCTCACATGTTATTTCAACTGGCTTTTAATTTTATACCAAAAAAAAAACACTGTACAAAAAAAAATCTTTGCATACGAGGGAGGATTTTGTAAACACGGACTACTCCATTTGATACCTCGAGTTTGAAGATCTTTTCCCGACAAAAACGGAGATATGGACACAACTTATCTACAAGTGGATTTGGGCTTAATTATCACCAAATTATTTTAAAAAATTCAATTTAATCATCAAATATTTTAAAAATTGAATTCATAACCCTCAGCCATTAGGTGGTGTCGGCAAGGGAAATTGACCGTATTCAAAGTTGGCATTCATGTCCACTTTTTCACCAAACTGCCACTGTCAAAAAACGCAGAGGAAGAAAAATTAAAATAGGGAACGAAGAAAAAAATGCCTTTTGGCAAAAACTGCCATTAGCCACCGCCGAAGCAACGAAGAACTCCTATCTTCTGCTTCCTTTGCTTGTTTCTCGCTCTCTCCATGTGGTCATGTCATCCTAACCCATACCCCTCACACCATCGCGCTTCCACAAATAACATCACATCTCTCTCGCTTACTCTCTCTCTTTCTTTCCCTCCCCGCAGTGCCACTGCAAACATGGCAAACTTGGGGCAAATCCCCTCTCCTTCGCTTCATGTTTCGTAAGCACGATCTGGGAGGTGGCTTGTGGCGATTGGGTTGGTTATGGTGGGTCGTGGTGGTGGGTTGCGTGTTGCAAATTTTGTCCTGGTTTTAAAAGCCTAAGAAAAAAAAAGTTTCATTTTTTCCGCTGCAACTATTGTAAATAAAACTGCTGGTAATTCAATGCTAACCAAGTCATCATCAATTTGATAGAAAATATCAAACTAGGTGTATTATAAAAGACTTAAGACAAATTTAAATTTTTTAAGAATTTAGATATCAATTGAATATTTTAAAATAATTTAGGAATCAAATTAATGTAAGTCTAAACCTCGAGACAAGGATGAACATCATACTCCCTTGTATAGGATTCTCAAATATTAAAAACAATATACCTATCTATTAAAATGAAACGTCTATCATAAAAATGTAAGAATTTATTAAAACTTGATGTGATTATCAAAAATTTTAAAAGATTCATTTAACAAAAATCAAATCACTAAAAGAACAAAATTATCATATTCTAAAATATATCAATTATTACATCACTTTTTTTTAAAATTATCGTTAACCAATAAACATTATTATTATTGTTGTCATAATTACCGTTACCACCACTCTATAATCATTGTTATTATCTTTGTCATGGTCACCGCAATTGTCACTACCATCATCGCCAATAGGGTTGGCAAAGTGGGTCAGTCCACCAAAAAACGGGGCGGACTGGCCCACTTTTGTAAAATGGATTGGAAAGGCTAGCTCGCCCCGCATTAAGGCAGGCCAGCCCGCTAAAAATAAAAAAAAATAATTTTTAAAAAAATACAAAGTTAATTTAGTTCTCCTATTCATACTCATACTAGTTTAGTGCAGATACCATCACCATATCCATGCAACCTAGCTAGAGGAATTATAATAATATAGTAGA
>CM023949.1:6303709-6401395 GCA_013407115.1 Glycine latifolia
TTTTTTTTTTTTTCTTCCCATTCAACTGTAATTCCACTCTTTACATGGTTTGGAACTTTCTATGACCATTTAAAACTTTTATTTATTGATTTCATTATAGTATATTTATGCCACCAACAAGCTTCTGCTGTTTAAGTCTTTCCCCTGATATCCAAGCACCTTTGGTTTATTTGCTTTGCTCTTCAATTTGTTTTCTATTGAGTTTCATGCACCATGTAGGTGATTGGTCTGTTTTATTTTCTGTGGAGTTTTCTGTTTTCTTGGTGCATGTTTTTTCTGTTGTCACAACCTGCATTGGTTTAAAAATGCCATGTCACCCAAAACATTTTAAAGAACCTTATTTTTTATTCTATCTTTTATGTTCTTTGGTTTCATGTCTCAGCTGGCATGTGCTTTAAACTTCTTTTTTATTTGAAAGTTAATTTGACTAAATTTTATAATTTTTGGACCAAAAAAACTAAACCTTATAATGTCATAGTACTTTTTACTTTCACTGTACTAGTGGAAAAATGAGTAGTGTTGAAAAGAATTGAGAAAAGAATGTCGATGGGGTAGTATGAAGTTTTTTTTATGCTATTAGAGCGTATCTTTAGTGGGGATTGGTGCCTCTCGCCTCAGGGGTTTAAGTGCCCCTTGTGCCTAAAGGAGTTAAGGGTTACATTTGCCTTTTACTACCCTGTATCTTATACCTGTGAGGCTGTGACTAATTTTTAAGCTTATCTGTTTGTATAAATCTATATAAATAGGGGTGTTCCTCCCGGTGTGCGATTTGATCCATATGGACCTCCCGGTATTCCGGGTTTTGAACCCAACAGATTTGCAAGGTATGTATTCCATACAAGTATATTGCAGGAATGATGTCATTTACATGTTTAACCCTTGTACGTCTTTTATGTATTGTTGTTCTCTTTAAAACACTACTTTAAACTGTTGGCTGTGGCTTTAGGGCAAAATTGTTGTGCTTGATTAGAGGTTTTCTTCTGAATGCTTGAAATGGATTCCATTTTTCGTGTATAAGTATCAAGATATTTCTCAGGTAACAAAAAATATATATACACCTTTTCTAACTCTCGTCTTGCAGGAATTCTAGGAGGCCAGGATATGACGCTCATCCAGATTTGCAACATTTTCGGAAAGATGCTGATTCAGACTGAATATAGGGCCTGTTTGGATGCGCTTACTTAGAAGATGTTATAGAAAAAGAACTTATTCAAAAAATTCTTATTTAAAAAGTTACTTTTACATAAGTTAATTTGATGTTTGGATGATAATTTCTTAAGTGCTTATTTAAAATAATATGATGTTTGGATGAAATTGTAAAAGGTCTTTTACATAATTAAAATTACCAAAAAAGGTATTATATGCTTTGACATTATTTCTAGAAATTTTGATAAAAAAATAATTATTTTTATAAAAAAATGTATCTCATAAAAATATAATTATACATCTTAACATAATTAATTTTCATATTTCAAATGTAATTAATATATTATTGTTTTAGTAATGTAATTACTTATATTCTAATTTATAATTTAATTATTATATATGTAATTATAATTTATAACATAAAATATAAAATGTCATTAACCTCCTAATAATATCATCAATAATGTCATCTAATATAAAATTGTTCGAATGTACTAATATCATAAACATACAACCTTGTATTTTAAAAAAACAAAGAAATTAAATATATGTTGGAAACATATTTTTTAGAGATTCTCTATATCGTTCCATTTGTAAAGTACTTGAGCATCCGGTTCTTCCCATGTTGTAGTACTAGGGTCAACTTCATTTTCCTCATCACTATCTGTATATTCATTATCTTCATCTAGTGAATCAAATTCTCCATCACTCTTGTCATTTCTTTGAATGAAGTTATGTACAGCCATGCAAGCAACAATGATTTGGTTTTGTGTCTTCAAAGCAAAAGGTGGCATATTACCCAATATCTTCCATCTCGCTTTACACAAACCAAATGCACGTTCAATTGTACTTCGAAGACTAGAATGATAATAATTAAAAACTTCAACTCTCCCCCTGATTCTTGGTCCAATTCTAAATTATGGGAGATGGTACATAGTTTTCTTGTACGGTCCTAGAAAACCCGTAAAAGTAGGCTAACTAAAATCAACAAGATAATATTTACCTAAAGAATAAAACAACAGTGCATGTTAGAACACAAACTTATA
This sequence comes from Glycine latifolia, assembly GCA_013407115.1. Classification (NCBI taxonomy): domain Eukaryota; kingdom Viridiplantae; phylum Streptophyta; class Magnoliopsida; order Fabales; family Fabaceae; genus Glycine; species Glycine latifolia. The sequence goes on from CM023949.1 coordinate 6,305,902, forward strand.
ATGATATGTATATTTATAATATATAAATGTTAAGTACCTTGAGGAGGATGTGGAAAATGCAATGCAGGCTTACGTAAAGCCTCCATAAATATCTTAGTATCATGTCCAGAACCTTCCCAACCTGCCCAAACAAATGTGAAACACATGCTAAAGTCACAAACAGCCATGACATTAGTGGTAGTGTAGCCTTTCCGACCAATATAGACTCCTTGTAGATGAGAGGGAACACAAACTCGTATATGAGTACCATCTATTGCACCAATACAATCCCTAAAATAAGGGCGATATCTAGCATCTTTCAGAATCTCATCAGGAGTATCTCTAAATGATGGATCAATAGGCTTAATTATGTCCTTTGCAAACAAACACACAGCTTCTAAGACACTATGAAAATGTCTAGATATTGTTTCACCTGAATGTTGGAATCTTTCCTCACAATTATGAACAAAACCTGGTTGACTCAACATGTATAAAAACAAGCCAACTTGCTCATACATTCCAACATTTCGAGTTTTCTTTAAGTTGTACTTGGTTTCCAAGATATCACATAATTCAAGAAGACAAGTTTCTTCATTTTAAACATCTGATAACAACGTATTGGATGACCATTTAAAATTTCAGATATCCAACGATGACCTATCATGCTTGAATCTCTACATGGATTTTTCACAACATAATTCATGAAGTAATTGGTAACATTAGCTACAACAAGCATCAACACTTTGTTCTTCGTAATGTGATCGTCATCATCAGATGAAGAGTCATTTGATGATAATGAAGAGTCATTTGATGATAATGATGAAGACATCCTGTAGAAGGAAAAAAAAAGTCATAACACAATTGAAAATAAAAATCAAGAGCCAAACCATAACCAAGATCCATAGCATAACCAAAATTAAAAACAAAAATACATGACATAACCAAGGTTCATAATCAAGCAAAACTAATAAGTGTCAATGATATCAAATAGAGGAGAAACTAAGGAACTTGTGCTCAAGTGTCAAACTTGATCCATCCAAGTTGTAGTTCAGGATCTTCTAAAGCAACAAAGGTAATCCTATTTGCCCTTTTTTTCATCAGTCTAGTGGCTTTGTAAAATAGTTCTGCAACCCAGCAAATACAACACCAAAGAAATTAGCAGACACAGAAGCCCAAAATGACATATCAAGAATGGATGCTATAAAGGCTCCGGTCCATACTCCTATTCCAGGAAAAGGAACAACCACAAAGAGCATCAGACCAAGCAAATGCAGAATTGAATTCAAAGATAGGATATAGAATAGGCCAAAGAAAATTTCATAAAATTGCAAATGCAGAACTAATTACCTGCTAATATTCATATTATAAATTACTATGAAAGCAAAATCTATGAGATACATAAGTTACAATTTTCAGAATATTAGTTGAATAGTACACACCTGAATTTTGGCTTCCCACCATTCATCACTAGCAGCAGTGGTTTTCTTCTGTCCATCCCAGCCAAGACCAGTGTCCTTCCCAATAAGCTTAGCCCATAATTGTCATTCCATTTTTAAAGAATCCCACCTATTTCTGAATTGCTTATATTCATATGTCAAATTTGTTGTCTTATTGAACTTTTCTGCAATATTTGCCCAACCAAGCTTAGTGAAGTGGTTGTGAGGTTTATTTCCAGCATTTACCTCTTCTATGCACACTTTCAGCAGAATCTCAATCTTTTTATCACACCATTCTGCTTTCTTTCTTTTCACAGGAACTTGATTGAAAGACATTTCACAAGCTTAAGAAATAGAAACAATGATAAACATTTAAGAATATTTAGGGCACACAAATTGTTAACCTGTGATGTTAACAAATAAAGAAGAAGAGATGAAGAAGGATTATCTGAAGAGAAGTAAAAAAACAGAAGAGAGATTGAGGAATAGAGGAGCGAGGAAGACGCAGACCTTCGAGCGAGGAAGCGAAGAACCTTCGAGCTAGGAAGACGCAGAACCTTCAGCGAGGAAGACGCGGAACCTTCAGCGAGGAAGATGCAGAACCTTCAGCGAGGACGATGCAGAACATTCATTGAGGAAGAGAAAATTGCAGAATCTTCAGCGAGGAAGAGAAAATGGCATGTTTAGGGTTCAGAAATGTCAAGGGTATCCTTTGTCATTTTAAAATTTTTTGAAGACATTATTGTCCAAATATAATTTAATGATTAGATTCCCGAAAAGCACAAATGCATAAGTTAGAAATTTGAACTTTTAAAAAAGATATACTAACAACTTTTACTTTTATAAAAGCTAAAAAAACTTAACAACCAAACACTCTTAAAAAACAAAAAAAGACCTTTTCCTAGTAGATAAGATGCTAGACGATCTTCTAAGCTGCATCCAAACAGGCCCATAGTCGTAATATGGACAAGCTGTGTTAAGTCAATTTACCAAAAACAACTTGAGCAAATACTAGTTCTATGGACAAGTTGTTCTCCATGCGTATTTTCTTTCAGGGCTATTATTAGCTTTACTCGAGGACAGTGAAATACGTTGATAGAATGATTTGAAATTTGTAAATAGTTAAGGATTTAATTACAAATTTATAGTTTGAATAAGATATTCGTCCTTATACTTTATTCATAAGATTTTGACATGAGGTTTGATCCCTATCAGGAAGTGATATTTATTTAAGAATAAAGTATGTTTTTCATCTTCATAAATGTGAAAATATTTGAAATTTATTTTTGTAAATCTGAACCTATGATGATGATTTCTTATATTGGTTATACATATACTAGATGTAAATGTAATATTCTTTGATCTTGGTTATATATATAATTGATGTAAAATATGACATTTTCTATATTGATTATGTATGTAATGATGTAATATATAACTGATGTAAAAAGTTATACATATATGTTCATATGTTTGAATTTTATTATGAGTCCAAATATAATATATTTCAATTGTGAGGATGAAATATATATTGAAGTTTTTCATAGATGAATTTTAAATATTTTCATACTTACGAGGATAAAAAATATAATTTAGTTTTTATTTAAGTATGTTGTTCAAAACTTGAATTTGAATTTCAATCTTTTTCAAGATGTTATTGATTGTAAATCTTAGATAAATAATACTTCCTTAAAAATGCAAGGGTGCTTACTATGAACTTCTTTCATATCTTCGCACAGCGAAAATTATCTGTCACCAGGTTTTAATACTATTTTTTAATTGATGTCTAATAATAATAAAATAATAAGTAATAGAAAAGAGTAGCAACCTTCAAACTAAAATTGTTTCTTATCCCAAAAAATTCAGATATTTCTCAGTAGTGAGTGCGGACCATGTCACATGCTATTACTGTTATATCTAACATTTAAAAGAAAAATAAAAATCGTTGATATCTAATCTAACATGCTTTAATTTATATAACATTAACCTCAACGTTCAACCATATTTAACCGAAAGTACTAATCAACCATGTGTAACCGAAAGCGAAAGTTTTCTTTTTCTGTGCGAACAAATTAAAAGGATGATCATCAGATTGATCTTTAATACTCTGTCGGCGATAATTATTCCTTTAATGTCCAAAAAGAATTCTTTCTCATTTCAAGTTTTCAACATTGTCTATTTACAAAGTATGTCTAGTAAAGAAAACTATTATGAATCATTAAAATGCATAGTACTATTGTTAATAAATGTAAATGCAAGATTGGAAACTGCAATGTGCAATCACTTTTATTGATTGATACGTTTGTTGACGTTTTCCTCACTTTCTAGTTTTGCCCATGTGTGGTAGGGCACCTCTTCCTTGATGAATTTGTTGAATGTGACATGCACTAATTCATTTGTTATGAGTGGGGACAATGGTATTGTCATATGTGGAAAAGATACTAGACCTTTTTCGTGTCAGTACATGGTAGACAATAACACTATCTAATCCTACCCCATATACTCTTTTGCTACCATTCTCTTGAATTTTTTAGACATGGTTTTGTTCACCATTGAATGACCTATTGAATTAGCTGAATTCTTCTGAGCTGACGGTGCTAATTATCAATCATACAGGTGTGTTTGAGTAAGCTTTTTTAAGAGAGAGAAAAATAAAAATAAAAATAAAAAATGAAATAAATTTTTTTATAAATTAAAATTAATTCTTCATTAGTTAATTTGTCAAAATTCTTTCATCTAATTTCTTTGAAAGGATATTTACAGATTAACAAATAATTAACTAATAGAGAATTAATTTTAATTTATAGAAAAATTTATTTCATTTTTTCTCATTTTTTAGATAAACTTATTCAAACATGTTCATAATCTACTCCCTGCTAAGAATATAACCTTTCTTCATTTTGAATTTCATTATTCTATCGAAAGAATTAGAGAAAAGTAAACACAAAACATTGACTAATTTATTGCTTATTAGTTTCCGTCATTTGGCGTCATTCTCCACTTCTAAATGTGTTGAGTACCTAACAAAGTGCAATCAAATGTTTTGCACCAAAAATATCCATATCAAAATTAACAGCCCCGATTATAACAAGGAGCCTAACAACTTCTATACTATTACTATATGAAGCGTGAAACTTGAGTTACAAAAAGTTGTAAAGCATTTTGTTCTACACACAATAATTATGTGAAGTCAATAACTTCTGTTAAGCATATGTGAAAGATAATACACTCCTAAAAACAATTTTTGAAAAAAGGAAAAATATTAAATAAGTTTTTAATCTCCGTAAATATTTTGAAATTTGATTTTAATATCTATAAGATTTTTGTATTAGGTTGGAGTCATCCCTATATTTTATAAAAAGTTAAATAATGATTTTGATTCTTATCATTGAATGATTTATATCAAGTGTTAAATTGACTAATTATTATTCTAACTTAATAATACGATAGATATCTTAATCATTAACTAAGACATCCGTTATTTCTGTCTTTGTTGTTAAGTGACTTCTGTTAATGCTAAGTTTACTAATTATAATCTAAGTTACCATTATCCTGTGTACCCTAATAACTATCACTTCAATGTGTGGTAGTGGCTAAGAGGGGAAGAAGTTGAAAGAAATGCAATATTAAAAGAGACGGGCAAAACAAGCAATGTTAAGAGGACAATGATGAGGTCTTGTATGGTGAAAATGAAGAAGAGGGAGGCATAAAAGATGGCTTGAAATTAGGGAAAAAGAAGAAGCCCAATGTAGGAGCAAAAGAAAAGGAAAGACTGAAGGAGGAAGAAGCTAAAGCAGAAGAGGAAATACCAGAAGTCCACTGCTTATTATAACACTTCAATATATTTTTTAAAATACTTCATTATTAGTTGAAATTTATTAAAAAATTTGTAATTTGTAATTTTTAATAAATGTCAACTAATAATAAAAAGTGTTTAAAAAATATGTTGGAGTACAAAATTATACTTAATCAAACTCAATTGATTGAAAATTATATGAATTGTTGTAACTCCCATACATGTCTTTAATTTTTCCAAATATAAAAATTACAAAAATTAAACAACTTTCAATCTTTATTACTTGGGTTCAATCCTCATTAAATGCCACAATTATACACAAAAAATTCTCATCCTTATTTAATGAGTTATCCTTCATAATTTGGTCATTTTTAATAAATTGTAGGTAATAATAAATAATTGAAAAAAGTATGGTAAAAGAATATATTACCAACACTCTTCCAAATCAAATAGCAAGCCTACCATGAAACTCCCTCCAGTTTGATGTCAAGTTTAGGGGAAGAAAGATCACCTTTATAATCAACCTAACTACCCATTTGGTTGGAAAGAGATAAGTGCAACATGCTCCATCCTATCATTGAAAGTGGAATAATCATTGGTTTATAATCCATGGTCTTGCAGGTTTACAAGGTTTCGGTTTCAAACACCCAAATTAAAGCCAATATAGGCGTGAGGATCAGTGCATACACTCACCCTAGCTGCGTCAATAAACTGAAATTCCAAATTAATCTCACTATAAAATTCATATTGAACACAGTACAGAAGAGTGCTAAGAACATAGAGTGTGTTCCTGGCATTTGTCTTCTGTAAGATCAAAGAAATGATAGTGGCCAGCTAGATGGAATATCGTGGCGTTGCTTTCTCAGCAAAAGACACTTGTGTGACCAACAGTGTTTCTCCCATGCCCGGGATCAAGAGGTGTGGAGGAAACTAAGACATCCATTATTGGCTACCAGTGGTTGTGGTTTTTCGAGTCTAGTACTTTGTTGATACTAATATCAGGTAAAATTAAAATTCATATACTAATGTGCTGCCACACAAGATTTCATCAAGTGCTTCCACAGTGATGAAAAATGAAAACTAAGACTGAAATTAATCTGTATTTTATACCAAATGCTGCCACACAATAAATTATGGTTTTCAATGTTTAGGAAACAGAATAGAGCATCTAAACTCACAAATTTGAAAACTCTGGGAATCTAAGGTTAAGAGGAGTTGGTTATTGGCATAGAGTTTTATACAAAAGGAAAAAGGAAGATACACAATTTTCTAACCATGCTCTTTGAGATTGTATTGTGGGAAGCACGAATTCAGGTTTAGTTTGTTGGATGGTTACCATCAAATTGTTGAGGCTATAACATCTTTGAGACCTCATTGTTTGCTAGTAAAAAAAAGACATGTTTCTGATATTCGTAGCTGCATTAAGGATCCAAACAGCTTCTTGTTTGTTATATAAATTTACACTCCTTTTTCACCAGAGAGTCTTCTAAACAGCAGTAAAGAACTATATAATCTTCTATCAAAATAATTTGAGTGTGCTAATATCAAAATCGCTTCCTAAAATACTAAAACAGCAAACACAGTTCAAGTGTGTGCAGATATAAAATAATAACAAACATCCTATCAGAAGAAGTGTTGGATAGCAATTTTTTGACATCACTGCACCAACTATTTGACCCAAAAAAAGGACTCAAATAGTGACCCATCTACCTTTTCCGCTTCCTTAGCCTCAACTCAGGAAATTTAAGAGGGACAGGAAGTGTGGCATAAAAAATGTTTTTCTGGCGGGAAATTTTGCAACCCAAATGCTCATAGAGTTGTCTCACAGGCAGTATATTCATGCTCAGATCCTTTGCTATATCTGTGTAGTCAGTTCGGAACTCATCAGAGAAAAGCGTAAGCACCAAGATATAACAAATGAGAAGACTAATCTTTTCAGGGGGCAGCCTTTTTGATTCAGAAATAGCAAACATATTTGAAAATTTATGACGCAGAATGTTGGGGATTTTATGGCCCTTTGCAGAGGAGACATCAAAGGAATGCTGATCTTTGAACTTTATAAGATGATTCATGTATGAGAATATGCAGGAAAGCTGCTTCTTTTCTGACTCATCCTGTAAACATAAACAATGGATGAAGGATATATTAGTTGGAAAAAAACAAAAATCAAAACTTGCATAGTATTTTTTAAAAATAAAAAAAGGATTTAGTACTGAAATAACAAACTTCTCAACAAGCACTTATAAAAGAAGAAAATAAAGAAGTAAATTAAATCAACTTATACAAGTTAGTAGTCCAAGCAAGTTAAAATCAACTTATGTAACTTTATTATTTTAGAAGCCCTCTTATCTTTACTTCTCCAAAAGTTGAAGTGCATAACTTGATTTTAATTTATGGAAGAAGTTTGATTCATTTTACCTCCCTATTTCTTCTCCTATACAAGTTAGTCCAAACTAACCTTAGTATTTATACATTCAGGTCCCCTATCTTGCCACAATAACATTGCGGTAATCATATTAGAGAAAAACATTACAACAGCTACAAAGGGTTTCAACAGAAGCAAGCAGCTTCTGTAACTTAACTAGTGATTAGCTTACTCTGCTACACTTAACTAATTTCTTACAAATTCCCCTAGAGAGAATTCTAGAATGTTGATGAAAATAAATTCTTCAATTATTGATAGAGCAAAAGTCAAAGCACTTCTAATTCTTCCATGGTGTAGGCAAGTGTAGAGTATAACTAGTACAGAAGAGAAAAAAATTCCAACTCAGACAGTCCCAATTGATCAATAACTATGAACTCTGAGGTTCTTGTTTTTAAGGAAAAAGGCTATATTTATATCAATACCTTAATAGTCCTTACTCTCTCTATCCTGTTGCGAACAAAAGTTGGATAAGCACTGAAGTCTGCTTCATCTCCCCATTGCAAATTATTATAAATGTCTTCAAGATAATCCCATTCTCCCTTAAGGATGATTTTGTCCAATATATATGCCTCCTGAGGTGTAGTTGCAGAAGCATCATATGGTGGTATATTGCGAGAAACATGAGATTCTGTACTTTCAAGAGCCATTTTGTTTACTGTGACACTTTTCATTTTCTCATCCAGATTCCTTTGAGATTCAGCATCTTCATCTTGTCTGAGAGCTAGCTTCTTTTTAGCCTGCAAAATGATACAGATTCCAAGATTAGTTTAAAACCATTGTAGTAAAGTGAGCTGAACTTAGTTGAGTGATACCTAATGGAAGACACCTAAATGCATGATTTTTGCGGATGATATAGTTATGATTGAGGAATCAAGAGAATAGATTAACTCTAAACTTGAGCTTTGGAGACAAACTTTGAAATCAAAGGATTTTTGCTTGACCGGAAGCAAATATATATATATATATATATATATGCATTGCAATTTTAGGAAGAAACAAGAGGAAAATGATTTGGAGGTAAGAACCACAGGTTTCTAAGTTGAAGTACCTGAGATCAATATTACAAAATGATGGAGAAACTAATGAAGATGTCACATGGGATATCAACACGTTCAGTTTTGGTGCTTTTTCTACCACAATCTGCACCTAGGTCAGTATAATGATAATTTTGAGCTAAATACACTGCATGTCTTAGATTGCCTAATTTCTTTCTTTGCATGTCTTGATCTTGTTAAAAATCAGAAAAGAGATTGTATAATTTTGAGTTGAAATTTAATAATTTATACTTATCTAGTCTAATACCAATTTTATTTTAAAATAGGAATTCAGATGTATTCAAGGCAACAGAACCGGAGTTGTAGAGGACCATTTGACCTGATTCAAGGGACTAGTAAAAGTTGAGATGCAACTCTTTTTAGGATAAAAAACCTAGGCTTTTAGGAGGTTACTATGAAATTAAATTGCAAATAAAACAGAACTAGCCCAACAGTAGAACATATTCTGAATGTACATTGTCAGAGTAATATAGTAAGACCATTAAAATATGATTTTCTCTCATAATTTATAATCCGTGTTGGTCATTTATGATAATTAAATTATGAAATCAGTAAAGTGGTATAATCTCACTGAGCTGTTCCACAAGATGAGCTGTATTAATGGTTCTTCTAACTTCACTCCAAAGAAAATTGAAGTTTTATACCAGTCATTACATTTACTAATCTGTACTTTGCGGACTGCGGTACACATCCACACATTAATATCAACTTTTCACTGTGAATTCAGATTCAGTAGTTTGTTGTTAGAACAACTAGCAAAAGGGCTAAATATGAGTCAGAAAATACCTTCTCTATATCCTTCTTTGTTCCCCATATAGAAGTAGTCTCGGCAAACTTCTGCTGCTGAGTCATCTCTTCCAAGGTCGAAACTGCAGGCTCATTGTCGGAAGCCGCCGCGCCTTTAACCTTAGGCTCCAATCTGAATATCTGAACAACAACCACTAATTAGCACAGTACACATTGACTTATTCTAAATGAAACCTTTTTTCCCATTCAAAATTTTTACCTTATTGCCAGCAATGGGCATAACCTTAAGGGTCCCAGCTTCCTTGTCAAGAACCCCAAGCGCGTATTTGGCTCGGTGTCTGGCTGCAGCCTCGCCAGCATAACTGGTTCCAACAAATTCCACCGAAGACCCGGGAGGGCGGACTACAAGCTGCAGCCTCTTGGGCATGTTCCTGTGCCGGTAAACTTGAAAATCCGAGGAACCGGTGCCGTGATTCCTGACCGGATCAAAGCCGGAAGGGAAATAACCAACAATAGGAGGGGTTTTATTCGGGTGCTCAGGGACAACCTCAACCTCAACCTCAATCTGTTCCGGTTGAGCTGGGACAACCTCAACCTCTTTCTTCTTGTGCTTCTTTTTCTTCTCCTTCTTGGCAAGTTTGAATTTTTTTCCTTCAGTGTCTAAATCCATCGTTATACTGTATCACAGTGAAGAAGGGTTTGAGAAATATTAAGTGTTCTTAACACATACAAATTATAGGGAGAGTGTTAGGCATGGCAACAGGGGCAGTCGGGGGCGGTTTTTTCTTACCCCACCCCCACCCCGGACTCTCAAAACCACCCCTGTCCCCGAAAACTGCTGGGGTTAGAAATTTGGCCCCATCCCCGCCCCCGAAATACGCTTAAAAAATTCCTGTTAAAAATTTAATTACAAACAACAATCATAGCATGAAAATCGACGGAGCCAAGTCTCAAATGTATGTAACTAGAATAAATTTCCAACACAACTCCAACAAACATTAGATGTAGCTACACTCTTAAACCGACGGAGCCAAATGTATGTAACTACAATAAAATTTCAACATTAGATGTAGTGTTCACTTGTTGCTTCATATTTTTTTTTTATAACAGTGGCACTATGTTAAAACTTAAGCTTGTTTTTAATGTATGTTGTAGATCAAAATGTTACAATATACATTGCATGGTTCACCAATTTATCCTTTTAAAAAGCATCATATAATTGCTTGATCATATAACTTTGATAAATGACTAAATAAACAACTATATGACTAAAAGATTAATATAGAAAAACAATTTATAGTTTTATATTAACTCTGTATCAAAAGTTTTGCCTAATGCTTGAAAATGTTTGGGCACGACCCTCATTTGGTGTTTTCCAAAATATGTTCCTCAACTCATAAACTTTCCACCAACCTGTTATTCTTTGCCTGCTGTTTTCTATGCAGAGAATCATTCGCTAGCTTAAAATTTTCTCCCCCAACTACACTAATCATAACCAGAAGACAATAACAGCAAAAATGATTACTGGGCAGCAAGAGAATTAACTTAAACGGAAATACTTACTTTACAGAAAGTAATTTTTTAGAGATGGAAAGGAAAAAGTTAAAAAAAAAAAAATGATTCTGAACTGTGAATACTCCAAAAAAGATAGTATCTCCATGGGGCATACACTCATTTGATGCTCAGGATGGGCATACACTCATTTGATGCTCAGGGTTCTTGTCTAGTTAATTCATCATCATATAAAGAATAAAATTAGAACCCCATATCGGAGAAACAGAGAGAGATAATTCAAAGAATCACAAAACTGCATTGGGATTCAGATCTGAGTGCTTACAAGGATACCAAACTGAAACACAGTTTCGTGGATTTTCTGTTTTGCGCCTCCAATCAAATCAATCTGAACAAACTGAGAACGAGAAGCTACGAGATCGAGAACGAGAAGTGACCGGAGGTTCGTGACCGACGATGCGTTGACGGCAATGCGTGACGGCGGTGCGTGAGTGAGTGGTGTGAGAGGGAAGCAACGAGAAGTGAGAATTGAGAACTGAGGATTAGGAATTCAAGTTTTCTTCTTTTATAATATATATGGGTATTTTTTATACCAATTATAGATTTGATTTGATTTATAGAGATAATTATAAACATAATATTATTAGGGGATTTTAAAAATAAATAAGTTATTTTAAATTTTCAACTTTCAATTTTTTAAACGAATTGATTTATAGAAACAATAACAAAAATTTAGAGATAATATATTTGTAGATTTTCAAAAGGAATGAAAAAATTATTTTAAATTTTCATTTTCTAGTTCTTTAAACTAATTTATTTATAGACATAATACAAATATTTATAGAGACAATAATATTCATATATTTTTAAAAGGAATGAAAATCCTATTTTCAATTTTCAATTTTTAATTCTTTAAATAAATTGATTTATAGAGATGATAACAAAAATTCATAGAAATAATTATTTTCAAAACTAATGAAGGAACTATTTCTAATTTTAATTCTCTAAACAAATTGATTTATAAAAATAATAGCAAAAAATTATACAGATAATATTATTCAAGGATTTTCAAAAGAAATGAAGAAACTATTTTAAATTTTCAATGTCTATTTTTAATCAAATTGATTTATAGAAATAATATTATTCACGAATTAAAAAAATGAAGAAACGCATGTCTAGTATTACAAATTCCTTATACTTAATTTTAAATCCTGCATCACACGAATTTGTTTAAATTATATGTTTCTAATACTTACATTTCTTATTTTTGCAAAATTTGTACATAAATAAAATTAACTTTTAAAATATTTAGCAATATATTAAATGCCATTCCATTAAAATTGGGAAAGATAATTAATTTTGATTGACTAGATGTTAGATACACAAAATAATTTTTTATGGTCTTGAGCAATGTTTTAAACACTGATCAGCTGACCTAGTCAGAGTACTGGGTCACTAGGTCAATGGTCGAACCGGTGGGTCACTAATTAATCCGCATGACTCAGTCTGTTATAAAAATATAAATTTTTTATACCTATCTTAAAATATTTTAAAAATAATATCACAAATTAATATAATTTCATAACATAAATAATCAGATACCAAAATGTTAAAAAAAACATCATTGTCCAAGTTCAAACAAACAAGTAACAAAGATCACAAACATATTCAAATGTAATAATGCCCACCAATGAAAAGTAGTGGCAGATCAATTCAATTCAGTTCAATTCCATGGTTTTCATATCTAGGAGACTAGGACATACAAAACCAATTTCTTGAAGCCAAGAGGAAAGGCATAGATCAAAGTTCAAACTTCAAACTACACGGCGATACAGTCGCGCTACGACGACGATGCAATTGCTCGAGCCTCGTTGCTGAGCTCTTGAAGCGGCGCGAATGGAAGATGAGATCGACACGGTTGTGCTGCGACGGTGACGCGCTCAAAGCTGAACTGTTGAAGCGGCGCAAACTGGAAAGCACAAACGAAGACTGAAGCGGTGCAAACTTGGAACTTGGAAGGAACTTTGGAACAACCAGTAGAGACGCAGAGATGCAGAGAGCCATAGGAGTTTTTATTTTGAAAACCTAATCAAAAAACAACGCCATTAAGGTTCACCAACAATTTTTTTTTATTATAAAAAAATGACCTGGTTCGGGTCAACGGTTGGACCACATAGTAGACCGAGTCATTACCGATGAACGCGAGCGAAAAGTATTCCCGATCCGCTGGCATGAACGACTCGGTCCACTCCCCGGTTCCCGGTCCGACCGGCTGGGTCGATTTAGTTTTCAAAACTATGGTCTTAAGGCATATTTATCTTAATTATATTTATTACATCAAAATGTTAAATATATACACAAAATGGACATAGAATAATATTTTTAGGACTAATTTTTGTATTCATGTTTATTTAATTAAATAATGAAAAATAAAGAAAATTGCAAGTTTAGAAGAAGAAGGAAATGCTTACATGATATTCTGAGAAATGCACAAGAATGCACAAGAACGGGCATTTTGTTTGCATACACCTTGAGCTTCATCTTTCAACAACATTTACATTTGTAATATATTCATGGGGACCTCTCTTTTTTCAGTCAATTGACTTTTGTTTGATAGGAAAATTATTTTTTCAACATCAAAATCCTTTAAGTAATCATTTTTTGGCTTCCATGCTTCAGATGAAGGTAGGCTTAAAAAATTTTGTAGTAACATTTCTTTACAATTGTGCATATACATTCTAAGATATGCAAAAAAAAAATATTGCTCATAAAATGTGGGAGAAAATGGTGTGATTACACACCAATTTGGCGTTCGTTACTCAGTTTATAGGAAAAAATAGTTTAAAAGAGGGAGTGTGTTTTCTCTTGCATTTATTCATTTTAATATAATAGTAATTGCTGTAAAAAAAAGTGATGCACATATATGAAAGAGGTATATTAATAACAAATGAATGAGAAAGCGAGAAATGTCGAACTTTGAAAGACACCTTAATGCATGCTTTTTGCGGATGATATAGTTATGATTGAGGAATCAAGAGAATATGTTAACTCTAAACTTGAGCTTTGGAGACAAACTTTGAGATCAAAGAATTTTTGCTTGAATAGAAGCAAATATATATATATATATATATATATATATATATATATATATATATGCATAGCAATTTTAGGAAGAAACAAGAGGAAAATGATTTGGAGGTAAGAATTGGAGATCTGGTACCACAGGTTTCTAAGTTGAAGTATCTGAGATCAATATTACAAAATGATGGAGAAACTAATGAAGATGTCACGTATGGGATATCAACATGTATAGTTTGGTATTTTTTTCTACCACAATCTGCACCTAGGTCAGTATAGTGATAATTTTGAGCTAAATACACTGCATGTATTATATTGCCTAATTTCTTTCTTTGCATGTCTTGGTCTCGTTAAAAAACCAAAAAAGAGATTGTATAATTTTGAGTTGAAATATAATAATTTATACTTATCTAGTATGATACCAGTTTTATTTTAAAATAGGAATTCAAATGTATTCAAGGCAACAGAACCAGAGTTGTAGAAGACCATTTGACCTGATTCAAGTAACTTGTAAAAGTTGAGATGCAACTCTTTTTAGGATAAAAAACCTAGGCTTTTAGGAGGTTACTATGAAAGTATTCAACTATGCACAAAGCCCTTTTTTGGCACTAAGGAAGTGAGAGGTCTTGAAGACTCTATAGAAGAAAGTTTTTGTGCTATTTTGTGCATTTTTTATTTTTGTTTATATTTGTGTAATTTTTGTACTATATTTTTTCTTATTGAAATTTAGTATAATATATTGTTTGTTTAATAATTTTTTGGGTGAAATAAAATTGAAAATCATTTTAAATAAATTATTTATGATTTTTTTTGTGTATTTCACTCTCCCTTGGTGATGCCATGTGATTGTGTTTTTAATATGTAATTTTATGTTGTAAATTTACAAATTAAGTGTTCTTAACTCATAATTTATAGGGAAAATGTAATTTACAAGTTTTTCTGAGATGAAAAACATGAAAAGAAACCACGCAAAATAATTGAAAAGAAATACACAAGTTTTCTGAACAGAGAGAAAACAACACAACCTCAAGGTTGAGAGATGGTGGCGTCTATTGGTGAACAGTGAAAATCCTAAACCTTGAACCCCAGAGAGTTGAACTATGGTTTTGAAGTCGCACGTGTATGCAAACGATGCCTAGGTCCATTTTAATTAAGTAACTGGGCCCAAGTCCTATTTTAGTTTAGCCCATACTCTATTCTTTTTTGGGATTTCTTATGATTTAAGACCTAATTTTTAAGATCATTTTCTTTTCCTTTTGATTTTTTGTTCTAAATTCTTTTTATCTAGTTATTATGTGATTTTTTATTAAAAAAATTTGTGACATCGAACTATAGGGCTTTTGTAGAGGAAGATTGTATAAATTTTTAGGTACCAATTTTGTGTATTTTCACTAAGTATAGAAGGAGAATTTTGGAAATTATACTATTGCTCGTGAGGTATGTACGAATTGCAAATTTTGGATTTCAAAATCCAATATTTTTTATTAAATAATAATTAGGACTTTTGTGTGGATGAATTAGAAATATTGTTTAGATTAAAACGCATACCTTGATCGCGCTAAAATTGCACTAAATTGACGCTAAGATGCATGACCTACACATGATTTGATTCAAATTGTGGGTTGACTTGGTTGAGATGAGATATGAAGTATCCAATTATGCACAAAGCCTGAGGAGTCTTCAGGACTCTTTAGAAGAAAGTTTTGTGCTATTTTGTGCATTTTTTTTATTTGTGTTTATTTTTGTGTAATTATTGTACTATATTTTTTCTTATTGAAATTTAGTATATTATATTGCTTGTTTAATAATTTTCTGTGTGAAATAAAACAAAACTAGCCCAACAGTAGAACATATTCTGAATGTACGTTATTAGAGTAATATAGTAAGACCATTAAAGTTTGATTTTCTCTCATAATTTATAATCCGTGTTGACCATTTATGATAATTATATTATGAAATCAGTAAAGTGGAATACTTTCATTGCGTTGTTCCACAAGATGAACTATACTAATGGTTCTTCTAACTTCACTCCAAAGAAAATTGAAGTTTTATACCAGTCATTAAATTTACTAATTTGTACTTTGCGGTACACATTCACACATTAATATCAACTTTTCAATGTGAATTCAAATTCAGTAGTTTGTTGTGAGAACAACTAGCAAAAGGGCTAAATACGAGTAAGAAAATCCCTTCTCTATATCCTTCTTTGTTCCCCATATAGAAGTAGTCTCAGCGAACTTCTGCTGCTGAGTCGTCTCTTGCAAGGTCGAATCTGCAGGCTCATTATCGGAAGCCCCGCGCCTTTAGCCTTAGGCTCCAATCTGAATATCTAAACAGCAACCACTAATTAGCACAGTTCACATTGACTTATTCTAAATGATGTCTTCCTATTCAAAATGTTTACCTTATTGCCAGCAATGGTCATAACCTTAAGGGTCCCAGCTTCCATGTTAAGAACCCCAAGCGCGTACTTGGCTCAGTGTCATGCCGCAACCTCGCCAACATATTTGGTTCTAACGAATTCCACCGAAGACCCGAGAGGGTGGACCACGAGCTGCATCCTCTTGGGCATGTTCTTGTACCAGTAAACATGAAAATCCAAGGAACCGGCGCCATGATTATGTACCGGATCAAAGCTAGAAGGGAAATAACCAACAATAGGAGGGGTTTTATTCGGGTGCTCAGGGACAACCTCAACCTCAACCTCAATTTGTTTAGGTTGAGTTGGGACAATCTCAACTTCTTTCTTCTTGCTCTTCTTTTTCTTCTCCTTCTTGGCAAGTTTGGATTTTTTTCCTTCAATTTCCAAATCCATCGTTATATTGTATCACATTGAAGAAGGGTTTGAGAAATATTAAGTGTTCTTAACACATACAAATTATAAGGATAGTGTAATTTTCAAGTTATGAGATGAAAAACATGAAAAGAAAACACCCAAAATAATTGAAAAGAAAGGCACAAGTTTTTATAAAAGAGAGAAAACGCAACTTTAAGCTTGAGAGATGGTGGCGTCTGTTATCGAAGAGAGAAAATCCTAAACCCTGAACCCTAGAGGATTGAACTATGTTTTTGAAATCGCAGGTGTATACACTACCTAGGTCCATTTTTATTAGCTAATAGGGTCGAAGCCCATATTTTAGTTTAACCCATACTTTATTCTTTTTGAGATTTCTTATGACTTAAGGCCTAACTTTTATGATCATTTTCTTCTCCTACTTATTTTTGTTCAATTTTTTGTTTTTTTTATCTAGCTATTATATGAGATTTTTTTATAAAAAAATTAGGACACCAAACTATAGGGCTTTTGTAGAGGAAAATTGTATAAATTTTCAGGGACCAATTTTATGTATTTTCATTAAGTATAGAAGGAGAATTTTGGAAAATATACTATTTCTTGTGAGGTATGTAGGAATTTCGAATTTTGGATTTCAAAATCCAACATTTTCATTAAATAAAAATTAGGAATTTTGTGTGGATGAATTAGAAATATTGTTTAGATTAAAACATCCTTAATAGCACCAAAATTGCACTAAATCCACACTAAGATGCATGACCTACACACGATCTGATTCAAATTGTGAGTTGACTTGGTGGAGATGGGATATGAAGTATCCAACTATGCACAAAGTCCTTTTTTTTTGCACTAACGAAGTGAGGGGTCTCGAGGACTCTATTGAAGAAAGTTTTTGTGCTATTTTGTGCAGTTTTTATTTGTGTGTGTTTTTGTGTAGTTTTTGTACTATACTTTTTCTTATTGAAATTTAGTATATTATATTGCTTGTTTAATAATTTTCTGGGTGAAATAAAATTGAAAATCATTTTAAAGAAATTATTTATGATTTTTTTGGTGTATTTCACTCTCCCTAGGTGATGCCATGTAATTGTGTTTTTAATATGTCATTTTATGTTGTAAATTTACAAATTAAGTGTTCTTAACACATAAATTATAGGGACAGTGTAATTTACAAATTCTATGATGAAAAACATGAAAAGAAACCACGCAAAATAATTGAAAAGAAAGGCACAAGTTTTCTGAACAGAGAGAAACACAACCTCAAGGTTGAGAGATGTTGACGTCTGTTACTTAACATAGAAAATCCTAAACCCTGAACCCCATAGGGTTGAACTATGTTTTTGAAGTCGCACGTGTATACAGACAGTGCTTATGTCCATTTTTATTAACTAACAAGGTCAAAGCCCAGATTTTAGTTTACCCTATACTCTATTCTTTCTGGGATTTGTTATTTCCACTCTCACTTTTTACTAATCCACTCCCCTTTATAGCTTTGTTTCCCAAGATACCCTCAAAAATAATCTCGTGATTATACACTCCCCTTTTTCGGCCTCTTTAACCAAAAACTGCACTCCTCCACCTCTAACCCTTGTTACGACGCCATGCAATGCAACAACGCCACCTTGGGACTTCAGAATTCAAAAGTGTGCAAGAGAGAGGACGAGCGAGAAAGATGCCATGAGAAAAAAAGGGCGTCCAAAAAGCTGAAGTTTTGATAAAGAAATCTGGGGCTGATGAACGCAGCTTAATCCTGGCTCTTGTGGTTTTAGTCATATGTTGTATGCATTTATTCTTGCGGGCTAAGCTCGGGTTGGTGATTTGTTTGGGGGCACCAATGTTGTGGGTTATTAGAAACTATGTAATTATGGATGCTAAAAAAAGCAGTTTTATAAAAATAACTATAAGTCTATAACTATATAACTAGTTATATAAAAATAGGTATAAAATGTAACGACCCACCTCGTCGCTACTGAATCACTAACTCTTAATTACTCTGATAACAGATTTTAATGAAAATCCCTTATAATTGATTATGAAAATGGTAGTAAGTTTTTCGTAAATAAATATTCATCACCATAAAGCAAATACGTAGATAAATGTGCATTTAAACATTGCAATTCATTCACATGTAAAAACATAATTTAGTTGTATTTACAAGTATCTACATCTGAAATGTACAATTTCTTCAAAAGAAAACAAGAGACTAATCTACAGAAGAGTTGACTATCAAAACACAACTCTTTTCCGAAATCTGATCCATCGTCATCACGACGGCTCGGCGGCTCCAACAAAAAGGAGATCTTCCTCCAAGTCACCTAATGATGTCCATCTGCTCACACGTATGAAGGTTTGCGATCACAGGTACCAATCCACACGGTACAAACAAAGCAAAGGTGAGTTTATAATGAAAAAACAACAAGTAATAGATAACAATAGTTAGAGAAGGCAATCCAAAACATCACAATATCATCACAAAACCCAATCATTTCATCACGCAACAAACAAGGACAGTCATCCAAATGCATTCCACAATCAACCTATAATGGTTAGAATGATGCATGCTCCTGACTCATCTCTCAGCATGCAATATAGTATCATCCAGGAAATAGTCCAACATAGGGAGATGATGCAGTAGGATGTCAGGGTCACTCTGTCGTGCACAGGCCTCTCCCCCACTGGTGATCAGCCATGGATCTCAATAAAGGAGTTCCAAACAGTTGTGCCCCCAGTACCTCCGTACTCTGCAGCTAATCATCGTATTTACGTAAAACAAATGAAGTATTTCACGTGGGTATCATCAGTGCATGACCTGACCAGAAACAAATCCTTCCTCGCAAGGATGATCCGCAATGCACCCCCCATGTACATACATACCGCCTTAACATGAGCTCACCGATGCAATGATTGTGGCTAGGAACAAATTCTTCCTCCCAAGGGTAACCAACTGATCATTGCATCATTCGGTATATACATAGCATACAACCACAACATCATCATCAATATTATCTCCTCATATATCAACCTTCATTATTCCAACATTATCATATACAATCATTACTTACACATCAATCATAAGCACAACGTAAACTAGTGAGCCAAGATGGTCCACTAACTAGGCAGCACTAGTGAAAAAGAATAAACTGAGCTTGACAACACTAGCCCAACAGTTCTAAAGAAAGAAACGAGCTCAACAGCACTAAAGAGAAGAACTGAGTCCTGGAAAGGAACCCGATCACTCTAAAGAAGGGGAAACGAGCTCAACATCTCTAAAGAGAAGAAACGAGCTCGGGAAAGGAACCCGGTCTCTATAAAGAAGGAAAACGAGCTCAACATCTCTAAAGAGAAGAATTGATCCCAGTAAAGGAACCTGGTCGCTCTAAAGAAGGGGAAACGAGCTCAACATCTCTAAAAAGAAGAAATGAGCTCGGGAAAGGAACCCGGTCGCTCTAAAGAAGGGGAAACGAACTCAACATCTCTAAAGAGAAGAAACGAGTCCGGGAAAGAAACCCGATTGCTCTAAAGAAGGAGAAACAAACTCAACAGCTCTAAAGAGAAGAAACGAGTCCAGTAGCACTAACCCGGTAGCCTTCACCTCCACAAACACTGTTAAAAAGGTTTTTGGGGAGTTCACATCAATAGACATCAACTTCACAGACAGGGGATTCTTACAACATCAATATCTTCACACAAAAACACCATCAATCATAACATTCTGCATCCCATTCGTTAAAAGACATAGATTTTCTTGAAAATCAATACATAACAGGGACATGCAGTTATCTTTATAGTTGGACTTCCTGACCCCCAACTATGGTATCTAAAACTAATTATCAACATAATAAACTCCCCTTACCTAACCAGGAGTCCTTCTATTACAGTCTAGCAATGTTATAACACTATGCTTTGAAGCGTGAGCTTGTCCAAACACAGGGCTCTCAAGGAAGCCAAGAAAAGAAAGGTTGGGGCTCCGTTCTTGTTTGAACTTCGAGAAGGGTTTTTGAAGACTTCTACTCCGGTCACGAGGTTCCTCTTAGCGTAGGGGTTTCGTGGCAAGCTACGGTGGTCCTTGGTGGTTCAGAGTGGTTGAAGGGAGTGGTTTTAGGATGTGGAAAGCTAGAGAGAAAAATGCAAAAGAAGAAATAACACGCTTCCGCTGCGCCACTCTGATACTTATATATAAATGACTTGACAAACTCACTTAGCGTGTACGTACAACAACCATGGACAAAACAAAGTTGACTTAACCGAACATTCACCAAACACTCATACCAAAACACAAGCCTAACAAAACAACAAATTATGAAATAAATTAAACAATCAAACAACATAACACACATCAAACATCTATCTCAGAAACTCGAAATTTCAGGATGTTACATAAAACTATGACTAATTTTATAGAAATGAGTATTTCAAATAACTTATTTCTATCCATCCATAATTATTTATGTAATTAATTTTAGATATAACTTGTTAAATAATTGGTTATATAATTAGTTTATTCATAACGAGTCATATATCTATATTTTAAAAACAATAATCAATTATATCAATTTTTATCCATATTTGGAAACTAGTTATAATTATAGTCATAATACTTACTTATCTATATATATGGTTATAGTTATGATTAACTTGTTGCCTGACTTTTGTAACGTTGTATCTACCTCTTTCGGTTAGAGCATCTCCAATGGGAGAAACCCATTTGGGTTTCTTAACCAATTTTTTGTGGCCCCTGCAGTACTTTTTGTGGTCCCGCCAGCGCCATGTCACTCCTAAGGAACTCACTTAATATTTTACTCCAATGCAAGAAATCATAAGGAACTCAAAAAAATCCATGTATTTATATTTTTTTAATAAAACTTAATATTTTTTCAATTTTCATAAATATAAATTATAATAAATAAAAAGAAACGCGTAACAATATAAAATAAAATTTTACATAATAATAAATAATTAAACACAATAACATCGAAATAAATAAAAAACCTAGACCTTGAAAAAAAATTACATCAATTTAGTTATTATTATTTTTGTTTCCGAAATATTCCCAACTATGCTCAACTAAATCTGCTTGGAGTTGTCCGAAAAAAAAATTACATCAATTTACAACAATTTTTTTTAACGGTCATATTTGTAACGTTAACTTTTCATTATACTGTTTACAATTTAAAAGCAAAATTATACCGTTTCACCTTGATATAAGAATATATAAATTATATTATAATTAAATTTTATAATCAATAAAAATATAGGGATTATCTTATTTCATCAAATGACTATTTTATTTATCACTTGTAATTTTATGTTTCAGCCTTAATTTTTTTTTTAAATTATAGTCCAATTATTGAGCCCATTAGCCCCCAGATCGGTCCACATGCCCACCTCCACTAGAAACTTCCACGCTGCTTCTTCCCTTCCAATTTCTTTTCTTCTCCTTCTATGGCCTTTCTTCTTCACTCCTATTTCTTTTTTTTTTCCTTCTCTGATGCGCCCTTCTCTGAGCCTTCTTCACTTCTCCTTCTCTGCGCATGGCCTTCTTGGCTTCTTCACTCTCTTCTCCGCGCCTCATCGAAGGTCCTCCACTCGAGCCAACTTCCTCGTGCCGCGTCCACCGTCGCGATCCCTTCACTGTCGTCGTGCGTCCACCGTCGTGGTCCCTTGCCGTCGCGGTTCTTCGCCATCGCGGTCCTTCGTCGTCGTAGTCCTTCGCCGTCGTGGTCCCTTCACCGTCGCGGTCCTTCACTGTCGTGGTCCATCGTCGCACCATCAGGTTTGTTATTTTCCCTCCTTCTTGCACTGGTAGTCGATCTGAAACGCATCTCTCTCTCCTCAAGTTTGCGTTCCTTATATAAGAAACGCATTTCTCCCTTCAAGAACCCGTTCCGCCACGTAAGCACCCTCCAATGCAAGATTTCTTCATGGAACCGGTTCGTCATCTAAAGGAACGCTTGAAGACACCGCATTGGAGATGCTCTTAGCTTTCTCACACCTTGTGATTAAGCGTGACTTTTCTAATAATAATTTTATTGGCGGTAAAAAAAATAGCATTAGCGTGTGGGATTAGAATTTAACTTTGTGGCTAGAGGTTGTCCCACAGTGGAAGAGATCGCAAAAGAATTATATAAGGGACTGCAAAAACATTGAAGAAGCAAAATGCAAGCATTATAAATGGGGAGCAAGGTTTTTAAAATCGGACCAGACTGGTTGATTTAACTAGTTGAACCAATTGAACGAGTTGAATCAGGAACAAATTAAATTACTGATCCAAATACTCTATATAACGAGAGCATCCCATAACCGATGGGAACCGATTAAATCGGTATAAAATCGGTGTTGCACTGGTATAGAAAATCAGGATCAAACCAGTTTTTTTAATGTTTTTATTTTTTTATTTAATCTAAAATATTTTTAAGATAAATAAAAATATTTTCTTAAATATTTCACATTTATACTAATTTATAACTTTTTAGATCCTAATTTTCTAATTATATATTATTTTATTACTTAAAATATTATATAATATTAAAAAATATAAAATTGGTTCAATCACAGTTTAACTACGGTTGAACCATTAAATCTTAAATCAGTGTCTTCAATGTTTCGATTTTAAAAACATTGATGGGAGTGTAGAATCACCTATGAACATTAGGGTCAAGGGTACTATGGGAAAAAATTAAAAAGAATAGTGGAAATAGAAACTCATTTTTTTTTCCTATTAACTAACCGGGTCGAAGCCCACTTTTTTCCTTGCACCTAAAATTTTAGGGAATTAAATCTTACACTCCCACAAGTGTATTATGCACCATCATATTCCATTCAAAATTATCCTATTGCCTTTAATGAATTAGCACTACCTTCCCTAACCCAGCCACGATGGCTACTTCCCGTTATGTCTCCCTCCCATGAAGGCTGCTCCCAACCTCCTTTGTCTCGAAGTTGTGCATCCTTGTTCCTTTCCTCCTCCGTCATCGAAGATAAGCTTGTTCCTTTCTGGAATGGGTTTGGGTTTTAGTGGGGATGCGTTATGGTAGGGGTGGTTTTCGGTCTAGATGGGGTCGCATTCTGGAATGTCCATTCCGTAACCAAAAAAAACTACTGAAATAGTCTTTCCATAAGCAAAAAAGCTTTCGGATTGGTCTTTCCATAACAAAAAAAGCTTTTGGAATGACCTTTCCGTAAGCCAAAAAACTTCCAGAATGGTTGCTCTGGAAGTACTTTAGCTTAAGTAACGACTATTCTAAAAGCTAATTTGTAAATGCAGAGCATCCTTTCTAAAAGTGTATTTTATATATTATAGAAAAAGGATTCCAAAAGTCAGTATTGGGCTTATGAAAAGCCTATTTTAGAACCAACAATTGCAATCCAAACTAGCCTTTTTGAAAGTGTATTTTGCATCTTCCAAAAAAACCATTGTGGAAAGTACAATTTTGGCTTATAGAATGACCATATGGAAGCAAAAATTGCAATCCAGAATAGCCTTTCCAGAAGTACATTTTGTACCTTCCAGAATGATCATTCCGGATAACACTATATTTTCTTGCGGAAAAGATGTTCCATAAGACTTTTCCTTTCGGAATGGCTATTCTGTAAGCAAATTTATTCCCATTACGTAAAGCTTGTTTTGGAAACAGGTCCACAACGTGAATGTGAATGCATTAAAATGTACCTGCGAAGTGGAGAGTTGGAGAAAGAAAGGGATTTTTGCAACGTTTATTTAGACTTGCTTTGTACCTTCGATGCTTGTGGAATAAGAGTTGGAGAAGAAGAGAATAATTGGAAAAGGGGTCTAGACTTGCGCTGCAAGAAGAAGAGAAGAACGAGAACAAACTACGGCTGCAAGAAAAAGAAGAGGAAAACAAGAAACTGAGGAAGAAAATAGAAAGGATAGGTTGGGTTTCTTAAAAAATGAGAGGTGCAGGAAACATTTGGGGAGGTGCAGAATTCAATTGCCAAAAATTTATATCAACTATTAGTTTTATAAAACATAATATTAAGACTAAGAAAAAAATGTTTTTTCCTAAGAAGGTCTTACTTAATAGCCCTTGTATTTTGGGGGGGGGGGGGTCATCATAGCATTCATGCAAAGTATTCATTAATCGTCTCTTTTAGAAAATTTGATTGACCATCTTTAGTGGAATCCCTCCTCTGAATAATATTTTTTCATTCATAATATTGGAACATGATATCTTGCTAAGAGGACCGAGTTCAATACCACTGAGACCAACAACTTGTTGATTAGTCGGTAACCCTTTACTAACCAAATCTTAACTTCTTATTTCTTTTTAGCAATTATAAAACTAAAATCAGCCATAGGAGTGAAAATGTTACAATTTTAATTTTTCTTTTCTTTTATGGGCCAAAAGCCCTTTAACAATCAAACATCAAGTTTAAATTAGGCTTTTGCTATATCCATTATCCTTTTTTTATGTGCACTCCCCTTTTTGTTTTTCTTTTAATGTTTACTATCATAAATAATTTCTATATCCAAAATACCCTTATATGATTATTCCGGAAAATATTCTCCAGAATGATGTTTATATTTTATATTTCGAATGATGTTTAAATTTTATATTCCGAAAAGTACTTTCTGGAACACAAAAGATTAAAATCACTTTGGAAAGTACTTTCTAGAATACAAAATAGTAAATTTTGGAAAGTACATTCTAAATACTGTTTTAATTTTTGTTTTTTGGAAAGTACTTTCTAGAATTCTATTTAAATTTATGTTCTGAAAAGTACTTACTGGAAGACAAAATCTAGACAAATTTTCCAGAAAGTACTTTCCAAAATTTAGTTAAAAAAAACATTTTACATCTATTCAAAAATCGAAAAAGACAACCATTTCATTAAAGTGGCACACAAAGAAAGCATTCTAATGTGTTTGTACCCCACCTCTTGAACCTCTAACCAAATTACAAAACATGTGCAAACCGTGTATGGAGATTCGAAGCTTGTAAAGACTTTTCCAAGTTTATGGCAAGAGAATAAAGCTATCAAATAAATAAAACCAAAAAAATGGGAAAAAAGGAAGACCAAAGTACGATATCCAATTGGAGTAACAAACGGAGTGATACAAAGGAAAGACACTAATGAAAAAGAGAGGAATGTTTTGTTATCATGAAAGAAGTGTATTGTTGGGGGAGTGTGTGACATTGTGAGGAAAATAAGGTGGTTTGAAATAAGGTTATTTAAGTTATTTGAAATGGAGCTAACAATGTTTGATAGAGAGAGCATGCACATGTAATGAGAATAAAAAAGTTAGGCGATTTTTTTGTAGGATGAAAAAAAAGAAGAGGACACTTGTGTAATTTGGATAAAACTTAGGGGGCATCAACTATAATATATCTTTAATTTAATATAATTTAGTGATAATTATATACTAAAAAAAACTAATTTAAAAAAAAACTATAACTAGTTTTATATACTAGTTATATAAAAATAGGTATAAAACTATAACTAATTTTACAGTTATGAGTATTTCAAATAACTTATTTTTATTTAAAAATAGTTATAGTTATAATATTATAACTAGTTTATAGAAATGAGTATGTCAAATAATTATTTTTATTAATCCATAATTAGTTATGTAATTGATTTTAGATATAACTTGTTATATATTTAGTTATATAACTACTTATATACTCATATTTTAAAAATTAGTTATGGTTATAATTATAATATTCACTTATAATCTAGTTATTTATCAGATATGATTATAGTTATCTAAATATCCAAATCATGAATACCGCTAAGGAGTGTGTGTGCCAGAGAGAAGAGAGAAAGAGTGGATGAGAAAGAAAGTATATATATACATATATTAAATAATATATTAAATACACATTTACTTTATAACAATTATATTTATTGATATTTTGTTTAATAAATTCGCATTTCAGACTCTGTTATTCTTTCCTCATACTTTCCACCTTTCTTGTATTTTTTTGCTGCCATGGAATATGAGCGAAAAACCATCATACTTTAACAATCACGATTGGAGTATTTGTCTCACTTTTTTAATAACCAATGTTTTGCTGTAAACTAAAATTTCAATTTAAAAATTTAATAATTACTACAAGAAATATTATTAAGGTATATGTTGTTCAAAAAAAATTCAAAAATTATATAACAATGACTAAAACAACACCTTAGATGACACGAGTAGAAACAATAGTTACAATACATTTAAACTAAACAACTACTTTATAAGGGCCCAAACTCGTTTAATTTAGAAACAGGGCCGAACTCGTCGATTGTTAAGATGCACTACAGTAGGGAATTTTCAAGTGTTGCAATTCGGAAATTGTGTCTGAAAAGTACTGGGGTGGATCAAATTTGATTAATAATAGAGGGATATTCTCTCTTAATTTTCTTTCAATATATTTTATATTAGAGTTTAATGATTATGTGTTATTAGTGTAATTTTTTTATATTATTAACCAATTATAAATTATCATTTATATTACTTTTTGTATGAAGTTTATATTATTTTTAAGATAATTATTATAAAAATATTTATTTATAATTTATTATTAGATGATAATGTAAAATTATTTTATATTATTCTTACATTGGGTAGTGTATAATTCATTTTCTAATTTTATTATTAATTGCATTTTTACATTTATTTTTAAAAAATTTATTACTCCTAATCAAATTGCTTTACATTATCGGAGTGTTAAATGATTGTAAAGCTTGATTTTTAATGATAATATTTTTAAAAAGTATATTATTAATATTTTCTTAAGTAAATCAATGCTGAAACATGTTATCTTTTTTCCTAATCAAAAGAATTTAGCTGATGTTCATTTAATTATTTAGAAGAGGATAAATAATAAAAACATGTCTAGAAACGAGAAGATTTCCATTCTTTGCTTAAAGTTTTTAATTATGGAAGTTTTTGCTTAATCATGTGTCATGAATTTCTGTTTGTGCACTTGTGTAAAAATCACGATGGCATCTCACATGAATTGTGGGACCATATTTTTAATTTTGTATATGGTATATACGAATTTTTATTTTGGATATTACACTTTCTTTTTCTTGAAAAAATAATTAGTTCTACAAATATTTTTAAAAAATAAATTAAAGATAAAACATAAATTTTATACTACATAAAAATCACGATAAGATCTCAAGTCAATAATAGTTTTTATTTTTTCCTCACACTTAACAAAAATGGCTAGGTCCAAAATGATAGAGGTGTATATATAGAAAACAGGAGGCGTATGGAAGAGGATGAATGTGTTAAAAAAACAATGCAAATAGTAGTTTGTTTTATTTTAGAAAAAATAACAATAAAGAAAGGAGAACATAGGAAAAAACAAATAAAGAGGGGATATCTGAAAACCCTCATCTCTTTCTTTGGGTGCAGTACCAAATGACAATTTTGTTAACTGTTGTTTGCTTGGGATTTGTGTCTCCTTTTTCTTTTTTGTGTGTTTTTTTATGTCTAGACATCTCTCATTTATATTGTTTTTTCTTCTTCTATCTTCATTATTCTTTCCTTTTTTATCATTATTGTTCTTACTTTCCATTTTTCCTTTTTTTATTTTTTATTATCTTCCTTTCCAACTTTTTCTTTTTTCTGTTATCTCTTTTTCCCTTTTTATTTCTTTTATTACTTTTTCTTTTCCATTTTTTCTATTTTTATTTCTTTCCCTTTTTTTAATATTTTCCCCTTTTACGTTTCCTTTCTTTTTTTGTTTTATTATTTTCATTTCATCATTTCCCTTTCTTTTTATTTTTTTAATTAATTTTTAAAAATATTTTTTTTCCATTTTTTGACCCGGACAAAATTAGGGTATGACAAACATTTATTATATTTTATTTCTAATATTTTATTTAAGGTAAAATTTTATCATTTTCACCCTTTTCTTTTTACATATGATAGATTTTTTAAAACTTTTTTTATTATAGGTTTAAATATATTTTTTATCCTTAATATATACTCAAATTTTGTGTTTGATTTCCAACAATTTTTTCTCCCTGACATATAAAAAGTTTTGTTTTTGATCATTGCCATTAGGATTTATCTGTTTACTGGTCACGTGATAGTTTACAGTTAACTTTTAAAAAATATGATTTGTGACAATTTTAAAACTTCCAATATTCATTTCAAAATTAAAATTACAATTTATGGCGGCTAACAACTGTCAAAATCAATTGCACCACCTCCAATGTTAATCATCAAACAACGCCACCAACCAGCATTCAAGCGCACCACCATCTATTAATATGTAGGTGTCCTAGAGACAATTTATTTCATTAGATGAACACCTTTTACTATTTAGTATTTCATGGTTAATAAGTTTGAGCAAACTTTATCTTTATCATATTTATGTCTCGTCTATACTTTATAGTAATATACATTTAAAGATAAAGGCCCTAGGAATAGAACAAGTGTTCTCTCGAGGATCAATGATAGGGATCATGATAGTGAGGACTCAAGGACACTAAATATCTATTATCTGAAATGAGTTCCTAGTCTTCAATTACCAAGAAAGGGCATTGGTGATCTAAAAAAGGACTAGTACAACATCTTCTACTTGTATAGAGATACAAGTTAGGGACCTCATGGAATGCAGACATGGTGATGCCTTAGCTGATGTCGTGGGTAGACCTATTGGAGAATAAATGACACTGAACTGACCCATCAAGAGACTCCACAAGGATTCTTTAAAGTATCTTTGGATTTGTAAAGTCTCTCATCATTTGGTAGTGCGTATCATCCTAGACTTGAGGATATCATCGAACAGTATGTCATAGGGTTATACTTTGACTGTACAGCTCTATCCACTTGAAAATGGGGAGAACAATGTACTCTTAGGTATAAATTGAATACATAAGTGAAGATGAACATGCCAAAAGGAATCATAGTCCTTACAAAAAGGATTAGTCATTCACAAGACTGGTAGGGCTTGGATGACTTCTAGTTGACTTGAGAATCTATGCATAGTAAGAGATCATGAGGAGTCATGATCCATCTTAGAGTCAATAGAAGAAGATTCCTAGTTCTTTGAAAAGCTATATTTAGTCAACTAAGAGAGATGATACTCTATCATTGCTATCGACTAAATGTGAATGATGATATGAGAGATGGTGCCAACACGATATCCAAATCAGAAAGGCAGATCACTTGATCAACTCAATTAGTTCTAGGGTCGCAGAGCATTACTAGTGTCTTATGTGGTCATTAAATGAATTGGGCTCGTTAAAGGAGTTTAATTGGTCCAAGTTCATTTATGTCAATGGCTAATTGGGTCTAATGGATCTCACGTAAAAGGTTGTTATTGATTGCTTATAACTAGCAAATTTGAGCCAATAATAGTTATTGGACTTTTTCAAGACTAAAGGTGTAATTGGATTGATGTTGGACTCCAAGTCCAATTGATGCATGCGCGCTATTTGGGCTAATAGTGACAAATTAGTTTCTACACTAATAGGTCCAAATGTGTTAAAAGGCCCAATAGGATTTTGGGTCATGAGTCCTAGTAAGTCAAGAAGTTGACTAGACCAAAATAAGTTTTTGGACAAATTCAAAATTTGAATTTGAATTTGAATTTTGAATTTTGAATTTTGAATTTTGAAATTTTGAATTTCGAATTCAAATTCAAATTTAAATTACGAACTAGGACAAAGATTGAATTTGAATTTGAATTTAAATTTAAATTTAAATTTGAAATTTAAATTTGAATTTTGAATTCAAGAGGTTGGGTTGTAAGGATAATTGTGAATTATCCAAAACTATATCGATTAAACATTGGATAATGCTTCTTCCAACAACTTTTTTATTTGAACTATTAATTTAAATAAAATCGGTAAAGCAGCAACCAAATAGATATGATGATGAAATTGGCGATTTTGACATGGAACCTTCTAGTATCTTTTTCAAAATTACAACAAATGAATATGATTCATTTAACTTAAATTTTGAATTCAAGTCTTTTAAGAATGGAACAAACTCAAGATGGTTCAAGAAATCATACTTGAATTTTGAATTTTACAACAAGTGAAGATCCTTGGGCTGATTTTAAGTGATTGAGTTAGGATTCTAATCTTAATAAGATTACAAGACAATAGGCTCCTAGGTTATAAAAGCACTCCACTCTTATGTTATATTGCGTTGAGCTCTTTTTAAGAACAAAAATGTACTTGTTTTCTTTCTCTTTTATTATCTTCTCTTCTCCATTGTTGCACCCTTACTTAACCTCAAGACACCATCTTTTGTCTTGAGAAATAAACCAAACACTTGAAGCCTCTACCTTGCCATTGCCTAACAAGCAACCAAGTTAAGGAGGATCAAGAAAGAGAAGAAATTCTCTCAAGCATTTAAGGTACAACCGCGTTGATCACCATTGAAGGGCCTCATCCTTTTGAAGCCTTTTAAGCGATCAAAATGGTATTTCTAAAACCCATAGCATTTTAATGAGTAGATTCTAAACACGTTTCATGACGACCATAAGGAGTTACAGGTTCTGCAACGAAGAACAATATAGAATTTTTTTCACCCTCATGAACGTCATGGAATGTGCATTCTAACTTTTACCATTGCCATCAACAACCATCGTCGCCGTCGCACCGCTACGCCACCCCTTAACCACTAAATATGGTCGCGCACCAACCCGCCATCCTTAATCGGTGTCACGCGTTGCCTCCACCTCTAGATTTGATTGTACGCGACCCTTCTGTGATCAAACACTTCTTCTCGCGTGCAGAGCCTTACAACATTGTCACGCATTGACTGCACCATCAACAATGCCAACATGATCCCTACCAGCACGGTTGAGCCGCCACAAATTATGTTATTAATATTTAACAAACACGTCATAACTTAATTGACGGTAGAGACCTAAAACAATTTTTCTCAAATACCAGGGATAAATGCGAAGAAATATTTATTAGAAAGCAAATACAAAATTCAAGTATATATTAGAAATTAAAAATATATTTAAGCCTTTATTATATATGATATTATAGTGATAGATAATAAATTTATATATTTTTTTTTAAATTTTTTTGGAAATAAAAAAAGTGTTTAAAATAATTTAATACTAAAATTATAAATGCTACAAATATATATTTTTATCAAGAAAACTAAATTTAAATTTGTATAATATTATTACATAAATATGTTGATTAATATAATTTTATATTTTTCAGTTATTTCAACATATAATTTTACTAAATCTTATATATTAATAAGATAATTTTTTAACTTTTAGCTAAATTTTTAGTTACTTTTATCATACATAAATATATCATATTTGTTTTTAGATTTAACTATACAGAACATCCATAAAATTAATGTAAAAAATCATAGAAAAAAGTAACTAAAGAAGTTCGTTAGAGTTCCAAAAAGAAAGTGGATTTCTCTTTTGTCATATATATTATTGATTCGATCTACTGGTCTATTTGGTTAACTAGAAGAAAGGGAAATAAGGGATAAAGAAAAAGTTTGAAATCTAAATTTGAAAGAAAATGAAAGGAAACAAAATTAGGTAACATTTAATTGTAATTTTATTTTTTGTTTTCATTTTCTATTGTTATTTTTTAATTATAAAACTGTCAACTTATTTTCATTTTGTTTTCTATTTTTAAAGATTTTTACTGTATAAAATAAAACGATAAAGTTGTTTTTAATATTTTTTTACAAATATTAGAAAACAAGAAATAGTATGAAAAATAAGATTACAATTTTTTAATTAAAAAGTTAAAATAGAAAACAAGATTACAAGTAAATGCCTCCTTATTTTTTTTTTATAGAAGTCAGCTTTTCGTTTCTCTTTAATTTTATTTTCAACTAAATAAAAAAAATATTTATTATTGATATTTTTTTCCTTTTCTCCTATTTTCTCTCCCACCAAACTTATCTACAACTGAACAAGCTATTCACAACAATTCCTTTACTCATTAAATTGATTTCAAAGATAATGCACTTTTGGCATGCTTTGGTGCTTTAATTTAGATTATATTTGTGAAAATCTTCGTTACATAGCATGGTGATTGATTGATTTGATCCATTGATATCACTAACTGCTTCACTTTTAGTTTTTACAATAGACAAGTTGAAGCTCTGGCTTGCAACCAAACCAACATCCCCCAGAAAATATTAATACCACTGTCTCCAAAACTTGGATACTTCTCCAATCAGAGATGTGCACTAGTGACCCACCACTCACTTTGGGTGATGGATTGAGCTTGTGAAAATGACATAATTATTAGTGAAGCTGCCTTTATTAATACACACAAAGTTTTTAGTATTTTTTTTTTAATTTTTACGTTTATATAAGTATTTATTGTCAATATTTATACGCATAAATTACAATACAAAGTTTAACTGTTGTCCTTTTCATTTCTTTTCGTGCAAATAGTATTTTCTTTGCAAAATGAAATGATAATTTGATCACATAATCGGCTCCCTATCTTTCTCTTCGTCCCATGTTCATGTTAAATAGAAGGTTAAAATTAGTAAGAATATTTGCCTTCCAGGTTTTTGCAAGAGTAAACTATGGTTTAATTTCGTAGATTCTTTTGAAGAAGAAAAAAGACGGAGATATCTACATCAATAGTTTTTTTTTATGATTATCTACATCAATATTTTAAAAATTGGATATGTAATCAAACCAAAAAAATTGGTCTTAGTCCCAACATTTTTAAAATCACAACTCGGGTTTCTAAAGATTTAGTCAAAATAATTCTTATTTTGGTCCTTATGATGCCAAGCAATACCATATTAAATATGTCATGGATGTGAATGTCACTTGATAACTATTTTTCATGTCCACAAAAATATTTATAAAAATAGGATAAACAACCAATTTTACCTATTTTTAAAAATTAAAGAACTAAAACAAATAAAAAAAGATTAAGAACTAAAAGTAAATTTAATGATTTTTTTGAAGGCTAAAACATCTTTTTTTTATATATATGTGAATAAAAAATAATATCATAAAATTTATAATAACTCTTATATAACTCATATTTTTGTCAATTAAATCAGTTAGACCTGTTAAAACAGTTAAAACATCTTTAACTCTTTCTTTTACTAATTTAGTGTTAGAAAGCAAAATTAAAGATAAAAATTCAGCTTTGTTTCTCTACCTATAAGTAACTAATCCACATCCATAGTGAAACACAAGATGAAACTATATTAATCTGGAATTTCCACACACTAATAAAAAGGTTAGGTGCCATTGATTCTATGCCACTGCCAATTATCGATTAAAGACGTATGGGAGAAAGATGGATCACAAGTCTTGCTGCACTAATCTTCTTCTTCGCTGCTATGTTCGGTCGTTTTTGAAGTCTGAGGCCTATATAATGACACCTGATAATGACGAATAATTAGAATATTATGACCCGATTGCCCCATCATATAAACCCACACACATATATATTATGAATTAGATGATTATGACCCGATTGATAGGGCCATGTATGCCACAATTTGTCCCAAGGGGCATGTCACATGCAATGACATACGTCATGATATGCCGTATTTTTTCTTTTCTCACCCTTTCTTTTCAACCATTTTCACTCAACCATTGTGAAAAAAACAATGTTATTAATAGATATAATAAATCTGTCCAGCCATCAATTTAAATTATAAAATTGCACAAGCCCATTGTTGCATTCTTACTTTCTTTTTCTTTTAAATTTAGAAAACGGGTCGTTGTTTTGTTTCTTGTGCCTTGCAAAGCTGACCTATTGCTCTAGTAACTTATAAATCCCATTATTAGCACTTCTTCCTCTCTGCTCATTTTAACCCTTTAGTTTATTAGTTAGACTCAGCTAAGATTAAAAAATTAAAGAGTCTTGGACTCTTGGTCTTCATGAAGATCTTTATGACCTTAGTTTGTCTTCGTCAAAACTCTTTGAAACTCAGAAATGAGAAGTCGTGCTCAACAAAGTTTTCATTTGGTGTTGCTTTTGTGGTTTAGCATATATAGCTTAAATGGCAACTTTGCATTAGTATTATTTTATTGTTATATTTGTCTTAAAAGATAATTATTTTTTTCTCCAAAAAGGGGAGAGGAGTTTAAAGAAGCTTGATTAAATAAAAGAATACTTGGATTGTGACAATTGAGTTTTCGTTGTAGTTTAAGAATCATAGTAAAATTTGTTACAAGAGAAATAAATAAATAGTGATAAAAAATAAAATAAATTGGGGATTAAAACCAAAGAAGCCTATATTTTTAAATACTAAATATATTTAAGCCATGTTTATGAATCGTAGTATTTTTTACATTATATCACATCCTTCTCTAGGTGGATTTGCTTGTTCAATATTCTTAAAAAATATATAGAACATTAGGTATGGTCCAATGTTAATTATATAAATGAAATAAAAAAGGGTTTGTGTTTTCAACCTAATATCAAATTGCCAACAATAGTCGATATAAGTGATGACTTAGTCAAATGATTCATGAGTTAAATTTTAATTTTGGGGCATGAAATAAATTATATTTTGAAAAAAATATTCATCTTATATATATTTATGATTTTTGACAAAAATTAATCAATCTTTTCAGCACGAATTACTTCATATCAATATATTATCCAATTCTTGAATAGGTTTTTTTAAAAATACTTTCCTGCAAGATACAAAACCCACTTTCATAATTTACACTTCCAAATAAATTATTCTTAAATTATATTGAGAAGTATTTTCTTTTTAGCATAATATTGATATAAGATATTTACAAGTTTTACTAATCATTAATTTCGACTTCTATGTTAACCATTTTTAATAGGATTGTACTTCTTTTTCAATTGTTTTTATTTATAAAACTTAAATGTAAGACTTTATTTAAAATATTTGAATCTATTTCTATTCAAATAAACAGGATGTTGATTATTCAGAAGTAGCTTAATTATTCATACCCAATATCAGATTAAATATTTGATTCAATCATACTACAAAACATTAACTTTCATTTCGTATATTAATTTTGTTTGCTTGTGAATAAATAACCGTAGGTGGTATATATGTCATTATCATGCGGTGGGTGATGACAATACTAAAATTTAAAACAATCTCTCTTAGGATTAAAAAAATACTTGTGCATTATGGAAGAAGGCATGTACAGATGGGGAACTGAATCATTTACACATAATATATGCATGTAGCACCTATCATTTGTTAAACAGCAAATCAAAGCATACCATATTGTTTTTGGATGTACAAGGAAGCACCGACTTTTTAAATTCAGCAAGCAAATTTAACATTATCTAAGCACAACCCAACAACTCCAATCCTTTATTAATTCCCTTTAAATTTCAACAATTAACTTGTCCATTAGCATGCTTACATAGTGATTCTTGGCACTTGACTTGATAAACACTTTGCTTTTGTTTTTGGTGGAATTGAATAACACTCTTTAATATTATGTCAAAATGATAACGAAACTTTCCGACAAAAAAATATGAGTGACGATGAAAGAGTGGTTTGGGAACAAATGAACTCATCTCAATTATGCTTCTTAATATGATTTTAATAATTCAAATTATATAGATTAATTTCTTTATTCTTTACGAGCTTAGAGAACCACATATTTATTTGTGTTGGTTGTAAATAAGGATAAGAACAGAGTCGGAGATCTTGTCTCTTACCAATCACGAATCAAAATGAAACGAATGTTGCTTATAATAAAAAATAAAAGTAAACGAATGTTGCAAATACTAAGTAAAATAAATCCTTAAATTAAACATTGATTAATTTGTTTAAATATATTTTTATCCTGAAATATACTCGAATTTTGCGCTTGATCTATAATAAATTTTTCCCTCGCATATGCTCCCTGATATTTGGAAAATTTGTTTTAGAATCCTGCCGTTAATTAAGTGATAATATGTTCGTTAAATATTTCATAATATGATTTGTGACGGTTCAAAAATTGTCAATATTTGTTTCAAAATCAAATTTAAATTTTTTGGTTGTTAAAAACCGCCATAATCAATTAAAGTGAAAATAAATAAATCAAAACAATCCAATGACCCATGATCACCTCTTAGAACTTTATCCTCTTCTCCATGTTATATCTACCTTCCCCCTCCCACACTTTCTTCATTATTGACTTGTGCGAATGAGATCCCAACAAACTCACTCATCAACCACATTCCACATAGAAACACGTGCGAAAAGAGAATCACAAAATTAGTATAGGAAAATGAAATTAGTTACCTTAGTTTTAAGCCCTTCCTTGTAACCCAAACCTAACTCCCAATTTCTTGAGTTGTCTTGACAAAACCCTAACAACTGCCTCAGAACTCCTTAAATCCTTCTCCAACTTCTCAATCCTCTCCAGCAAGTTCACCTCCAACCCGCTCTTCCCAGTCTCCACACTCACGCACCTCCACTGCCGCCTCCAAATCAAGGCGCCAACCAAAACCCCAGCCATAAGCAACGCCCCACTGAAATGAGCAACTATGGTATTAATCCTGACGATGAGCTCATTCTTGGAACCCACGACCACTGTGACAACAGCGAAGGCTATGGCGGAAGAGAGCAGGCATGAGAACTAGAGCAGCGAAAGGAACGAGTCAAAAATGGAATTGGCGGTGACATGTTTTTTTTCTGTTTTTTTTTAGATATGAGAATTTGTTGTTACTCGACTTTGGTGTTTGTGCGCTTATTTTTGTGTTTGTGTTGAACACAGTTGGCTGGTGTTGTTGCTCTTGAGGTCATTGGTGGACCTAAAGTTCTCTTTCATCCTAGAAGAGAGGTATAATACTACAAGTTTTTAGTAAAAAATAAATAAATAGATTTTTTTTTGGAAGATGAAGATTGAAGGGAGAAGAAGGTAGGTGAATGGATGGTGGATGACTTGGAAGAGGGTTATCAATGTTTTATTTATTTATTTTTTTTACTTTAATTGATTTTGAAGATTTTTAACTGTCAGAAAAATTAAATTTGATTTTGAAACAAATATTGGGGGTTTTTGAGTCGCCACAAATCGTGTTATCAAATCTTTAACGGACACATCATCACTTAACTGACGGTAGGGATCTAA
This sequence comes from Glycine latifolia, assembly GCA_013407115.1. Classification (NCBI taxonomy): domain Eukaryota; kingdom Viridiplantae; phylum Streptophyta; class Magnoliopsida; order Fabales; family Fabaceae; genus Glycine; species Glycine latifolia. The sequence continues at coordinate 6,343,738 of CM023949.1, forward strand.
AATAAAAAATTTCAAATATCAGGGAGCAAATGTGAAAGAAAAATATATCAGGTATTAAACGCAAAATTCGAGTATATATCAGGATCAAAAACATATTTAAGCCTACATTTAATTACAATCTTATCTATTAATTTTTTGTTTAAATATATTTTTTGTCCTTTAAATTTGGATCACTCTTAATTTTGATTCCACAAATTTAAATTTGTTTTCTATTCCATCTATTTCAAAAAACTACTATGTTTATTCCTTCCCTATAGATGTTATCAATCATCTTGCTTATGTGATAGATAGTGTAATTTTTAGCTGTTGTGGTGGCTTTTAACAACAAGAATCTAATTTTGTGAATTTAATTTTTAAATGAATTTTTAATAGTTTTAAACCGCCATAATCAAGCAAAGCACCAAAAAAAGTAAAAAGAAAAATCAATAATTAGGAAAATTTGACATCAACACGCTCCAAATCAATGCCAAAGGTCCAAAATCAATGTCTAATGTATCACTCCTTTCGAGAATTTCTTCCATAAACTTAACTATACAACACCCTTTGTGAATTCCCTCGATTTGATAAGTACTCCCTCTCTTGGCTTTGCTTTCAGCATCACTCTCTTCTTCTTGTGCTAAAAATCCTCAAGTGAAGATTCTTCTTCTTCGACATCGGCAAGTAGATTCTCTTTATAAGTTTAACTTCATTTAATCACTTTGTGCTACTAGGTGCCCTTTAATATCGTTCAAGGAGAGTGAAATGAGTAAGAGGCTAGTGAGGGAAGAGAGACACTGCATGATTTTGTGGTGGAGCGATGAGAAAATATGGTTGGAGGGAACAAAACACAACATTTCATCACCCTATTGTTACTCTCGAAGGCGTCATGATTGTTTTTGCATCCTCATTGTTGTTCTTATTTAGATTATTGTCCCCTGAGATTTATGTGAGTGCTAAGAGCATCTCATGTCTTGTCATCATCTTTGTAGGGGAAAGAGGAGTCATGGTGAACAACTTAAATATTATTGGTGACCATGGTGGGGTCATGGTAGGAGATGGGGTTGGCCTTGGTGTTCTTCCAGGGAGGACTCAAGGTAAAGGTGGAGGATTAGCAAATTGCGGGGGTGAAAAAAAAGGGCAGTCAAGTTGTAGAATAAGGGTGGCAACACTGCCAATGTCTCCAAAGATGAGGTAGGCGACACATAGCAGGAGTGGGGAGGAGGGAGAGACCATAAACAACATTAGTTTTTCTTTGTGTTTTAATTTCTCTTGTATATATGTTGGTAAGAAATATGTTTGCTTAGCCTATATAGTAAGTATTTGATAGATTGATTCATTTCCTTAATTTTGAGAATAACAATAACTTATTGGTTGGGTTTACTACTTGTTTGATCAATGCGCTTGCTAAAAAGAACTAAACTATTCCAATATTTTAAAGCACCACTAAGGTTCCACATCATCCTTGTTCTTCTCCATTGTAGCATAGGATTCATGGGGAATTGCATATTAAACAATCTAAGGCTCTTGAATCTTTATGGTTGATTCTAATTTTGAAAGTGAATTAACCTAAGATATCCTATCATCCTATGTTCCTTTTCAAGAAACAAAGGTGTATCTAATTAATTAACCCTACTTATGTGGTAATTATGTTCAATTAGACTCATAGGCTCTTTGTTGATTCATTTGATCCTTAAAAAATTAAACATACTTTAATTCATGATTTAAAGGATAAGTTATTTTCTTATGTGTCCAACATTTAGGTTCACCTTAATTTTAGTCCTTCCCATAAAGGCCTAAGCAAAGGTGATCAAGCATTTCACATAAATAAGCTTAATAAGAAAAGAATCAAACGACAAGGAAACAAACTTTACATATAGAAATAAAAATCACATATCCATTAAAAACAACAAAGGCTACTCCTGATCCTAAAAACAAGATGACTACTCAATCACAATCATGTAGAAAACCCAAGAAAAAACAAGAACAACAAACCCAAAATCCCAATATGGAGGAAAAAGTAGAAAATAATATCCTTCCAATCTCAACCCTTGAGTCGTTCCACTTCATGAGCTTTCCACCTTGTAAATAATCCCTAAAAGATATGTTTAAAACCTAGGGGTGAAAAGTGCTTAAGCCCATTCTAATTTGCAAAGTAAAAATGCATAAAATTGAGCCTGTAGCACCCCTCATTGTCATGATGCTCCCACGTTCAACCCATGAATAATTTGGGAAAGTCGTCTTCATGAAATTTGTAGGTAAATTTGTCTTTGAAATGTAGGCAATGGTATGACGTTGTTTCAATATTCTTACAGTTTGAGATATGCTCAAAACATTGCACCTATGTCAAGTTGTTTGGATAAAACTTTACTTTTGACTTCAAGCATCATTTCCTCCATGATCCTTATTGAATCGAAATTGAGTCTCTTCATGAAAAGTGCAAGTCTTTGTTTAGTCTTTTCTTAGACACCAAGATTACCTCAATCTCATCACGAGAGCCCAAACTATGATTACTCCATTTCTTTTTACTCTGCTTTAGGTAGGAGCTCGACTTCTCAGTGGTAACAATTACTCAGATTAGAACAAGAGTAGAACATTCACAAAAGTTGTTTAGATAGGACTTATGTGTTGTCTTTAATCATCCATGAGAATGGTTTAAGTAATTATCAAATGCAAACGAAACTATGATTGTTGATGGTAGATACATGAATTCATGCATGAGTCCACAATTGTCATTATGAGTAAGCATTGTAGGTAAGTTGGGGCTTGCTTAGAACCTTCAACTTAGGTTAGTATAGGCTAACAAGAATGGGCTTCGAGGAATGCATGAGTCCACAATTGTCATTATGAGTAAGCATTGTAGGTAAATTGGGGCTTGCTTAGAACCTTCAACTTAGGTTAGTATAGGCTAACAAGAATGGGCTTCGAGGATAGGTAGACGAGTGGATTCACATTGAGGCTAAGGTCATTGCAGATTTAATTTGTGTTGTGCTAAGTCACTATTCTTGTAATTAAACATTTTGTAGTAAAAGTATTATTACAGTTATTACTAAAATATATAGTAAATGTATTATTTTATATTTTTTTACGGTGTGCTAATTATTATGAGTATATTTACATTATTAATAAGTATAAATTATACCATTTTATATATTTAATAATAAGTATATATTTAATATTTATAAATTTATATGTAATATTAATTCCCTTTATGTTATATATAAGTTTCATATATAATATTAATAGTGAAGTTGAGCTAGTGGTAGACTGTAGGGGGATTTGAATCCCTCCTCTCTACCACTTAATTTCTCAAAATTCAATTGGCACAATTAAAATTTAAAAGGCTAAAATTATATCATTACAATACCTAGAAAGGCAAAAGCGTATAATATATTAAGACTATTGTTTTAAAAGAACAATTGTTTCCTAAAAACTCAATGTTGCAAAACACTGCATGAACTTAATTGAGGGAGCTGAGGGAGGTGGGGTGCTCTCCTTTTCATTCCTAGCTTCGTATGAACCACCCTAGTGGAGTAGTAGCATCATAATTGCAAGCTTTGCAAAAATCCAACCACATTTGAAGAGACATATGGCTCGTGTTCCTTCATAATTCTGGTCCACCTTTTTAATCCTTTTTTTTTGTGTTATATCTTATACTTGATTATTAAAATATTAACCGAAATGAATGCATACAAAAAGAGAAATAAATGAACTATGGTTTTGCATTAGATGATAATGAGAAGCACATATAGGGCCACCGTGTCCTTATCTGCATGGTGGGGAAACTCTGATGGGGTACCACCATTTAGTGATCTCCCTTCTGCGAAAGAATAATCCTTAATTTTTTCTCTTCTTTTTCATGTATAATATTTTTTCCACTTTTATTAGATTTTCTTTTTGAATTTATGAAAAAGTAGAATTTGCTCTCCACATGCATACTAATACAGCTAATAATGCATGACGTATAAAATTATAAAATTATTTATCGACATTGTAGGGAGTCACCCATCTTGTAGTGTTTGATCACATGCATATATTCGTGCACGTAATTATTGCTATTTTCGATCATATTTAGTCTAACTTATTTCGGAAACAGTTTTTATTTTTTTATAGAAAAAATCATTTCAAAATTTAATTATTTTCAATCAAATACTTAATTGAAACATATTTTTACTGTAGATAAAAAATTTAATTTTAATACATAGTTAGTATAAATTTTTTACATTATTAATCAATTAAAATCTCTTTAAAATTGCCTTTCAAATCAATTATTAAAAATCAATAATTTATAATATATTATCATATATGATAATCTCTTATCAAATGATATTATGAATAAATTTATTTTAATTAAATTTCTTAAAAAATTATGTGAGGAAATGTTAAAATTATTATTTTTCTGTTAATAATATATATAATAAAATGGGAAGACATTCTCATACTACCGGGAATGACGTTAATAACATATTTGGGTTGTCTACAGTAAAAAAACAAATTGGATTGTCACTAGACATTCAAAATTATTACACATGTTCAAAAAACAAGTAATTTTATCTAGATACAACTACTTAATTAATTTTTAAGCACGAGAAGGTCTTTTTTAAAAAGAAGAGTGAAATAAGTGGATTTAAACTGACATCTATAATCTATAAAAAAAAGATAAAAGTTCACATTAGATTTATTAACTATTTATATCAATTTGGTCAAAATTATTTCTTTTTCAGGAATAATATACATAACTTAAGCATTAATCAAATTAAGCCTTATATTTCAGATCAATTTGAGGCTTATTTTATTGGATCTCTCAGATAAATATACAACTAAGTAAGTCAAAGTTAAGTAAATCATTACAATAACATTTCTATGACATCGTTGGTAGATCAAGATTAGCTTTGGAAATCAACGGCTGAGATTGTACTTTGGTAACTTGTAGCTCTCTTGTACGAAATCATTATCAAAACATAATTATGGGTCATATGCATTGCATGTCCACATCATGCCAATTGCTTATTTGCTTCGTGAGAGGTGCTGCTTGTTTTACCAAATCAAAATTTGCAAAACAAAATGATCGTGAAGAGAAGGACACGTACGCACCACGTCAACCAAACTAATCATTGTGACAATGCAAGGATATATCTTCATGCAATCCAAACTTGCATATATATGAGGTTGAATGGGTGGTATATATGACTTTCTTCTAATGTCCTTTACTCCCATTGAAATTGTATTCACTTACGTCTTCTCCAAAACAACGTATGAAAAACGTTTTATTCATAAATTTAAAATTAACTAACTTGCTAAAACTTTCAAATCACGATTTAATTGAGTGATTGGTTAAGATTGTTTTAGAGAAATATATATACATATATATATATATATATATATATATATATATAGAAAAATTATAAAATAATAACAATCATTTTCAATATTAAAAATTATAAATATCCGACATAAATTCTTAATATTAACAAATAAAATTATCATTTTCTTGAATAATATTTATATCAATAATTTATGGATCCCATACTAATTAGTAAGGGATTTCACTCTAATTTTGAAATTCGTCAATCGATCATTTTATTTTACATGTGATGTGAACAACTTGAACTTTGTGTTTTCGGTTTCATTTCTCTTCTAAAGAAGTTCCCGTGAAACTTACCTTCAGAAATCCCATGTGGAAAGTGCATAATGACCAAAAAAGCATAATATTAAGAGGGAAAACACCAAAAAAAGAATATCATCCCACCACACTCCTTGTATGTTACGAGAAATTCATACATCCCCGTGTTGTGAGAATTTTTTTGACTCACGAAAATCTTCCATTTTTAATTTTATATGTCTTCTAAAATTTTATATTCAACCATCTAAAATCAGTTATTAAATTTTGGAACTGATAAATTTTTAAAAGAGGATTCTAGAATTTCTCATTCTCTACCTGTGCATTAATTGTTGAATAGAATTCATCTTTATATATAGTCATTTTATCATTATTTCTTATTATAGCACGTGACTCACTCAAAGGTTGTTTAACAATTTTTTTTCCACCAGGTCACTGCCCTTCATCAGTATTATTTTTACTCCTTTTTGTTTTCTCATAAAAGTTAATTTTTAATATAACATTTCATTATCTCTAAACAGTGGATTACTGTATTTCATTAATATTTTTTTACTATGAATTTATATTTAACATCTTGGCAATAAAATTTAATCATGTAATTAAGAATTGTATTAAAAAATGAAAGAGAAGATTGATTTTTTCTTCTAATGTAGAGAAAATTGAGTTATGACCAAAGGAAAGAAAAACTAGAGAATTGCCTTTTGATGTAATATATGATTTGAATTGATTTTTTTAGTCGCTCAATCATATGTACAAATGTTCCTTGTATACATGAAAAATATGAAAAACTCAATTAAAATAAGAAAACTAAACCACGTACCTATTATAATTTACACATATAAACTAATTAACCAATTATTTCAACTGCATCAATTATTAGATTGATAATTTAGGATTGAATATTTGTGATATTCCTTTCCAACATGTGTGAATGTCAAGTTTTCCTAACTTGGAATGAAGGTCATTAAAGGGACCAAGAGCTAATGGTTAATTTAGCTAGAGCATTTTTAATATGAGATGCTTAATTGGTTCTTAACTCTAAGAATCCAATTAGGATAGTTGGAATTAAAAAATATTTAAGTCTCAAATTAAGTATTAAAATAAATATTTAGATATTAAAATAAAATCACAAATTAAATATTAAAATTTGTGCATTTAATAATGTGACACACATATCACCATAAATTTTTTGTAAATTTCTACACGGAAAATGACTTTTTATCATTGTTACTCTCACCACCACATTATTATACTATTAATGCAATCATCATTACCGTAGTTTTCATCACCATCATTATTATTATGGTTATCGCTACAACTATTGTTATCACTGTCACTATTAGTAATACCATTGTTTTGACTCTTGCTAACACAATTACCATACATTATCATTATTGTTGTCTTTATTATCATTGTCCCTATCACCACCATTGCTAGAAGGTTGTGAAAGGTGTGAGAAAGACAATGAAGGCAGAGCTTAAACAAAGATAGAGAGAGTATATATTAAGATGTGGATAAATTAATTTTGAAGTATTTTTAATTTAATATATAATTTAAAACAAAAATATTTTGTAGTTTCTATAAATTATATTTATTTTAATTTTCATCTTTATAAATTAATAACGACATGAAACCCGTGATGACATGATATAATCATATCATCAAATTCATAATGTAGGATGATGACATCGTAAAATCATTTTTTTTCCTGAATTTTCTTTTACCAGGATAAAAAATAAAAAATAAAAAGCTAACTTGTTAGAAGAAAATATATTTAAATCACATATTTTTTAATTGATTAATATTGTAAATACAAACTATTCATATTTATTAATATCAAATAAATTTTACTTGAGTAATATAAAAGAATTTAATCTCTATTAAAAAACGTAGTTAGAAATTTTAAAGTAATTATTATAAGAGATAATAAATTTATTATATGCAATAATTTATGATTAATAAAAAACAAATTAAATCATCAATACATACATTATTTATTCATATAAAAACCTTTATACATGCACTACATTCAATGAAACTGAAACTCTTAAAATGAAGAAAAGAATGGCGGTGAATTTATAATAATAGTATAATTTTTGTTGAAAGAGAGATGAGAGATAGAAGTTGCGGATAATAGGCATGGAGGCCAACCAGTCATCCTTGATCATTAGAAGGTGACAAAATATTTGGCAATTTTACACCCGCCACAACACGATAAGCCATGTGATAAATTATATTATATTCTCTCAATTTATTTAAAAAGACAAGGAAAAAAAAGAAGAGAAAAAGACCACAAAAATGGTGTAGAAATTTTGCTGAATAAGACAACTCACCATACCTTCTGTCCCAGCAGGTCAAGCACAATCACACCAGCAACACCATTACTGCCTTTTTCTTTTTATCCCTTCTTCCTCTCTTTCTCTACACAAACAAAATTATTATTCTCTCTCTCTCTTAACCAACCAATACATAAACTCACACACACAGTCACAATAACATGCAACTGTGCAAATCATTGGGTTTCTCTGCACAAAACCACCCCACCCCAATTCATTTCACTTCATAAATTCACCTCCTTTCTCCACTCTCCATATTCAATTCGGTGAGCTTCTCCCCATAACTTAACTAGGGTTTTTTTTTTTTTTTCTTCTTCTTCTTCTTCATTTCTTTGACTTTGTGATTTTCTCTTGACTTCAGAATTTGAGGTTAGTTTTTGCTTTTTTTTTTTTTTCTAGAAAGTTCGCGTCTTTCTGGATTTTCGCTGCGTTTTACCATCTGGGGTTGCCGCACGATCATGCCGCCAGCGCTGTCGGATCCGCTGTCGGTGACTCCGGCGAGCTCCGACGCTGTTCTGCAGCGATCGGCGCCGCCGGAGAATCGGCGATTCGGTGACCTTAGAGGGTTGCTGTGGCGGATAAATCTTGGGGTGTTGCCGTCTTCGTCTTCGACTTCAATTGATGATCTTCGTCGAGTCACCGCGAATTGTAGAAGAAGGTAAAATCATCACCTCCATAATCATCTTTTTAATAACAATGATGTAAATTTTCCTTAAATCTTATTCCTTTTGGTAAATTATATTTATATATTGATACAATATTTACCTTGGATTTTTCCCCTATGCATGTTGATCTGACCATAACCATGTAGTATTCTATGCTGATTTTGTTTTAGTTTTGGTTATCAGCAGTAGCCAGCAAGGAAACTGCTACTGAAATATGTTTGTTTTGTGTGTGTTATGGTGGAGATAAAGTTGAGCAGAAATAAAGATTTTTTTTTTTTTATAATTTTCATTCAAGAAAAAGCTGACATTTGAAATTGGGATGTATGCATTAGGTTAAAAGCAACACTATATCTTCTTCTGTGTCAATATCTGCCTATGAGTGTAGATTACATCTACAATTTCATTGGTAGAAAATAAAAAATGATTACGCCGTTTCTTCGCCTGGTACAGAGGATTGCTTGTGTAGTTTATGGATTCAGTGTTTTCCTGGCATTTTGATAATGTGTTTTTTGTATCAGTTCATAATGAATGGACATTAAAAGTGACTGCTTTATATTGTCAGGTATGCTAACTTGAGAAGGCGCCTTCTGGTTGAACCACATGTTCCAAAGAATGGAGCTAATTCACCCAATCTTGTCATTGACAATCCACTTTCACAGAATCCAGGTAAATCTAAATTTTTCTCACTCTATTTCAGCATCTCACATGGAGTTAAATCGTTAACCTAATTATGGATCCCTGATTTAGCCAATGTAGTTTCTGGCATGTTTGATATCTGTGCTGCTAATGTGCACTATAGTACACAATATTCAACCTTATCTCAGTTGGATCAGCTAGAGCCTCATCATGTGGAAGTCATATCCGTATAGTTGTTGCTGCCAGATTATATACCTATTGCTTTTTTCTAAGGATACGTATACGTAAATGAAAGTTTATTTTGTTACGGAGGAATATAATGGGATGCCCTGATTATTTTATGGAAATTCAATGTGTGAAGGTTAAGATAAGAATTAGTGCCTAGTGGCACTCACCCATTGATTGTGGTGAATGGTAATAATGAATTTAAAAGAAGAAACTTGTTGTATATTATGTTGTCTTTTTGTTGGAATTCTGTCATATGAATTTCTAACGGTTAGCTATCTTTGTCGCTTTTTGGTACGAACAACTGAACTTGATCTGTGTTGAATATAATTTGGCCATTATATGCAGATAGTACATGGGGTCGCTTTTTCCGCAATGCAGAGTTGGAGAGAATGGTTGATCAGGATTTATCACGTTTATACCCAGAACATGGCAGTTATTTTCAGACTCCAGGATGCCAAAGCATGTTGAGACGAATTTTATTACTGTGGTGTCTCAGGCACCCAGAATGTGGTTATAGACAAGGTAAATTTCTCAGCCAAGCAATGGTATCAAACAATACATCAAATTTAATTAAATTTACTGTCATTTTAAATTTTCTTTCTCATAGTCATCATAAATAATAACTTACCTTTATTTTATGTATGCTTTCTCATTTTGTGACTTTTGTCAAATTTTTCCTTCCAATTTCCAATCTTGCATAATTAACAGCAGAGCATCCCATTGAGTTAGACTACACTAATCAGAAGAATACCATGATATGTCTTAATGGTTATCTATATCATGTTTGAATACTAAAATGATACATAAGGTAAAAAAATACATCTTGGTTATGAGTGGTGGGGTTTACTTTATAATGTTTGTATCATAAATTTCTTACTGCCAACTGCCCCAAAATCTGTAAAGATATGTCTGAATTTTACACCAATAACTATCTGTTTATTGTCATGATATGCCTTTAATACATTACTTGCCTAGTCAAGTAACAGAGAGAAGTAATCTAGCATCAACTTGCTAGATGACAATGATGGTTTCTTCATTTTTATTGCAGTGTTTTTTAATATTATATTATATCTTTTTTGGTAATTTTATCTTCAAAAGTGATTTTACTTTACTCTATCCAATCAAAAACAGTTCTCTTAAGCTCACTTTTAAAACAGGACAAAATTTAGATCCTTATATTCTCGCCAATGTTGACCAATGGATGTTCTTTGCATAATGTGTTGCAAAATTTTAAATGAATATCCATGTGTCATTATTTTAATTGGAGAACTTTATAGCAATATACAGAGTTTGATCTAAGTTTTTTTTTTTCCTTTAATGTATCATTTCCAAACACAATTCAATTCTATTAAAATCTATTCTTTAAAAATCAATTGTTTTCAAAATCAAGTCTGTTCTTAAGGCACTTAGTTTTTCAGAAACCTAATACTTGGTAATGCAAATTCCATCAGTTTGGTTTCCTGTGTTAGATAACTAGTTTACTTTAGTATTATATGCTACGAAAATATTGGCTGTACATTAATGGATTTTTTCATTCACTTATGTTATAGGAATGCATGAATTACTTGCTCCTCTGCTTTATGTTCTCCAAGTTGATTTGGAGCGTCTTTCGGAAGTTCGGAAGCTTTACGAAGATCAATTTACAGACAGATTTGATGGCCTTTTATGTCAAGAGAATGATCTTTCTTACAACTTTGATTTTAAAAAATCTCCAGAATTGATGGAGGATGAATTTGGTTCGCATGGAAATGCTGCAAAAGTCAATAGTCTTGAGGAACTTGATCCTGAGATACAGACCATTGTATTACTAAGTGATGCTTATGGAGCTGAAGGTGAACTGGGCATTGTTTTATCTGAGAAATTCATGGAGCATGACGCATACTGTATGTTTGATGCTTTGATGAGTGGGGCCCATGGTTTAGTTGCAATGTCCGATTTCTTTTCTTCATCCCCTGTATCTGGGTCCCATAGTGGCGTGCCTCCTGTGATTGAGGCTTCGACTGCATTGTATTATTTGTTGTCTCTTGTAGATTCATCTCTCCACAGCCATCTTTTTGAACTTGGGGTTGAACCCCAGTACTTTTCTCTTCGATGGTTGCGAGTTTTGTTTGGACGAGAATTTTCACTTGCCAACCTCTTGATCATATGGGATGAGATCTTTGCATCGGAGAATAGCAGCATGGGAAAAGGTGCTGATGACTGTGAGTTCAGGATATTAAGTTCACCTCGTGGAGCATTTATCTCAGCTATGGCAGTAGCTATGTTACTTCATTTAAGATCTTCACTACTTGCTACTGAAAACCCTACAAGGTGTCTTCAGAGATTACTAAACTTTCCTGAAGACATTGATATTGAAAAACTACTGGAGAAGGCTAAATCCTTGCAGGCTTTTGCACTGAGTGTTGATATTTCATCATCGTCACTTTTGTTTCTTGGGTCTCATTACCAAAGTAAATCTATGTATACTACATCTGTGACCCTTCCATCTGAATCCGTGTCTCCGAAAACTCCACTGAATTTGTTACCCGATAGCTATTGGGAAGAAAAGTGGAGGGTTGCCCACAAGGCTGAAGAACTTAGGCAAGATAGTCTAGAAAAACAGGTTCCCACTCGGAAAAAGGGATGGACAGAAAAGGTAAAATTCAGTTTGAGAAGAGCAAAATCTGACCCTCCTTTTTCAAGGCTTCAGAGTGGCAAACTTTTTAGGCGCAGTTTGTTGCAAGATCTTCGCAAGGCACTTGGCTCAGAGGAAGATGCCGAGAAAATGCAATCAGATGAAACACTACGCCAGGATGATAATCCTTCTGAAGCAGTTGAAGTACAACAAGAAGATAGTGTCTGTAGTGGCGACAACAATTACTTGTCTGATGATAGATCTCCAAGTGGAAATTCTGGCAGTGAGGAAGACTTGTCTATATATTCTGACCCGACTAGTCCCCATAATGAGGCCAATGATCATGAAATTACCTCAGCGAAAAGTAGTGTTGCATCTAATTCATCCCTAGACGAATGCAATGAAACTTCAGGTACCAGTTCACCATTTCTAATCTCCGATCCTCCTGAGAACATTTCTCAGACATCACAGTGCAATACAGAAAATTATGAATGCAATGAAACATCACATACCAGTCCCAATGATCCACCCCTTCTAATCTCCGATCCTCCTGAGAACATTTCTCAGACATCTCAGTGCAATACCGAAAATTCTGAATGCAATGAAACTTCACATACCAGTCCCAATGATCCAACCCTTCTAATCTCCAATCATCCTGAGAACATTTCTCAGACATCACAGTGCAATACAGATACAGAAAATTCTGAATGCAATGAAACTTCAGTTACCTGTCCCAATGATCCACCCCTTCCAATCTCTAATCCTCCCAAGAACAAACCTCCGACATCAGGGTGCAATAGCGAGGAAGCAGGAAATACAGCCAGTCCTCCTAAAGACAAAAAACAGAATAAGTTGCAGTGGTTTTGGCCATTTGGACGGAATAATGTTGAGGCAATCTCCGAGAAAGCAGGAGGTGCTGCCGAAGCCACCAACAACACTCCACAACCAGCCTCATCTGCAGTTAATGAGCCTTGTAGTTCTGTTAGTTGTAGTGGAGAGTCTGTTGACAAGAATGTGATGGGGACTTTGAAGAATATTGGACAGTCTATGCTTGATCATATTCAGGTATGGTTCTTTCCCTCTTCAATGACAACTTATTAAGATATGCACAATTTCAGTCCTTTATTTTTCCCTTCAATTTCTCAATTATGAAACTGGTTAAAGAAATTTGTTCTAAATCTGATGTTCCTTCCCTGGTTGCATATACTTGTTTTCCCTGTGGTGCAGGTAATTGAATCTGTTTTCCAACAAGACCGCAAAGGCCAAGTTACTGCCGTGACAGCTCTCAAAGAGCTTAGGAAAATTAGCAATCTTTTGTCTGAGATGTGAGGCGAATCATGTATATATATATAAATATTGTAATTACATTTCGTAGTGGCAACAAAATTAGGTTCTTCTGCTGCTCTTTCTGAACCCCCACCAAAATTTTGCAGAGAGATATGTGTAAATATATTTATTCGGGTTACATAATAAACAAACTTATGCCTATGTTTTTTCTCTGCATTCTAGAACGGTGTAAGATGGTTGCAACCAAATACCGAATTGAGTTAATTTTAGATCGGGGTTGAGTTGGTTCAGTTTTATTTTGCCATTAGTTTTTGAAAAGTGGTTCATAAAATAGAGAGGATAAAAAAAGAGAAATTTTTGAATTAGAGTGTAAAAGATGTGGGTTTCATAAAAAAAAGAATAAAGTTTCTTTCTAATATTATTTTTCTCTTCAAAACTAAGTAAGCCTTAAAGATTCCTTAGATTAAAATATTTGTTTATTTATACATTCTGTGATAAAAATATTATTTTGCTAAAATAAATAATGCAGCTGAGTTTGTAACGCCAGAAATCACCAACCGAAGCTGTGGCTGGAGGCTGTCGTATGAAATTGGTGATGAAATGAAGATCAGGAATTAAAGCTTAATGAATTAAAAATGTCCGTGAGCCTAAGGCAAGATTTTTTTATTGTGGTATTTTGATCACCGACACAATTTCATAAGTTTAAGGAATATTTTTTTATTATAAATTTGTCATGTGTTATATAAGTTTTATTTTTATTATAACAAATATTTAGTTGCCGGTGTCATAATTCACATAATTTTCAGAAGTAATTTAATTTTGATGGACCATGAGAAGGCGAAACCGTTTCCGTTCGAGAATGTGGACAACCCATGAGGATTATGTCAGGCTCATTAGTTTTAGTTGGCATAATCTTTCAAGATTTTGGTTAGCTGGGTGTATTTAAGATAGATGGAAATCGGAGAAGGAAACGGAATAACATTTCAACGTTTTGAATGACTAAAAATTAAGAACAGAAATTTAATTGTGGGACTCATTATAAATTAAGAACAATAATTTCCCGTTATGAACAAAATGAAATGGGAGGGTAGAGTAATGTCTCATTTTTTATTTTAAATTTTAAAAATATTTTTATAACAAAATCTTATTTCACTTGATGAAGTGGACTGCATTAATATAATAAAAAATATTACTTAAGTTAAATTCAATTTTTCAATTAATATAAAAAGTTTATATCATTTATTTTTTCTACTCTCTTCTACTTGTCCAAAGAAGAAGATAAAAAAACCCTGATGTTCTTAATTCTGTCTTAAACAACACGTTTTATTCTATTTCTCATTATTTCTATTTTTCATGCATTTTCATCCCTATTCATCATCCATAAAGGAATTGCAGATATTATAGTTCATTTGAAACATTAAGGAACTATTAGTATAACTAGTTATAATATTATTTATTTTCCTTTTTTTCGTTGAGTCCTGTCGAATGCCAATCCAATGTCAGGTGGATTGTATTAAACGTACGTTGGTAAGTGAAAAATGGGAAAACAAACATGCAATTAGACTTGTCATGTGCTCTCCATAACGTTGAACCAACGACTAACTGAGACTGGGAAAAGCATTAGGCGCTTTGAAAGATCGTAGAAACTATGAAAAGAAACAAGTCATCAGGAACTTTCAATTAAAAACAGTACTAAGGAAAAAAATTAAAAAATCTAAAGCCCCTGCTATATAGAAGCCTGGGCTCTGGAATCCACAAAAAACTGTTTTATCAACAATCCAAGTAATGATACAAAAACGGCACCCTATAGTTGCACCATATCTTCCGCTGAATTATATAGTTGCACCTAACTATGTATGTATTAGTTATGACGCTTGGAACTTCTGATGCTATACATTTTATTTCAGAAAACCCCCTCCTCCCATGTCTCAGGTATAGTCACATAGACCATATGTCAATTCCACAAACCTTGTAAGCTACAAAATATAGTTCAATCCATATGGTTGTGGAACCCGGGTAGAAGGGAAGTGATAAATCCAAAGACAATCATCTGGATCTCCTTCACAATGCCCCACCACTGATTACCACCATTGACATTGCCAGGTTCTGCAACATTTTCATTCTCAACTGCCCGGTCAGCATCATTAGCTGGCTGGTTCCCATTCTCGGCTTCAGATTGATCCTCTTCCAAAAGATAAGAAGCAAAGTCATTGTGTCAATACGTGATGAAAACTTCAATTGATACTTTTTCATACAAAACCAGTAAAAGTAATAGGAAAGTGAAATTTAACCAAAAGAAAATTAATTAATAAAGTACAACGATATGAAATGAACCTCATAAGCTTCCCAGAAGTAAAGACTTCCCAAATTACATCATACATCACATCAGCTCTATCACTAGTGTTTTGCAAAAGAAACACATGTAAAATCACATGCATAAAATGTCCAAATCATACCTGCTGGAGCAGCATTGTCACCCTCGGGCCTGGGAGCAGGAACATTTTCAGCCCTGGCTGCAGGTCTTGGTGGATGAGGAGGTGCTGCTGCTCTCTGCATACCTCGTGAAAGCCATCTTATAATCGGTGTCAAAGCTCCAGTTTGGTATCTGTCACACATCTCAATTAGGAAAAACTACAGCTTCATTCAAACATATACAGTAATGAGTTCAGTAATATTCACGTTATTGCATGGACTTGATATTGACACACATGCACACTCATACAAAATCCAAATAAAAATATAACCCTAGGTATATAAAGAATTGGACAAAGAAAAAGTAAGATGGAGGATTTATACAAGAAGCATTCCCTGGGTTTGAGTCCACAAATGGACAGAACTAGCAATCCGAAAACATATTTAAAAAACACAAAAAAAGGATGGATAAATACTTACAAATATACAAGAGCAGCAAAGAACACGAGGACGATAAGCCTCTGTCTTGATCCATCTTGGTTAAACAAAAAGATCACAGCTGCCAGCTTCAACATTAGCAACAAATCAATTTGAAATGCAATTTGAAATCTCCTCACAACAACTTGTCTTTGAGGTGCAGGCTGCTGCTGTTGAGGTTGCTGTCCTGCTTGCCCCGGATTTTCATTGGCAGCAGCAGCTTCAGAACTTGGCCTGCTACTGATGGTGACCATGCAGTTACAGAAACCATTAATTAACATTAATGAACATATTTGTTCACAAAAACAAATAAAACTAAAATAGAATTTTCACCAATAAAACAATGACTAATATCTTTGATTAAATTTAAACAAGTACTAAATGAAACTAGTGTGAAAGAAAAATACATCAATCTTAACCTACTGATAACTTTGAAAGCATACAGAACATTCAAATTGATGCAGGAACAGAAAAGAAAGTCCAACAAGTGTTATTCATGCTGCCAGTAAATCAGAATCAGGTCCAATTTTCCATGAACGTTTGGATGCCAAATCAAGTGCAAATGTGACCTATAGGTTCTTTAAAAAACTGTCTAATTTCAGATGAATCATGTATACAAATAATTTCATTTCAGCCTTTCTATAGGTAGTTATGATATTATGAATTATCATTACAGTCTGTCAGGATAGTTTTTTTATTAATAGTCAGTATTTAGTAACCTAATAATTTATGGCAAAACTTGGCTACAAGTTTTTCTACTCTGGAAGGATACTCCAACTTCCAAGACTATATATGTATTTATCGCTTGGGAGTAGAAGGCAGACAAATCAAAGAAGTTAAAGGACCTTTGGCGCCTTCTTCCTTAGTTCTGCACTTTCATAGATTCCACTGAATGATGGAATTGACTTTGCATTTCTGCATCTCAGCAAGAAGCCCTAGACCTATAGCACAAACACGAGTTGTGCATGTTGTCAAATGTAAAGAATGCAAAATCAGGAGTGATTTTCTTTGAATATTTGGAGGTCCAACCCATATCCAAACTCCAAAGATGACTTATGAGTGCTTGCTAGAACTTTGAAGCTGTGCGTGTCTAGTTTCAGATGAACCCAGCAGCACATAATTGTTTAGATGAACTTTTCAACAAGAACTTATACAAAAAGAAAATGGGAAGATAAGAGGAATAAAATTCCTCCCAAAAGTTAAAATTAACTTATGCACATCAGTTTTTTAGATGTTCTTTCATCTAACTTCTCTAAAAGTTGAGGAGAATAAATTGAATTTAACTTATGGGAGAAATTTTATACCTTTTACCTCCTATTTTCTTCTCTTATGAGTGATTAGTGAGAAGTTTGTAAACTTTTGAGATAGTTAGTTTAGGTTCAGGACATGGTATCAAAGCCTACTAATCACGTTTGAAATCCTAAAGGATGTCTACTTATAAAGTCAATGCTTCCTTTCAGCTCATTGATCAGATTTTGAGATTTCAGCAAATTGTTAATTACTAGGCAGGCTGACACAAACACTAGGGGTGCATTTGATTTGCTAAAAAATAAGGCACTGGACAGCACAAAAATATTTGTCCAACGTTTGATTTAAAAAATGACTGAGAGACAGTACAAAATAAAAAATGATGGACTAGACAAATATCCAAAAACATGTAACTCATTAAACCCCGTACAACTTTTTGTACGATGTCTAACAAAAGTAAAAATACAATATTATCTCTATTTTCTGACTTTCCATTATCCCACACCTTTTTTCTTTTTCCATATGCACCTCCTTCTTTAAACCTCCCTCTCCGAATGTCATACCTTGGCCGCCAGCAAGGACCGTATGAACTGTTGTTGTTCCCTTTGCTCATTATTTATTTCTTTGCTTTGTTAATTTATTCAAATGTTCCCATCGTCATCTTCCTCCTTCTCACTATGTTTTTTTTTTTTCTTTTGGCCAACTCCGGCGAGGCCGCGTCGCGCAGTCATGCCGGCGCCGCCATCGTCGTGACCCTGTGGTGGCCTCAGCCGCCAAGCCCTGTGCGGCCATGCCTCCTCCGTGGTGGTGCCTTTCCTTTGTTGCATCATCAAGGTGCTGCTAATGCACCTAGGGTTTTATAATAAAATTTACATTATTTTGTCTAGTACATAAGCACATCAAACAAGATATACACAAAATTACTTGTATTGTGCATCGAACCAAATAGCGTATAGTACAAAAAGTTGTCCTGTGACTCAGCTGCTTGTTCAGTGTTGTTCTGTCTGTCACGTTTTTTTAGCAAATCAAACGCACCTTAGGTGTTAAGAGGCTTTCTTCTTGTTATTAACTACAATTCTGTTTTCTTTAATTTTCTTCATTCCCTATGCTAATTTTCTTGGCAGAGTAGCAGACTGTCTTCAAAATCCACCCCAAGCAAATTCCTAATTATTTCTTGCTTGAGTTTTCCGTAAACCCATCAACCCCAAATCCTTATTCCCTTAGTTACTGATCGCATAACATCTACCTTTAACCTAATTCTACTTCCAACTTCCAAGTTCCAGATGCCTTTACACACTAACAAAAACCCTTCAAATCAAGTATAAAAAAAATATATCATAAAGGGAACTCATGCATGTTCATTCTGATGCCTCTACAAAACCATCCATATCTCATGCAAGCCAAATTCATTCCTCATATTGCTAGAAGTTACAACTTCCTCCTTGCTTCAAATAATGTCATTTCAACATTTCATTGTTTTGTATTTTAGCAATTCAAGAAATTATTGTTCTTCTATGCATTAATCATTGTGACCAAGTGCAGATTGCAAGTAAATAGAAACATTATACCTCACCTAAAGGACCTATGGGAAACAAAGTATGAAAACGGTGTAAAACATAATCTATTCATTTCCAAGATATCAATGTTGAAAAATATGTTTCAATACCAGAATAAGTAAAAAAATTCCTATAAATTGTGCGATAACCAAGCTTCACATACATCACAACATTGTCATAACGAAATAACCAGCCACTTACCTCGGTGTGTGGTAAGTCAGCGGAATCAGAGTGTTGTAGGGAAGTCCAGTAACTTGTCTGTCATACGGGTTAACAGGAACAGCATATATGCCAGCTCCGCGGTTCCCATGCTCCTCATGTTGCGGCAGAGTCAACCCTGGAACTAGCGCAGGGTACATACCAGGAATCATTTGATAATACCCACCCGGAAAGGGCATAAAATTCGAAAATGCAGGGACCTGAGACAACAACAACAACATCCATACAAAACCATGACCACGATTCAGATACATTCATTTAAAAAACAACAATTCAGGACACATTTTCATTCACACTTGTGTTCACACAGCAAGCTCAAAACACATGTACAAATTAAAGCATAGATTTGAGCTAAATTAGGTTGTTAACACATGAAACGCCGATCGAATCCCATCTTAACATTTTTCTATTTCGCTCAAAACTGTGTTTCATTAGCTCGTATCTGTTATAAAAATAAAAATAAAGGAAGGAAAAAAAACGGATTCGATGCCAGAAAAGCATCATGCACTGATTAGGTTGTACCGAGAATTTCCTGGTCTATCAGCTACGAAATAAAACAATTACGAACTTGAAATGAAAAATAAAATGAACAAAAATAATAATAACCTTAGTTTGAGTTCCAATTATATGAAAAAGGGTTTTCTTTTTGCGAATTAGAGGAATGAGAGGCACGAAAAATACAAATAGGGAAGTGGAATTGAAGTGGATTATGGAACCTGCGGTGAATCTTGAGGCGACTTCTGAGAAGAAGAAGAAGAAGGTTGAGAGCTCGACGGCACCGTTTCGGGAGGGTTTTCTGCCATTGTTGATGATCTTGATCACGCTTAGTGTGCTTGAGTCTCTCTGAACCTGAATGAATGAAATGAAAATTGAGTTTTTTATTTTATTCCACGCTAGTCGTGCCAATTTTAGTGCTTTTTGTACTGCGTAGTAGAAACCAATGACTGGATGACACGTACTAATCATTAGTGTTCTTCCGTATGTTTATGCTTCGTGTGTTTATACAAGGATTAATTACAAATTTTATCATTTAAAATAAACAACTCGCACATATTTTCTTTTTAAAAAAACTAATAATTTTTTTAAAATTTTATTATTTAAGTTTTAAAATTTTGTATATTTTATTATCATTAACATAAAAAAATATTAAAAATAAAATAAAATAACGTCATTTTATTATCTGTATAGTGATAAAATATATAAAAATTCAAAAATTAAATAAAAAATTTGTTAAAAAAATTAAATGATAAAATTCATAAAATTATGAAAATTTCATAATAAAATTTATAATTAAACCTTTATGTAAATGTTAAAATAAGTGGGGGAGAAGAGAATAAAAGGAAAAAATTAAAACATAGAAAAAATAAAATAAATATTTAGATCAAGAGAAAGAAAAAGAAAAATAATCACTTTTAGTTTGAAATGTCATGCTTTAAAATAGTTTTTATATTTAAAAATAATTTCTTAAGATTTTAATTTTTCATAAAATTAATGATATTATCTTCTATTAGAATTTTATTGTGTACGTGTGTAATTATAGGATAAATATTTAATTTTATTTAATTAAAATTTGTAAAAAATATTGTTGAATATATAAATTATATTTTAGATTTGTAAAAGTAATTTATATTATGATATAAGATTATTTTTAATTATTCATAATTTTTTAAAAATTATTTTAAAATATTTAAAAATAAAAAATAATAGATTGAAAGAGATTAACAATTAAAAAAAATTAAGTATACATATAAAGATAAAATAATAGTGATTTTAGATATTTGAGAAATAAATTTTACAAATTAATTATTAAATCAAATTAAATGTGAAAATTAAAAAAATATTTGAAAAGAATAAAAAATAAAATTAGATGTTTAAAATATAAAAATATTATAAGACCAATGATGAATCTATATTGTGGCTTTTGAGAGTAATTGTTCAAGTGACTTCAAACAATCTCTTAACATAATTTACATGTGTAACTATAAATTGTTAAATTGTCTTCATATTTTATAATGCAGTATAAAATGTTAGGACTTGTTTGTGGTTAGAATATGATAAGATAATTATCATATCTTATTGTCATTTGTTGTTTATTGTGTCAATGTGATAGATAATGTTATCTTATCTCTTATCCTATTATGTTGATCCATTGTAATTCTTATCTTAAAGAGGAATTGAGTTAGGAATTAGTTGAAGTCATCTTTGAACCAACTAAAAGACTGAAATGTAATAAAAAAAATTGGAGATATTTGAAAAGGTTTTAATAGGTAGCAATTTACTAGTCTTTCTGTTTTTTCTTTGAAAGTTCCAAAGAATTTTAAATAGGATCAACAAGTTTTGGAGGTGTTAGTGAAACAACACATGCATATATAGTTGGAAGTGCAACTAGATGTGATCCATTATCTCAATCCCAGCCAACAGTTATTGGTTGTGATTGAAAATATGATCAGAGTTCTTTGTTCTCTTTACTAATTGCTTATTAAGGTATTTTTTGGGTTGGTTGTCTACTTATATACTTTAAGTTCCTTAATTTTCACTAATGACAACAAATTTAAGTTGTATTTTTTGTATTTCATTTACTTGTATTTGCATGTTTGTGTTTTTTAAAGAACACGTGATCTTAAGATGCAGTACATTTATGTGTATGTCTTTGGAGTCAAATTTTAAGAAAAATAGGAAGTGTCTAAGATTAGTGATTTTCTGGGTATTTTATATATATACCAATTCCCTTCTTGTAATGTTATGATTTGTATATCTGTCCTTTTCCAAAGGTTATGATAATTTTTTACTCCAATTAGGTAAGCTTATTAACATGATCATCATTTGTTCTATTCAGATTCAAAGCTTTTAGAACTTAGAAGTTAGACTTAAATAAAAGAAATTGTTGAATGAGATATATTTTTGTATGTCTGTCTTACCCTACACATTTAGTTATCATATTGCAATATGCTTCGAGTGGTGAACTTTTTGAGAGAATGCATAATGTTGGTTAATTTAGTGAAGATGAGGTTGTAGAATCTATAGTATGGTTTATCTATATATATTCCTTTTCCTTTCAAATAAACTGTAAACACGAATAAGGTATTCATATTGAAATTTACCAAGTGAATGAATTTCCTATATTCCAATTGCAGGCAAGATATATATATTTCTTCCAACAACTAATATTAGGGTTAGCTACTTTATTCAATGGTTTGTACTCCTAATTCATTGTGTTCTCACTACCACAAAAATGATGTTCAACAAAAAGGTGGTGTGACTGATGAGGCAAAGCCATTTATGGGATCTGGTCGTTTTGTTAAACTTATCTCTTTGGCTTTTGTTCCTTTTCTTTTGGGGGAATCAGCTTGCATGTGCATCTCATTTTTCTAACTCATCTTTTCCATTTTAACAACATGAGCTTGTTCACTAAGATACAATTGTGCTAATGAAAATGAGCTTGAAGCTACTTTGAGGTTTTTCTGATCCCCAATTTGAGCTTTTCTGTAGTGGATGATCCTATGTCTCATCATTTACCTATCTAGTATTTAACATTAAATATTTTGCAATTTCTCATGCCAGAAGAATATTTGCTTAGTCTCATATTGTAAAACTCTTACTTCTTGCAAATGATCATTCATTTGACATTTTTATATTGATATTCAGCAAAATGATTTTTGTCAAAAGTCGTATTACTTCATTCCACTCAAAACTCAAAAGGCTTAATTGCGTTTTACTTCCCTCCCTGCCTTTTTTTGGGCTCTCTCTCCATAAACATTAAAAAAAATTAAAACAACATCAATTTTTAAAAAATCATCTTAGAATGTACCCTTTTATTAACATTTTGTAAACAAAAAAAACACATTTTACATCGATTTATGAAACAACCGATGTAGAAATTGAAATTCTAAGACAGTTTTAAAAACTGTCGTGAAAAGTGCTTTTCACGACGATAGATTCAAAAACGATTGAAAATCATCAAGAAAAGTGTGAAATAACTGTCTTTGAAAGACTTTTTTTATAACATTGTCTTCATTACAAGCTCATGTCTTAAATCATGTCATGCTTCCTATTTTCAAGAAATTTATTAAAGAGGTCTAAAATTAAAAAACAATTTGTTGGACGAAAATCTATCTCCTCGACTTAAAATTTATACTTTGTTACTCCAAGGTTAATAACATTTTGTTAACTAATTGGCAAGCGTATCAATTTGTCCAAGTACTAATAAACGGTAAGACCGAGTGTCGAGTCCATAGGGACTTTGATTATACTCAGAATTTGTATACAGCTATTTTTAAGTAATTAACATAATATTTTTTTTGAATTTATAGATGATAATATGAGTAAATATAAATTCAAAATAAAATAAATTGTGAAACAGATTAAGAACCAGAAAAGAAAAACAAACACTTGGAGATTGAATTGAAGGTTAGAACAATATTATGAGATATGTTGGGTGTTCAGCCTACCAAAACTACTCTTGATGCAATGTTAATGATTTTTCACTATTCAATATTATTTTACATATTACCTTCATCCTCTAATTTACTCTAACCATGATCTCCCATATGAAAGAGCCTAAATTACCTAATTTCACTCTTGATCCCTCGGCGAGCTACATCAAATAATTTGCATTAAGAATAGAGATGTATATTAAAGCTAAAGAATGTCATTATATCCCTAGATATGAATTGTCTAGATGTTCTTTCCTAGTTTTCAGAGTATAGACATTTCTCAATGCATAAACCCTCATAACATTACATGCATATGGATGATCAGACCACAAACATGATAAAATATTTAGAAAAGAACATTAATATGAAAATAAAGTCAAATAGATAGTAAGAATTGTTACATAATGAGTGTTTGGTTGTTGAATTTCCAACAATGAATGGTTTAATCTCGCATTGTCATGAGAGGTTGACAATGAGCAAAAGGGAACAACAATTGATAAAAGAGAATGAAAGAAAACTGATAGAAAAAAGGGGCATAAGCCAACTTTTGTGGAGTGGATTTTTCTCTCCTTTGTGTCTTGGGTTTTTATTTGGCTTCTGATATTTTTTCTCTGACTGCTTCCCCCTTTTTATAATCAAAACTTTGCTTAATTGGACTTTTTTTTATATTGCTGACGCACTAAGCCCATATGTGTGCGCTAAGCCTATATCCTCAATCCATCTTCTAAGTCTTTAATGTGTAATCCTACAAATAAAATACAACCAACACTATAAATCAACTAATTTTAGCAGTTATTGGATAAAAGCTCAGAAAAGCTAAATTTCTACGTTTCAATCATAAAAAAAATAAAAGAGAAAAAAGAATATAATTGTTATGTAATTTAAATATATAATTTACATATAAATAACAATTATCAAACTGCCCCAAATTTAAAGTTTTGCTTGTCCTCAAGCAAAAGTAAGCAATTGCTAAACTAGTTAGATTACTAGTAATGTCAAGATTATAACCAAATCACAACAACTGAGATAAATGCATACTTCTAAAACAATTTCAGTATTCAATCCTCAAGTTCACACACACTATGGTTTCATGATGAATTTATGTAAAGAATGCATTCAGAGAGAAAAAGGTTAGCAAGAATAACAATTATCACAGAAAGATCAACCTTTGTTTCACTCCTTACAAGGCAAGTGTTTCTCTCAAGCACACAAGTGTTTTAGTTATGTGTATTCCATTCATTCCTATTGAAGTTACAAATCTCAGCTTTGCACATCATCTCATTCAATGCCCATCACACACACACCACATGGATCACTAAGGACTTTATTAAGCTTGTAACATGGTCGGACTAACAAAGAAATCATGATTTTTCTTGGAATTCAAATAGTTAGGTTCTAGGAGAGCTTTCACCTACTCCCTACTCGCTTCAAGGGATCCATTTTCCTTTTTCTCCTAACCTTATTTAACTTGCCACTATCAACAGTAACACAGAGGTTTCTTTGAAATCAATTTGTGTTTCAATACTTATTTCCATAACCTTTTTTTTTTATTTTTTTTTGTGTGTGTACCAATGTATAATGTAGTTCTGGTCAGAATTTTAAAAATTGACCCGGTGACTGACCCAGTCAGGGTACTGGGTCATTGGGTTAGTTGTCGAACTGGTGGGTCATTAATTAACCTGCATGACCCGGTCAGTGGTCGAACCGGTGGGTCACTGATTGACCCGCATGACTTGGTTAGCGGTCGAACCGGTTAACCTGCATGACAATGTCTTAAAATATTTATAAAAAAATCACAAATTAATATTTTTCCATAACATAGAGTCATAGATAATTATATAGCAAAATGTTAAAAAAACATCATTATCCAAGTTCAAACAAACAAGTACCAAATATCACAAACATAAGCTAAATAAAATAAGGCATCACAAACCATAACATAGATAATTGGATACCAAAATGTAAAAAAAAAAATATTTTCAAAGTTCAAACAAACAAGTAACAAATATCATAAACATAAACTAAATAAGTTTAAGTTCAAGAAACAAAATTATGAATAAAAAATTATAGAATGCTAATTTCCACCTAATAACTCATTTCCATCCAATAACTCATACTTACACTAAATTTACTTTTATTCTATATTAATATTATTAACAATTTATGAGTATTTTGGAAACAGGTTTTATGTGTCTAAAAAAGAAATAAAAAATCACTCTTACAGATATCACTTATCCATAATTAACAGAGTTCAAAGCTTAAAAAAATAGTCAGTTAATTTAAAATCCAACCACGTTGTTCAAAGAAAAGAAAAAAAATATTTAAAAATTAGTTTTATTACCATTTAAAATCTAAGTGGAAGCAGCAGCGAGCCGTGCAAGTGGGAATGTAACACCCTGTATGCATCCATGTTGTTAACATTCCATTATGGTCATTAAGCGCAAAAATTAATATAATAAAATAATTAAGGAAACAACGAATAAAATGATATCATCGTACGTCCACACTTGGATAAAGACTTTGCATTATGTATGGTGATAAGTTATGAGTTTACAACTTATAAGACCCCGAGTATGATGCCCTCCAGGGCCGGTTTACAACCATGCAAAAACAAAAAAACATAACAAAAGTACAGAGCCACATGATCCAAAATAGACTAAGGTTCACGAAGAACCCGTCCCAATTAGGTCTCTCGTCCGGAATCCCTCGGACTGCTTCGCTACCCGGGCCTCTTGCCCCGGGATCCGCCGTCCTCCCTGTGCTCGTCACCTGCAATAACATATAATTCCCCAACCGGGGTGAGATAATAATCTCAGTAAACTTTGCGTTCTAGAGGGCTTCTCCTTTCCTGGGTTCACTTCCACGACACAAAGCATCAAAACGGCATTACACAAGCTAGTCATCCCGACTTACAGAAGAAAACATCACATGTATATAATCACATGGATATAACAAGAGAGATCATCCAACTTAATGGACACATTCCCTTGTATATCCTTGCCTGAGGAAGATCATCCAACTTAATGGACACATTTCCCTAAGACTTCGTGCAGACACCCCCTGAGGAAGATCATCCAACTTAATGGGTACATTCCCTCTAGGTTCCGCGCAGACATCTATGGCTCAAAGTCCATGTTTATTCATTCTACTGGCCAGAGAATCTCAAATATCACAACAAAGCGATCATAGTGCAAATCAAATACATGTTATCAAATAGAAAGCAGTAACACCCAATTTCAATACATGCATCATGACATATAGCAACCATCACTCCCTCGGAGTATGGTGGAACGCGGTCCAGAGAAGGACTCTTAAGAACAGGGAGCTTACCTGTTCAGCGTTCCTCACTGGTTCGTCCAATCTCACGATTCCGAACCCCACCGTCCTCAGTGACGCGCCCTACATACATGCATGCAAGTAATCAATAGTGGTTCCTACTCGTTGTATGTAAGGAAACTTCATACATTTCCAGGTTACAATACGAGTCACCCATAGGCGACATGCAGACCTCCAAAAGGGTCTAACATGGCCTAGCCCAAAATCCAAGACAGTTAGATTTTAGGTTAGACCGGCGTTTCTTACCTCTAAACGATTGACGAGGCTAGAGAATAACTTCTCCAAGCTCAAACGTCCCTACAATCGCCTTTTCTTCCCCAACTAGAAGCTTTCTCTCGTTTGTCAATGGCGGAAACGAAGAAGAAAGAGAGAAGGAGCGCCTTTATGGTGAAAGGACAGAGGAAGAAAATGAGTCGTGCAAGAAATAGCCCACACGCACGCTATTTAAATACTCTGAGCGTTAACGCACGTCGCATACGCTACTAAGTCAACACATGTTACTCGAGTGACCTGACAGTCAGTGCGGATCACGGGCATAGATAAAGCTTGGGGAAATCACCAACTACCGGGTTGGCGAGTCAAGCACATATGACTTTGCATTGGTACGCGTAGTCCAGACAACCTTGTCTGGGATCCTACCCTGGCCATCACTACCCGACCTCTTTTAGGTTCTTGCCTTGGTACTTCATGAGTCCGAGGTTCTGTCCTCCCGATCTTGTCCAACCCAAGTCGTGATTACTTACCTGGATACATACATGATAATCCAGTCACACTTTGACCCGGTTTCCTTGTAAACACTAACACACTCAAAACGATCCCGACTTCAAAAGGTTCTATTTACACCCCTCCCTTACCCGGGTTCCAATATTTGCACCCCCCTTGTATGACATCCAAGTCACACAAATCCGGATTAGTCACATGGTTAGAGCATAATTATTATTATTACTTTGTAATTACAACATTAAAACGTTAAAGTGCCATGTGGCCACACGAGACCTTACAGGGAACCCCCCCTCAAACAATGCAAAAAGCTCCTTGTTCCTTGTTCCTGCAACCCCCCCCCCCCCCCCCCCAAAAAAGATCACCACCCCCACCCCCAAAAAAAAATGCTACAGCTCCCCCCCACCCCCTGCAAAGGAAATCTGTGCACCTCCAGATCTCCTTACCCCCCATCCCCAAAAAAACGAGCAACACCCCCCTAAACAAAGACCAGCAAACAGAACACACCCCCTCCTAACGTCGTGAAAGGACAAACACTCACCCCATCACCACCACCGGCGAACAGGAAAAACCTCATGCTTGACAGGAGACATTTTTTTATTTTTTTCTAAATAGCGACTTGGTCCGAGTTGGCGAGTCGGCGATTGAACCATGAACCCGGTCGGGTCGCACCGGGTTGAAAACATGCCCAATCCGTTGATAGACTTGATCCAGTCTAGCCAACGGGTCACGGTTCGACCGGTCCGACCAGCTGGGTCGGTATGGTTTTTAAAACATTGGTTCTGGTCCTCTGTGTGCTTCATCCTTTCATTCTTGCACAACATTTATTTAACCAACATACTCCCACAAATTTGGCACAAATTTGCCTTGATCCATAAGTGATGCTCTCCTATAACCTAAGGTAAGGTGAACATAATTACACATACTTTAAGTTCAGGGTTCAAGAACAAATTCATTCTCAGTTAGGATCAAAAAGGGTGCAAAGGATTTAACATTTATTTTCAATAGGTTGGCTTTTTGGCTAAGTGACTGAAATTAAATTATCAACAAGGCCTTGATCATATCGATATAGTGTATGCATTCAAACAATTCAATAGTCATGCAAAACCAGAAAAGCAAAAACAATTGTTCTCTCAGAGTTCAGATGCACACAACTTACACAGTACCTTGAACATAAGTTTTTCTTTCACAAGATTTTCTGTCATGCAAGTTAACCGATTCACTCACACATATTTAATTCATAAAAACATCAATCAACAACAACTTGTGTAAAATCAAGAATCATAAATTCACATATGACACAGAATCTCAGTCATATGATCGATTAAATCAAAACATGATCAAACAGTGTCATCAAAATAACTATCTATTATGTAAAATTAAAGAAACTGTAAATTGCATAATTTAAATGGCTAGAGTGCAAAATTTTAAAGATAGAAGCAGAAAATAAAATAAAGAAAGAAAAGAAAAGAATATGTCTAGAAAAAAAAAAGATGGCCCCAATCTTATGTTAGCCATGGGTCCCATGCTACTTGAGCCGCTGTGACATCTACAATGTAATCATCATTCTTTCCAACCTCTATAGCATCTATGTCACCAGATGGTCCCTCCGCAACTCCAGAGGCAGCACCCCTCCCCCAAAAAAAAGGAAGGTCTGTCCCTAGGCCAAGAAACTTGCTCAAGGAAGTCCTCTCGAGTTATGATTGGTTGATGGAGAAAAAGCTTATGAAGGCTCTACATTAAGAGATATTGCCCATGGTGAAGGCTGGTCAGCATGGGAAGAAGTGGTTCTAGAATATGTGGCTGAGAGGCGGACCCACGTCATTTTCTAGAGGCTATATGTAAAAGACAGACAAAAAAAGATAAAAGAAAATTAAATTCACACAAAAATTAAATACTTCACAAGAATAGAGATAAAAGATAGGAATGATGGGTTGCGTTTCAGTAAGCGGTTCGTTAACGTCACTAGCTTGACGTAGAACACCCTTATGGGTTATGGAGGTGGATGATTGTGGTCAATCGCTCGATATCACCACCATTGTACACCTTCAGTCGTTGTCCATTGACAACCCAGCTTTGTTCTAGACCACTAGACGATGGTCTATTAACTCGACTACTCCATATGGCTTGACGTCTTTGATTGTGGATGACCCAGACCACTTAGACTTGAGCTTTCCAAGAAATAGCTTGAGGCAGGAATTGAACAGAAAAACTCATTGTCTAGGCTGAAAATTCTTCTTTACAAGCTTCTTGTCATGATAAGTTTTTACCTTCTACTTGTAATTTTTGGAAGACTCATACCCATTGAGTCTCATTTCTTCTAACTCTAGCAGTTGTAACTTCCTCTTTTCTCTAAATAAGGACTCATCAAAGTTGAGGAACTTGAAAGCCCAATAAGCCTTGTATTCCATCTCTACTGGGAGGTGACAAGCCTTCCTATACACCATTTGGAAAGGAGATAAACCAATTGGCATCTTGAAAGTAGTCATGTATACCCACAAGGCATCATCTAATTTTGCAACTCAATCCTTTCTTGAAGATGCAACAGTCTTCTCAAGGATTTTCTTTAGCTCCCTATTGGACACTTCAGCTTGGCCATTTGTTTGAGGATGGTAAGGAGAAGCCACTTTGTGTCGGACATTGTAATGCTCCAACACCTTTTTCAGCTGTGCGTTGCAGAAATGTGTCCCACCATCACTGATAAGGACTCTTGGAACTCCAAAGCGGGAAAAGATGTTCTTCTTTATGAATCTAATGACTGTTTTAGAGTCATTCTTTTGAGTAGCTATAGCTTTGATCCACTTGAGGACATAATCCATAGCCACCAAAATGTATTCATTATCATATGACGAAGGCAATCGACCTACAAAGTCAATGCCCCAACAATCAAATACTTCAACTTCAATGATGTTCTGCAGGGGCATCTCATTTCTCCTAGAAATGCCTCCTGTTTTCTGGCATTGGTCATAATGTAGCACATGCTCATAGGCATCCTTGAATATAGAAGGCGCAAAAAACCTGGACTGTAACACTTTTGCAGCTGTCTGATCTTCAACTTGATTTTTCCACCTGCAGATGCATCCAGAAGTTGCTTTGAATGAGGTCGTAAGCCATCAATAAATATGTTGAGCTGTATTGGCTCATTGAACCCATGTGTGGGAGTCTTGCGAAGCAACCCCCAAAAGCGATCTAGAGCTTTACTGAGTGATTCATCAGCAAATTGATGAAAAGATGAGATCTTTGCTTTCCCCTCAGGTGTCTTCGACTCTAGGAAATATTTCTTCATGAATTTCTCCACCACTTCCTCCCATGTTCTAAGGCTGTTACCCTTGAATGAGTGTAGCCATTTTTTGCTTCACCTGCTAAAGAAAAAGAAAATAGGTTAAGGCGAACAACATTATCTGGAACTCCAGCAATCTTGATTGTGTTGCAGATCTCTATGTAGGTGGCCAAATGAGCATAAGGATCCTCATTAGGCAACCCATGAAAAAGATTGCCATGGATCAATTGGATGAGTGAATGAGGATAGGAGATGTTGGTTACTTGCACTTCTTGCCTCACAATGCTAGTGAAATATTGTGGCATAGTGGAACTCGAATTATCTTCAAGAGTCACCTAAGAAGGTCCGTCTTCTGCCATTGGAAGTTCCTTAAAGATAGGATGAGGAATAAACGCAGTTGGTTCCTCTAATATAAGGGATGAATTGAAGATGATGAAGAGGAAGAGTCTCCATTTTCTTCTTGTAGAGTTTGTCTCTCTTGTCTCCTTCTTGCATCATTGTTTATCCGATAGGTAGCTTCAATTTCTAGATTCAGTGGAACAAGATCGTCCGTCGAAGTTTTACCTCGCATACAAAGAATAAGCACACTAGAGAAAAAATTATCAAGGTTCAAGAATTAAATGTAAAAACAAAATTAAGATAAAGGATAAAAAATAAAAAATAAAAATAAAAGTAAACACTTACAATAGAGATAATATTAAACCATTAAAAATAGACAATTTTTTTTCTTCGAAATTTGTCTTAAAAAATGAATTTAAGATTTAAAACAATAGATTTAATAATAATTTTTTTATAAAAAAATTAAGATAAAAAGATTTAAGATAATAAAAAAAAGTTAAGACAATAAAAAATAGATTTAAAAATATAATTAAGATAAAAAAATAAAATAAAAAATTAAAAACATGTAATTTTATTTTCATGTTAAATATATATGTTTTTAAATTTTTTTCTTTGAAATTTTTTATCAAAAGGGAAAATAAAAGAAAAAAAAACTAAATGCTAAAATTCTAAAAGATAAATTACAAAGATATTAAATCTAATAAGATAAGACAAAAGATAATATAAATATCAACCTAACAAACAAATCTAGAACGATAATAGTTATGATAATTTTCTAATAAATTTAAAGATAACTACCAAATTTAATCCTAAAAGATAATATATAATAAAATCTAAAAGATTTAAATTTGAATTTCAATAATAATAATAATAATAATAATAATAATAATGATAACAATAAATAAAAAAATAAAATAAAATACTTAAATGAGGGTATAAAAACTACCAACTACAAAGGAATAAAGTTCCTGACGACATCTACAGCAAAACATTTGCACCTATACTAGTCATTTTTTAGATATATCATATACCTTATATTATTATGTCTTTGACTTTAATTATACTTTGTGATGAATTTTATCAAGAAATTAATTTTACATATTAGTCCAATTTTTTAATAAATTTGCAATTTTATTTCAATCCTTGTGCTAACATGTCAACATGTCACTTTGGCATAACAATAGAAGATAAAATTTACAAATTTTTCAAAAATAAAAAAAAATAAAAATATCAAATTAATTTTTTGAAAATAAAATTCACAAAAAAATTAAAAAATTAAAAAGATAAAAATACAATTAAACATATAATTTATATCAAATCCTCATATATGTTATAATTTTTGTTGATTGTTCATTTAATATAACATGCAACTGTAGTTCCAATAAAACTTTCAACATTAATCAATAGTTGCAACGCGAACATAATTCAAGAAAAAAATGATAAATCGACAATATAAAATAATTTTACACTTTCATTGAATCATATATTATTATTTATTATAAATTTATTAACTTTTATAAATTTTCTTAAAAGTCATATTAATTATTATTTAATTATTATTTGTTATTAAATGAATTATAATTTTTTTATCTTAAAGTAATTTATTCTATCATTACCATACTATTTTCTTCTAAACAAATTTAAATTTGTTTACTAAAATAATTGATACAAATGATATGACTTATATCATTTTATATCATTTAATCAAGTATTTAAAATTCAAATCCTTTAATATGAAAGAACTTGTTACCAATATATATATATATATATATATATATATAATACAAATGAAGATGCGTTTGTAAATCATGTGGCTAATATTGATTTGTTTCTTAATTTTTTTTTAGGAGAATGATGTTGTTAAAATTGATTGGATAGAGCCTGTATTTATAAGTAAATACTATATTTGTCCACCCATCTTAACTATCTTCTCTCTCACATATCTAAGCAACCAATCCAATCCCATCTCTCTCGCAAACCACGATGACAATGTTGGGTGTCCTCTGTAGCAAGGCTGGTCCCTCCACCACCTCTCTTCTCTCTCTTTCCTCCTCTGGCACCGCTTAAGCAAGGCAGCGGCGACGGGTGGACATGCGAGGAAATTGAAAGAAAAGAGCTAAATAAGTGAGAAGTTTACTAGCAGAACATTAATTTTGTATAAAGTTTTTCAGTTGTTTTCTTTAATTTAAGTTCATAACTGAAAATGTTTAGTCTAGCAACAAATGATGTCATTTTGAAGTCCTACCGTTATTTGGTCAAAGTTATGCTACTAACAAATTCAACCACCTATACAAGTTGTATATATATCAAATTCATTTTCAACTAATTATGATGTACATGGTTGGTTTATTGATTTCATTGTATACAAATTCTTTTATATTATGACTGCTACATAATTTTTCTTGTTTTTGGATCACTTCATCTATATACTATCTACTCTATTAACAAAAATAATCTCATTCATCATGTTCTCTAAGTTTCACAAGCTTATTTTATTCTTAATATTTCACTATCTTTTATTAGGACCAGACGAAATAGAGCTGCCATGGGAGCCAAAGTGTTAATGAATAAGTAAATTTAATGAAAAACCTACCTTAGTATCAAGCATGATGACATAGAGTATACTAGTGTTGTAACACCCTGAAATTTTACAAGCAGAAAGATATTTGTGTTGATTAATTGTTTAATATAAATCTTGCAATCTGTTAAAGTATTTAGCATGGGTGTTTGTGCGTAAAAGGTGAAAGTCAAATTTTGTGGATGAGATAAGTTGTCCGTACACACATAGTAAAAATGGTGGTGGCTCTGGTGGGTGTTTAGTCACGCAAGTGGGCAACTATGGTGGCTGTGATAGCTGGCTGATTCAAGTTGTTGGCTACTTGCCTTTGTGCTTCATCTATATATATAGCAGTGCATGAAGCGGAAGCACGATTCACTCTCACTTCTGTGCGTGTTTCTCTTCTTTTCTTTCTCTAAACTCTTTGCACCAGAAATCTCTGTTCTTCCACCTTCTGTACCACTTAAACTCTCAAGAACCACCGTAACAGCGGCGAAAAATCCTCTCCGTTAAGAAGAATTCGTGAACGGAGCTTAACCTTTCATTCCTGGTCACTGTGAGAACGAGTGTTTGAACAAAACACACGTTAGATCGAAAGAAAGAATCCATGTTGAGGTAAGGGGAGTTTATTATGTTAATAATGATTTTAGATATCATGGTTGAGATAAAGTGTGTATCTGTTGTTTGATATTTTGTATGAATTGTATTGATGATGATGTTTTTAAGTGGTGAGTCTGTGAAGAAGACGACTACCGGATTGGGTAAGTCGGGTTGAGTATGTGATATATATTAAAACACTGTTCTGTTGTGACCTCGGCTACCGGGAAGGGTAGGTTGAGTTAGGCATGTATATCAATCCCTTGTGTTTGGGATTTCGGTTACCGGAATAGGTAGGCCGAGTTAAATATACGTGACAATCCCTTGTGTTGTGATGTCGGCTACCCGGATGGGTATGCCGGGTTGAATGGTTTACGTAGTGTACATGTATGCATGCAGAACGTAACCTAGTCCTTGTAAAAGATAGGAACACTTCACACTTAACCAAGAGGGGGGTGAATTGGTTAGGCTTGGTAAATTAAAATTTCCTTTAACAAAATCAGAGTTTCCCTTAGGATTTTTATTACTTTTGAAACCAAGAATACTTATTCAATCAAATGCTCAGCCCAAGGTATGCAATTGTTCAAGATTAAATTGTTAAGCAAGGCAAGACAATCAATATATATGGAAAATTAGCAAGCACGAATTTAATCACAATACACAAGAGATTTATACTGGTTCACTTCAAACACTATGAAGCTACATCCAGTTTTCTTCCACTCAACACTAGAATGGAGTTCCACTATTGCAATTTTCAGTCTTACAAGTAATTACAAAGTCTCCCTTTATCAACCCTAGATAAAGTTTAGAAACCTAAAACACTATTAGGTTCTTAGAGACCAACCCACTGAGAATCCACTCAGCACACCCCTAGAGAAACCCTATCTCTAGATTACAAGCAAGAAACTCAATCACAATAGAAATTCAATTACAATTCAAAACAGAATACAACCTCAAGGCTAAGGAAAGAAATCACCTGATGATCCAGTGAATGATGATGCATATGAATGAATGAATCAGATTTAAAGATGAACACAAAACTCAGAACAACTCATTCCTTAAGCTTTGAAAAGAACCTTCTTGCTTCAAGAATCAATCAAAAACCCATAGATGTTTTAATGTAAGCAAGAACTCCCAGAACCCAACAAACCCCAAGAAAGTATTTAGAATGCTTTATGTTAGCTCAAAATTCGAAATTGACAAGTTACAAATCAAGCACAGTGAGGGTTCTATTTATAACAAACTTTTACAACTGTCAGTAATCGATTATTTAGCATATGTAATCGATTAATCTGTTCAATAAAATTCTGGGTATGGGCAACGAACCAATTAATCGATTATTCCGTCTTGTAATCGATTAACACAGTGAGCTCTAAAAAAACTTGAAGTTCAGAGTGTAACTTAAAATGCATTGTGTAATCGATTACCGTATTTTGTAATCGATTAAGACAAACAGCTTCATGAAACTAGGAATAGCTAAATGAACTATGTAATCGATTATGGATTTTGGTAATCGATTAATGTATAACAAATAGTTAAGCAGAAGTTTATAATGTAATCGATTACAAGTATTGGTAATCGATTAAGGCAGTGAGTTATGGTTTTCTATCAGGCCTTTGTAATCAATTACAGTTTAGTGGTAATCGATTAAAATGTGTATCAAGGCAGTTTATATGTAGTCTTAAGGTAAAATAATCGATTAATCCGATACATAATCGATTACATTGTTCTTGAAGAGTTTTCCAAAAAGAGCTAAGAACAAAGTAATCGATTATATGCTTAGGTAATCGATTAAAATAGTAGAAACTTGTATTTTTTCCAAAAACCTTTGTTTCAAATCAAACTCTTAATCAAATTATCAAAGCCTTGTGAATTCTATAACTCTAATTGAAAATCTAAATGAATGATATAAATGCAATGCACTTGGATCACCAGAATGCTTCTTCCTTTTACAATTAATCGCACATTAATCTTCAAGTCTTCAAGGCATGTTGAAAGTTCAAAACCAAGCTTGATCTCTTGTCCATTCTTCAAGTGACTGCTTTGAAACCAACAGTCCTTGTTGACGGACATTTGTATATTGGGTTACTAACCCAGGGTTGTTTCCTTAAGAGCTGCTAAGGCTCGCTTCCTTTTTCCCTAGATATATCGGGTTCTTTACCCGAGAGGGTACCTTGAAGTTATTGAGCTCAAGTTACTTGAGAGGAGCTACTGGGTTCCTCTATCCGGATGAGCTCGTGTCTTCTCGGGATGAGAGCCACCGAGTCTTCTACTCGGATGAGTTTGTATCTTTCTTTTAGAACGACCGGGTTCTATGCACGTGTCTTCTTTCTAGAAGCTCATTTTTTTTCCTTAAGAGCTACCGGGTTACTTACTCGGTAGAGCTCGTATGTTCTTGGGAAAAGAACTACCGAGTTTCCTACTTGGTAGAGCTCGTATGTTCTTGGGAAAAGAGCTACCGGGTTCCCTTACAACCTTGTATATGTTGGTGATAAAACACAACCAAGTCTTGCAAGCGCTATCGAATTAATTGATTACAACACTTATGTAATCGATTGCATAAGTGATGAACCCGTCCTTGGTATTTTTATAGAAACCCAAGGATCCCCTTGACCGCCTTTAACTAAACCTTGTCCGACCTCTACCGACGTCTTTCGACCTTGACCTCTCTTGTCTATCTTTATTCTCCTTTGTCCAAACCTTGACCGATCTGGACCGACCTGGTCCGCCTTCGTCCGACCTTGTTTGAATTCTTTCTTCAGAGTGGTTATATCTGAATAACAACTCGGATACCTAAAACTTCACACCTTTTTACTTATATATGACGTAAGTGATTACGTTGAGATTAGCCATTGTATTGGCTTGATTTATTAAATGCATTGATACCACGGGGGGTGTATGACAGTATCCTACCCGGGTCGAGTTGAGCCCGGGCTTGGGTCATACATTGATGGTGTCATGGTGATATTTTATGTATTGACGTGAGATGTCGGATAGTGCATTAGTGAGTCCTCGTTTGGGGTGGCCCTTGTTTGGGGTAATACGTATGTACATGGGAGGTGTATGGTGACACCAGCCAGGAAGGGATTGCTCCTGCGCCGGTCCATACAGTGGTGCCTATGAGAGACATACTTCATGCATGACGAAAATAGGATGATTGACTGTAGAGTACGAGAAGTACTGGGGGGCCATTTGTAAGGTCTCGAGTGTCCACGTGACACTTTAATGTTGTAATTAAGTAGTAATAAGTATTATTATGATAATGACCCTGTGATTAATCCGGATTCGTGTGATCGGGGTGTCATATAAGGGAGGGGTGTAATAGAACCTTTTGTAAGCGGGGTTCGTATTGAGCGTGTTAGTATTTACAAGGAAAGAGTGACCGGGTAGCGATCCCGGATGGCTCGTGTCTTCTTTTCCTTCGAGCTACCGAGTAGCGACCTCAGACGAGCTCGTGTATCCTTTCCCTATGAGTTACCGGGCAAATAATCGCGATTTGGGTTGGACGAGATCGGGGAGGACAGAACCTTGGACTCATGAAGTACCAAGGCAAGAACCCGAACGAGGTCGGGTAGTGATGGCTAGGGTGACCCCAGATAGAGTTGTCTGGGTTACACTTACCAGTGGGAAGTCGTATATGCCGACTCTCCAACCCGGTAGTTGGTACTTTCACAAGATTACCCTACACACATGATCCGCGCTAACTATCAGGTCACTGGAGTGACACGTGTTGACTTAGTGACGTATGCGACGTGCATTAAACCACAAAGTGTTTAAATAGCCTGCGTGTGAGTTATTTCGTGCACGACTCATTTTCTTCCTTTGTCCCTTCACCGAAAAGGCGTTCATTCTCTCTTCCTTCTCCGTTTCCACCATTAACGAACGAAAGGAAGCTTTGAGCCTAGAGAAGAGAAGGTGATTCTTAGGGCGTTCGAGCTTGAGAAACTGCTCTCTAGACTCGTTAACAACCTTAGAGGTAAGAGGTGCTGGTCCAACCTTAGAATGTAACTGTTATCGATTTTGGGTTAGTTATGATGAACCTTTTGGGGTTTTGCATGTCGCCTGTGGGTGACTT
The DNA here is from genome assembly GCA_013407115.1 of Glycine latifolia. Classification (NCBI taxonomy): domain Eukaryota; kingdom Viridiplantae; phylum Streptophyta; class Magnoliopsida; order Fabales; family Fabaceae; genus Glycine; species Glycine latifolia. Next base: position 6,382,349 of record CM023949.1, read on the forward strand.
AAGCTGGTAACCTGAAGATGTATCGAGTTCCTCTACATGCAACAGGTGAAAACCATTATTGATTCCTTGCATGCATATATGTAGGGAGCAACGCTGAAGATCGTGGTGTTCGAAATCACGAGGGTGGACGAACCAGTGAGGAACGCCGAGCAGGTAAGCTCCATGTCTTGAGAGTCCTTCTCTGGACCGCGTTCCACCATACTCTGAGGGAGTGATGGTTGTTATATGTCATGATGCATGTATTTAAATTGGGTGTTGCTGCTTTCTGTTTGAGAACATGTATATGATTTGCACTGTGATTGCTTTTTTTTTTATGTTTGAGATTCTCTGGCAGGTAGAATGGACATATATGGACTTTGAGCCATAGACGTCTGCGCGGAACCCAAAGGGAATATGCCCATTAAGTTTGATGATCTTCCTCAGGGGGTGTCTACACAAAGTCCTGGGGGAATGTGCCAATTAAGTTGGATGATCTCTCTTGTTATATCCGTGTGATTATATACATATGATGTGTTCTTTTGTAAGCCGAGTTAGCTAGCTTGTGTAATGCCGTTTTGATGCTTTGTGTTGTGGAAGTGAACCCGGGAAAGGAAAAGCCTCCAGAACCCGGAGTTTACTGAGATTATTATCTCACCCCGGTTAGGAAATTATATGTTATTGCAGGTGACGAGCATTGGGAGGACAGTGGATCCCGGGGCAAGAGGTCTGGGTAGCGAGGCAGTCCGAGGGATTCCGGACGAGGGGCCCAGCCGGGACGGGTTCTTCGTGAACCTTAGTCTATTTTGTAGCATGTGGCTTTGTAATTTTGGTTATGTATTTACGCATGCTTTTAATCCACCCCTAAAGGGTGTCATACCCGGGGTCTTATAAGTTGTAAACTCATGACTTATTACTATAGATAATGCAAAGCTTTTATCTTATTCATGGACCTATGATGACGTCATTTTATTAGTCACTTCCTAATTAATTTTGTTAAATTAATTACTGCACTTAATGACCATAATGTAATGTTAACAACCAGATGCATACGGGCTTTTACACCATTGCTGTAGAGATAGCCTTCTGACACCCATTTTGGCTTATCACCATGGGCGGGTGAGACCCGTGCACAATAGAGTGACCCCGACATACTGCAAGAATCATTTGTACCATGGATTTGGCCTATTGTCCGGGATGGTATCACATTGCATTGACTGAGAGCTAAGTCAGGAACATGCATAATGACTAGTCATTATAAGATGAATTTGTGAAGTGTTTTGGACGGGTTGTCCATGATTGATTGTGTGAATGAAATGCTTGAATATAGTTGTGATATTGCAATGACCAGGTTGTCTTTTTATAATAGATGATAGTTATTAATTATTATTTTACATGATGGACTCACCTTTGCTTTGTTGTACCTTGTGGTTTGGTACCTGTGATGATCACAAACTGTGTTCGTGTGAGCAGATGGACAGCAGTAGGTGACCGGGAATATGCCTAAGTTGATTGGAGCCGCTGAGTAGCTGGGATGTAGATGTATTAGATCCCGGGCAAGGGTGTGTTTTTGCTAGTTACACCCCTTGTTCAAATGGCTACACCTCGTCTTTAAACTTCTTGTTTCTTTTGAAAATTTTGTACAATTCAGACTTGGCTAATTGTAATCATCATAAATTTATGATTATTAATATACAGGTATTACATTGTATTTGCATCTTTGTATATTCGAGTTTTAATTTGTGATATTAATTATACTTATGCGAAAAATTTACTGCTATATTTATAATCAAACTTAAAGAGATTTTTAATTAGACAATCGTGATTAAAAATAAGATTAAGAGTATAATACATGAGCGACGAGGCGGGTCGTTACAAGTATTGTTCATTTCTTGATGATAGTTATAGGTGTCATGAGAGAAATTGAAATGAGCAACGTTCATGCCTGCCTAAAGAAGCTTCCCAGTTATTTCCACATTTACCTATTACATGTTCTTCTACTTAGGTTGCTCAACTTTATGTTATGACGATATTAAACTACTTATAAAAATAACTTTATATTATCATTCCAATATATATTTTTTTATCAAGGATTTTCTTTACTTTTGCAATTCATCATAATTCTAATAGCATATCCAATCATCATAATACATTCTTTATATTTTTATTATCCTTTAATTATTTACAATTTTAAAATAATAACTATCCATACAAATATGTTGGATTTAACTTATTTATACGTATAAATTTGTCACAAAAATAATTAACATATACATTGAAATAATTTTTGTAAATTTTTTTATTAATATTTCAAATTATTATTTACATAAATTTATATTACTTAATAGAATTTGTTATTAAACTGAAAGAATACACCCTCCAACGTGTCTTTGTAAATCATGTGGTTAATATTGATTTGTTTCTTAATTTTTTTTAGGAGAATGATGTTAAAATTGATTGGATATAGCCTATATTTATAAGTAAACACTATATTTGTCCACCCATCCTAACTTTCTTCTCTCTCACATATCTAAGCAACCAATCCAATCCCATCTCTCTCGCAAACCACGACGACGACGATGTTGGGTGTCCTCCGCAGCAAGGCCGGGTCCCTCCGCCACCTCCCCTCTCTCTCCGTCCCCCTCCGGCACCGCTCGAGCAAGGCGGCGGCGGCGGGTGGACATGCGGTGGAGGTTGACATGGCGGAGTACGACGTAGCGCTGAAGCACTTCGACGACCTAATCCAGCGCATCCTCGTCAAGAAGAACACACCGGACTGGCTCCCCTTCGTGCCTGGGTCCTCCTTCTGGGTCCCACCGCGTCTCTCTCCCTCCAACGTCGCTGACCTCGTCCACAAGCTCTCCTACGAGGACCACCGCCACCCCCACGATTGCTCCCCTCTCCTCTCTACCCTCCGCGGCTGGCCCTCCGACAATTTCTTCATCGATGGTAACTAACTAACTATACCACCCCTTTTTCTCAAAATCTCATTTTTCTGCATTTTTGTTCAATCGGGTCAACGGATAAATAATCAAAGTTGGTGCCTTTTCACACCCTCCGACAATTTCTTCATCGATGGCAACTAGCTCATTGCCACCACCCACTCCTTTTCCTCAAAATTTCGTTTTTCTACACTTTTGTTCAATTGGGTTAATGGATATATAATCAAAATTGGTGCCTTTTCACACCCTCCTTCGGTTTTGTGTTTAGGGGAAATTTAGGGGGGAAAGATATGGTTGTTTTTTATTGATTGATTTGGGGGTGGGGGTTGTTTCTTCCTGCTCACATTTAGAACCAAGGTTTTTATAAATGGTCCACAACAACAATTTAAAATACTGCATTTGTGTGCAATTTCTTCATCAATGGTAACTAATTGCCACACCCCCTTTTCTGAAAATTTCATTTTTTGCCCTTTTTGTTTTAGTAAAAATTTAGGGGGAGTGGATGGTGCCCCAGTCCACGGCAGGGAAAGCCTCCGGGCTCAAAGAGCTCTTACAAAGGTACTTACATTTACCTCACCCCAAGGAGACTAGTGGGGGTTCGAACCTACGACATGTCAGATGCGAGACCCTGTCTTGCTCCACTCGGCCAACCCTTGGGGTTGCTCTTTTTGTTTAATTGGGTCATTGAATAACTAAATTTTTTTTGTGCTTTTCCACACCCTCTTTCGGTCTTGTTTTCGTGGAAATTTAGGGAAAAAAGACATGGGTGTGTTTTTTATGGATTGATTTGGTGTGGTGTTTGTTTCTTCTTGCTCACATTTAAACCAGGGTTTTAAAAAACAGACCGCAACCGCAAAGCTAAGGTTTTTGGGTTTTTGCGACTGTAACTGTGGCTGCATTTATGCATTTGTTCGCAATTTTCTGTGATATCAATTATCATGATGAAATTGCTATGGTGATTGTGATTTAGAACTTTGTTTAGAATCTGCTGTTTTGTGCCAGTGCTGATGATGGATTTATTCTTATCAATTTATTTGGCCATTTGGGTCTTCTCTTTACCATATACTAGAGAGGAATGTTTCTGTAACTTTTGTCTTAACTTTTAGGCGTAATTTTTGGTTAAAAAGGTGCACACTAATGGTTCTAATGCTGATTGCACATTACGATTTTTCAAGTGGCTTAATTTGAGTGCAACCTATTCCAATTGAAAGTTTGTATGCCTTTCCTCATATTTTGCTGCATTTTCCTGATATGGATGGCTGTGAAAAGTGATATGTATATGTGTTTGTTAATGAAAAATATTTATATCTGTTTAGGTTTTAGTTTTAATGGGCTGGTAGGATGCAGTTTGTCATCTGTGTGTTAAAAATGTGAGACTTTGAACATGAAAAGCAATGTGATGGGTGTTATGCATTATTGGCACTGTATATGAACAAATTATGTACTTATGAGGAGTGCACTCTAATGGCCCAGTGCTAACAAGTTGATGAATATTAGAGCACCAGATTATTCATCTGATTTGCTTTTCATAAGTCTCTTGTGTAAAAAGTTATGGATTTGAATTGAACATTAAGCTCACTGTAAGACAATAATTATTCTACATTTGAGACTGCAAATGGAACAATGTAAACATTTTTGCACTTTGGGGTGGGTCAAAGTATTGTGATTTATGAACTCAAACAATTCTGTGTGCCTGTCTTTTTTACTTCAGAGAATGAATCTACTGATGGCGAGGATACTGATATAGAGATAAATGGCCCAGACGGGATGAACGGGACTGTGAAAGTGAAGGTTCTGACATTTTCAGAAAATGTAGCTCACTCAGAAGATGAGGAAGGATGATCCATAATTTAGCCAAGCCAGTTGCTGCGGTGAGCCTGCTTCTTTAGCTTGGAAGTTTCTTCTGTGCTTGTGCCTTTATATGTGGACATTATAATCTATAGTGCAAATCAACTTTTGGTTTTTTGATGGGTAACCTAGGAAAGGAGGAATTTTAAATTTCTTATAACATGTGCTACTTTACAACCTGCGTACCTAATATCAATGCATGATTTTGAAAGGAAAAGTAAAAGGAGGAGAGATCAGAGATTTAATTCAAAACAATGTAACATATGAAGATGATAATTTTAAAATGTTAATAGCTTCTTTCATTCACCTTCTATTACTCAGCCTTATGTGCATATCATCCTTGCAGCAATTATGTGATGCAGGAGGGTAACTAATAGTATGCCCTTTGGGCAGGGTAGTTTGGTACTCCCCAGACCTATTAGCCAAGAGTACTTTGACTTCTTTTTTGCGGTTGGTGGCGGTATAGCTTATTTCTCATTCTTTAATCCATAATTTTTGGCTTGGGGAAACAAGGGACATCTCGAGATGAAAGAGAACTAAAGGTTTTACTGTTTTGGCAATCATATGATTTTGTATTTCAAAATCTGTGTAATATATTTTTGAACATTTCTTTTATTGTATTGTTTGTCCATGTAATAATACCAATCTGAACACTTATTTTGTAGGTTTTTTTATGATACAATGTAAGTTGTGGAGAAATCCAAACAAAAAAAAAACGCATGGGAAAAAAACCAAGCGCTCTGGATGTTGGAAAGGGCAGTGTGTACAAATGGAAATTTCTTCAGATGCAGAACTGGTGGTTCTTTTGGGATTTAAACCCATCTCTCTCTACTTAACTCAACATTGATCTGTTTAGTTGCAATGCTAGGTTGAATCCTTGTAGGCTGAATGTATATATTTATTTATCCAACTAATAAAACACAGACATTTTAGAATATTTTCCTCTAAACCAGCAAGGACTTGCTCAATCTAGTGCACATATAATTATGTTGATGTGTATATAATTGTAATAGACATTTCTTTTGTGGTACAAAAGTGTAATAGACTTCATGGGGCAACACTTTGAAAGTTTTTTTTTATTGAAGTCACTCTAGCTTGAATTTTAGCATTAAGTTCCATTACCTATATTTTCTTCTCAATCCCCATCCCCATTATTTTGTCTTTGAAGACATATTTTCCCATTGAAAGGTTGCAAGGCAAGCAAACCAACAAAACATGTTAAGGAACAAGAATTGTTGATGTGATTATCTGCATACCTCTGAAGAAGAATTGTTGCCATTAAAATGGACCATGTTAAAAGAGCATTACATATTTTTCTTCATGTTTGGTTAAAACAGTGTTTTCCGAATGAGCCAAATATCTTTTAAATCTAGTTATGTAATATAATAAATGTCTTTTTATGAATTATATAATATAAAATATGATTAAGCCTTTTAATTATAGTTTCAAATACTAAGTGCGGAAGACAGTCACGAAATATGGGTTGTCTTATTTTATTTTCATCAGAAAATACTAATGATATTAATTAAGGAATTTAAAGTAGAGTTTTTTTAATTAAAAAATATACTATAATGTGCTCTTCCCATATTTTTTAGGCTAATATATAATTTTCATTTCTCTATTTTCTCAAATCTGCGTTTTTAGTCTTTTCATTTTTTAATTGAGTCATTTCTTTCTTACTTTTAAAACATTTATAATTTTAATTTTTTTTTAATTAAGACATTTCAGTTTTAAAAAATCAACAATTTTAGTCTTTATAGCTAATTTCAAACGTTGATCTACGTATTATATAAATGTTGATTGACACCTCTTTGTTTCTTATATATATGACAAATACTTTTTAAAATTATTTAATTGCTAATATGTTTAATTTATCAAAAAAGAATTAAAAAATACATAGTCAATAAGTCTGAAATTGATTAAGGAAACTAAAATTACAAATTTTTTAAAGTGGGAGATGAAATATTTTTATTAAAAAATAGGGAGCCTAAAATTGCATATTTGAAAAAATAGAGGGATGAAAATTGTATTTTAACCTAATTTTTAAAACACAACAAAATATTTTTAATATTTGTAGCAAGCTCTTAATTTTATAACCCAACTAGCAAAATTTAAGCACATTCCAACATGTATTTATCTTCATATTATAAATTAAATGAATTGATCTAGTTATTCTAAAAAAAAGTGCACTACAAATATTTTTTTAAGAAAAAAAGATGAGTTTTTAAAATTGAGAAGCAAATTATGGAAGTAAATTATTAAAATCAAGCACATAATCTTTATAGACATATCATGTCAAAATTTAAAAATATGTTCAAATTAGAATTGATTAAGCTTATAATAATCTTAAAAATCAGTTTTATCTAAAAAAAATACTTTCAAATTAATAGTGTATCATGAATTAAAATTTAAGAAGTACAAAAAATAAAATTTAAATCAAATTATAATGAAAATTGATAAATAAAATTCGAAAGTAAAAATTATAAATAAAAAATAATTGGATATTTACATATAATTTAAATCAATTTATTTTTTAAAAGATCAAAATATTTTTTAATATATGGGTTAATATATATATACACATATTAATGTTAAGTATTGGGATAATTTTTTTAAGTTATTTGATATGATAAATATTTTTTTAATATCTTAAAATCTTGATAATTAAGGTTCATGTTAAGAATAGCTATAACCTAAGGAAAATAATATCTTCATCATTCTCTAAAAAAAAAGCATCATAATGCAAGCAGTGTCAAATTTATACACATTTCGTAAATATAAAAAAATGTATTTTAATATTATTGATGCAATGCAACACTGGTCATTTCCATGTCTGTGTGTCGACTTCGCCATTTTCAAACAGACCTCTACAGAAAACAGAATACAAATGACCAGTGTGAAAGTGTATCTATCTATAGCCTAATTTATGCAGGGATGAAAATCATGCAGTCATCATAGATCTCACTGGTTATAGTGTGAGCAAATGAATGAGGAGGTAAGTAAACTTAAGTTATGCTAACCATGTGCATGTGCAACCACATGCATCAAATCTTATCAAAGGTTTGAAATTACTGTTTTTTTTTCACATCTCATGCTATACGAAATACTTGTGAAAATCGCACAATCGGATTTTTCTCAACTCAAATGGACATAAACAGCCAACACTTTTGTTTTTACCGAAAAGCCATCAAAAGTACAAAGTTCGAAAACATACCACATATCATCACAAAACTCTAAAGTACCAACGACTCCTAACAGCAAACACTTCACAAAAGGGTACCAAAAGTATATCATACTAATTAACTGTGCTGAAAAGCAAAAATTAAAACAATATAGAAAACTAAAAGTCATGAAAGCATGGAGATAAACAAACTAATAAGCAAAGTAAGGTTCTCTACATAATATTATTGATTTTTCTAAAAGAGAATTGCTATAAGTGTGAAGGACTCTTGCTCGTATTAATTAAAAAAATATGATTACACGGTATTGGTTGAATAGTGAATTAAAGATGCATGTTTTCTCTGGCATAAAAATGAAAATAATAATAATAATTAAAGACTAAACTAAAGTAAGGATTTAATAATTGACAAAAATCATGTCACAATATTGATGCAGTTTTTTTTTTGTCAAAATAAAGTTTTGTATTACTGTTATGCTTAAGTGGTCAATTTATAAGAAAAAAATGATGCAAATTAATCACTTTCTTTTGTTAATGTTATCTTTTCTCAGTGAAGCGTGTACGCTTGACGATTTTACAGTGAGGCCGCAAACATGAAGATTTTTGGTTCACTATTTGTTTCAACAGGAAAATATCTAAATGCTTAAGAAGCAACGATGCAAGTGTAATACTAGATCTAGGTGAGAGAACAATTTGTCTAAATGAACCATTGAAATAACTACAAATTAAATGAAAAAAAAGGATTAAATATGTCATTCACTAGTCAACAATTAATTAAAGAATTTAAATATGATAAAAAAATGTTATTCTACTACAACCAACAAGAATAAATTCTTTTTGTGGTGGAAAGTGGGGGTGTGAGGAGAGGAGAAGATATCAAGTGGCAAAGAAGTCATGCTCTAGATTAAATTGTAATTTCCATGTTGGGGCATGGAACTATGATTATAGTTTGGTACCGGTAAGGGATCTCCAAATGGATTATGAGAACCTGAATTCTGCATCTGATGAGGGTATTGGTTATGTGGTTGTTGCTGTTGGTGAGGGACCATCATCATGTTGTTGTTGTGTTGTTGTGGTTGTTGGTACATCATATGCTGCTGTTGGAACACCATTTGTTGTTGCTGTTGTCGTTGAGACATTAGTGCCATTTGCACACTGGGGGAAGGTGCTATGTTGTTGGACATTGCAAATGGATCATGCTGATTGTAATGATCAAATGGGTTGTTATGTATATCCATTGTTCCACCATGTCCATAACCTGCATTTTGGAGTTGGAGTTGTCTCCTGGCATTTTCATCTTCATATAGACTGTCCAGTAATAGCTTGTCAAAACCACCAGCCTGACTCAACAGTAAAGGATGGAAAGAGAATTGTGTTATATTTTTGCAACATGGGCTAAAAGATTATAACCTATAATCTCATTGAGCTAAGAATAAAGTTTCTCTCACACCTTCAACGACTTTTTGGTTTGTGAAAATGTATCATATTTTCACTTTGTTTCCTGTTTTGTAAAGTTTTTAGCACTATTCTACAGCTTTCCTTTTACGGTAAAAAGGAATGAAGATATAATTTTGGGGGTAGTGTAAAAATTTTGAGATTATTGTTGCATAAATATGTAAGGAGCTCACTTCACCATGACCTTGATGCAACACTAAATCATGATTATATATGGTATATAAATTTAGCCATTTTCAAGCAAACGTCTACAAAATACAAATGACTAATGTGAAAGTGTATCCATTTATAGCCTATTTATTTAGGATGAAAATCATGCAGTCATCATAGATTTCAATAGTTACAGTGTAAGAAAATAAATGAAGAGGAACTACTTTGATATTAGTATAGTATAGAAACAAACCATTCTGTGATCCGGGGTTTGACTGGAATGGTTACTTGGTGTTGTAACAAGTGAAAGTTCCCATCCAATAGTCCCGTCAACGTTACTCAAAGCAAAATTGTTTGGATTTTTTCCTACAAAAGCTTGCAAAATTTAGAATTGGGTTAAGTAAAAAAAAATCTAATATACTTTAATTAAATATGGGCATGATTGACATATAAAAAAGAAAATAATTCAAAGTTTCTTAGGTTCAAGTTCTAGTCAGTCAGTGCATGTGAACAGGGAAAGAGAAATACTACAAGCATCCTCATGGACTTTAGAGAAAAGCAGGTTATGAAATTTTATGACTATTAGGGTATTAGTTTTTTTGATATAGCTATCTACAGTCTTCTCTCATTAGTTTCATGTGGCAAAGTTGGAAAAAAAAACAATTGTCCATCATCTGTATTTACATTTTTGGATTATCTTATAGGCAGATCAAAATTTACATATTAGTTGTCATCGTTTACAGAAACTTTGAAACACTAGTATACATTAATGAGGCACATTGCAATCTATGGAAAGACTTGAACTAAAACAATTTATACTTCTTAATCAATTATCAATTGGTTTAGGCCTTACCACCAGGTGGTACAATTGCAAGAGCCATAGCATTGCTTTCCTCCAATTCCATAACTTTTGGATTTGTTTCATTAAGACCCTACAAAGGTGGACAAATGTATATTTTATCAAGCCAACGTCACAAACATGCATACAAAACATTATTCTATAACCAACACATACCAGCAAATCATCTATACCATCATCAGTTGATAAAAAAGGAGGAGGCTCTGCCTCCTCCTCCTGCTTAGGTTGCTCTTCTTCCTCTTCTACTGACTCTTCCCCATTGACTTCCTCAGCTTGTTCCTCATTTACTTGAGGCTCTGCAGATTCATTGGATTCTAATTCTTCTTTAGATGATTCATCATTTTCTTGATACTCCTAATGTTGAATAACATTTATTAATGAACCATAAATAATTACATTGCAAGCATAAGTAAGAATAACTATAGTTGAAAGCATTAGAGAAAGTTTGTTTATGAACAATTAAACACTTTTCCCTCCATTACATTGGTTTCTCCATGATTCTAGTTATAGCAAATAATGAAACCTTAATAAAGTAGTGCCAAGTGAGAAGTGGTAGAACCAGTAAACAAAGTTTGGGTTAACTATAATTATAAGAATAAATTGTGAAATAGGTTTTGGAAATGGTAACAAATGCTTCAGAAGCCAATGAAGAAAAAATTCATAGCTCAATATTTTTATTAATAGCTAATATGTTTTTGAGAGATTTGTCATTCCTTCATGTTATTAAACAATAGATAATACATTAAAGGCCTTTTTCAGCTCTTCTTGCCTAAGAAAATTACTTGGGCCTCATCTGCTATAATGTATATGATAAGTCCTGTAATTTGTAATATTAAGGAGTTCAGTTTGGATTTGCTTCACTTGTTTTATCACATTATCATGTTAGAATGATATGTATACTGGTTCGTTATAAAGTTCATATACAAACATAAGAACATGTATAACACTAAAAACCACAACTTTACCCCAAGAAATTTGTACATCACTTTTTCTTACCAGTCTCTTATTAACATAGCCTGTCTGGGGTGCTTCTTTAATGTATTCTTCCATTGTTGCAAGGAAAGAGGGAGGTGGCTGTTCATCAAAGTAAAAAGCTTTGTGAGATTCTTTTAGCACATGAGACTTACTTTAACAAACAAAAGGAACCTGTCTCAGTGTTGGAAATTGGAAATTCCTAGCAAGGTCCAAGCCTTTGCAGTAATCATAGAAGTCAGCAAGATTCTCAGCCTGCATAGTATTCATAAGGAAAACCATCAACAATTATAGATCATAAGACTCAATCCATATTGGTCATCAATAAGAATGTCTGAAGAAAATCATTGTTATAAACCTGTTGGCCAGCTCTTTTATAAATGTTTAGAGCCTTCACTGCATCATGTCTTGTCATATCAAAGAACTGCAATTTTCATTAGTTTGTGTAATTGAAAATTTAAATGAAGAAAGCAAGTTGTAAATTAAACTGAGATAGGCACTACCATGTCCACGAGATTGATGATTCCATCATTGAGTGCACAGTATATCTTGAAACTTTCTTTCAAAATCTAAATGAGATTGCCAAAAGCCAACAGATAGTGACAAACAAATATACAAGTTCATGTAAAGAAATGTACTAAAAATAATCAAAATTCATTTACTTTCGTGGATTTAAACGGTGTGTTGAGGACGAATTAGGCTACTATAATTATAAATTATAGAAGATAGAATTTTCTATATGTAACAATTTCACCATGTAATTCACTTAATCACTATGATCTTCACTCTGAGTGGAAGCAATTTATTCATTTCTAATATTATGTACTAGCAAGAATCATACAGATATAATCCAGACCAAATTTATATGTAATTTCTTAGATGCTTTTAGTGTTATTCTACAATCAAAATTGAAGTTTCACATTGGTAATTTATGTAATGAAGATTGACATTATTAAAGGTCAGTATAGGTGAAACTCCAATTCAGACATACATATGCAATTCATTAGGTGTTTGGTGTTACTCTCTGATTAGAATTGGAGTTTCACTTTGGTAAGATATATATACTGACAAACATGCAATTCATTATGTAATAGCATATGCCCCTTTTGTCCATATAATTCTAATAGTTCCTTGTTGACAGATACCGGTTTTGTGCATATATGATCATGAGTAAAAGTATTCACAATTATCTAGTCATGCTATTTCCCCTAAAACACTTTCTAAGTTTATACTCAAAGTGCTATTATGTTGAAAGTACAAATTCTAAACATGCATACCAAGGCCAACGCATATTGTACTAGATGATTACGGTAAGCACATCCTTCAGGCTGCAAGACGTTAAAGCAAATTAAATGCAACTTAGAGCAAGAAAATACAGTGATTCAATGGTAAGGGATATGTCATAACAAAATACAGACATCAAACTTGAAAAATTACCATTAATTAATTTATACCTGACAACCAATAAGGCGATATAGAAGTTGTTGTAGTGCCGGTAGCTGCTCCAACAAATCATTACTAGCCAACAATCGAGTTCTACTATGTGCCTGTTATAATTGAAAGTTAGAGATATTCTGAACATAAAAATATGATTCTTGAAAAATGAAATTGAGTATGAATAAAACAAGGCAAAGTGCACACTTTATTTACAGCTGGTGATGCTTTTGTTAAACGCTCGGATTCTATGTCATATTTAAGGACTCTAAAACATTCAAGTCTTTCTTCTAAAAATAGTGCATAGATTCGAACCCATGCAGAACAATCCCAAGCTGCAAAAAGAATTTAGTCAGTCATGGAATTTGGAACAATAATGAATAAGAAAGAAAATGTTCAAGATATTCAAAATAGTTACAACAAATTCATGTACAGAACCAATTAATTTACCAAGAGGGCTTGAATCATCTTTGAAATTGGATATATGGAGAATATGTACCCTGCGTGAATAGTTAAGAATCTGTTCTCTAAAGGTGGGATCACCCTCTCTCAAAGTCCTGTGAATGACTATCAATGTCTTTATAGCAACCTGACATTTCATTATTCAATGACATATGAATGTTATACAATGACAAATATTCTTTTTCTCAGTAAAATTGCATGCAAATCCTCTCTAAATGTGATTTGAATCTTAATTTAGCCCCTTGGTTGTCCCTTTCATATTGGACACTATGATAATTGATGAACATGTCATATCCCATTAGTTTTGCAATAACATTAGAACCATGATTTATATTATATATAGGTGTGATTGATTACACACATGATATCATTCAAGTGTTTCTTTCCTTCTTCTTTTCCCCCTTTAGTTTTTTGCTAGTATAGGTGCATAAAGAGGAAAACAAATCTAACAAAACCCTTAACTGAACTGTTACAACACTTAAAATCTTCTACCATGTCATATTAAAAAAAAGTTCTTAAGATGGTTTAGTTCTTAGTGCTTTTAAAGGACAAGATATCAAACTACTATAAATATCATGAAAAGAATTATACTATCCAACTTTGCGTCTTAGAAAGTCTCTTAGAAAGTTTGTGAATACAGTATGCCACATCTGCCCGTGGCTGGTGTGCCGATGTTGCATAGAATATTTCTGCAAACCATTCAAGGAAAATTATATTTAGAAAAGAAAGATGTGAGAGAAATTAAAATAAGCTTTGCAATAGAAAAACAAATCCAGTTTATGCCTTAAAGATGACATTATGGTAATTTTTCTATATTTTTGGTGCAATATTAGCAAGGCAAATAAACAAGCATAGATTGATGAATCAAAGCTTTGAAAATACCAAAGATTAAATAAAACAAGTTTCATGATGACACATGATATTAATTAAAAATGTATGAGTATTATTTACATTCAACAAAAATTGAGAATTAGAAATGATTAATGAGGTATATATATCATATCATATGTTAGCATACTTCGAACATGACGTTCCTTGGGAGGATATTCCACGTGATTGGTGGCCTTTACAATTGCAATATCCAACTCCTTCATAAATAAAATGAAACACAATCAATCTAAACAATAGAGATCATTTGTATATGTATGCATGCATGCATGTTTGTGTATATAATATAATGGAGAAATCAAATCACCTTGTATTCACTATTGACTTTGGCAAGGCCAACCTTGGTTGAGTCCTTGAGAGCTCCATAGGCTTTTCTGAAGCTCTGAAATGTTCCCATTATTCATTAAAAATGACTTGCTTTATGATTTTGATGAAAGAAAGAGAAAAAACAGAAAGGGAGAAAAATCCTTGTTTTCTTCTTGATTGTTTTATCTCTAAGAAGGGTATTTTGGTACTTTGAGGTTGTGATGATCTTAACTAACTTATGAATCTTGAGGGGACAATTGGGTTACATTGAACGAAAGTTTCTGCAAAATCAGTTGGTTGAATTTTCCAAGAATAGAAAAAGTTGGGTTCTATTTCGTTGAGACTCAAGTTACCCAAATGCCCATTGTTAAGTTCACTATGATGGTAGGAACATTGATTGGTGTGGTATTTTGAGCTTAGAGTGACATGTTGCTTGTAATAATAATGGACCGTCTTATGGTGTTGTTTAGTGGTTGGAGAAGAAAAGAAATATGTCTATCATACAAAATAAGTTGATGTTCTTGAACTTTTTTTTATAAGAAGAATGTTAGTAATATTTTTTTAACCCTTTTTTTTATTCTAACTCTTTTTACGATGGACTAAAATTAATTGAAAATCATAAATCTTGTTATGTCTCATTTTTTATTTAATGATTTTTCTCTTAATTTAAGAGTGAGACTCGTCGAAATGGATAATTTTTAATAAAATTTAGTCAATCATAGAGAGAATGTTAAAAAGAGAATATAAGGGATAATGCGTTACTCGTATTCTTATTTTATACACTGTTTATTATATAAAAAAATGTATATAGGTGAATTAAATTTTAGAAGCTTACCAAATTTATTTTAAAAAAACTTATAAAAACACTTGTTGATTAATAAAGTCTTCACTTCAACTATATAACTTAAATTAATCTTACCAAAACTCAAATCAACATCTTTATTGGATATGATTCTATCTTTAGTTAGTCTAATATTTATTGACTCAATATCTAGAAAATAAAATATGTTTTAAAGTAAATTTTATTTGCAAAAGTAATATAATTTTGAATTTTGAATTTTTATTTTGCAAAGATATTATATAACATGTTTGGAATTAACAAATCATTTTCTCTCTTTTGCAAACCTAAAAAAAAGCATTTAATGAAAGTGTGATACAAATAACATTACAAATTTAACACGGAAAACTATTTTAATGTGAGTAAAGAAAAATTACAAAATCTAATCTAATAAAAACATTTTTACTATTGAAAGTATGACTAGAAAGTTTTTTCTTTTAGATATAAAAGGATCTTTCAATCTCTTAATGGTTTACAATAAGATGTTCCAATTCTCACTAATAGTATGGATGAAATACAACTCACCAATCATTTGATATATATATATATCTTTCTCATTCCCTCAAAGAGAATTACAATATATTTGTTTGTTTATATAAGAGAATCTTCCAGTTTCTCAATCTCATCAAATATGATTAAAGTGCAATTCTTAATCTCAAGAAGGAGGAGGTTACAAAAGCTTTCAATGTGATTCTTGTTTAATCAAATTGGTGGGGTAAATCGTTTTACTCATCACAAGTTCCCTCATGGGGATGACTAACTTCTCACAAATTCATTACATCATTTTAATTCCTATGTTTAATATTTTTTTATCGGTACAAATGAAAAACGATACGAAGATATTTACAATTAATTAACTGAGATAGACTTATTTGATCTCCTATGTTTAATATAATTACTTGGATTTGACAGTGCTATCAATTATGGATGAATTTGCAACAAAACTCCTTTTTCTGACATAATTATTACGCATCATTACACCAATACCTTCACAACAATCAATCATTTTAGTTACTAAGCTAAATTAAAATTTTCAACCCCTAATTTTTCAAATTCATAGTGGTTTCCTAAATTTTAATTGTAACATTTGGTTGGTGATTTTGGTACTCTTAATAGATTACTAACAAATAATTCTGATTTATTAAGTTATTAAGTTAATAATAAAATAAACAAAATAATTAATTATTAAAAATTGAATAAAAAATTAGTAATCATAATTTTCCATGACATTATATTCATCATCTACTCCGCAAACACCTCTTCTACCTCCATTGTTACACGTATTTCTATCGATAGTAACACCATATTAGAGTTAATAATCTTTTATTAAAGATTTTAATGATTACATTTTTTTATTTAATTCATAATTAATTTAATATCTCTAATAATCATAATAGGTTTAAAAAACTATAAAGACCAAAATTACAATTCAATCTAATTAATACTATTAATCTTCATGTTAGACTAATCATTGCTAGCTTGTATGAATTTTACCTACATACTCGTGCATGAGTATTAAATCGTGATGCTACTTGTACTTATATCCTTGTTAGCTACTATAGTATTAATTTGATATGTCATCAAGCTCCGGATAACTAAGAAGACTTTTAGGCTTTGTTTGGGAGAGGGATTTTAGAGGGGAAGGAAGGGAAGGGAAAGGTTTGGGTAGGAATATCTCCTTGTTTTGGAGTTTTAATTTTTGAGGAAAAGGATTTGAGGATTTTTAAAACTCCTCTGAAATCCTCCAAAACCTAAAAATTATTGTTTCCCATATTTGGGGGATTTTTAGAAGGTAAAGTAATAAAATTACTATCCTATCCTAGCCAGTGTTAATAAAATTACTATCCTATCCTAGCTAGTGTTATTTAATTGAATTTAACTTTTTGAAATAAGGGCAAAATTGTAAAAATATCATATTAACTCTCCATCTCCCTCTCTTAATATATTTTTAACTCCCAAACAAGGAGGAAAGAACTTCCCTCATTTTCCTCCCTTCCCTTCCCCTCCCTTCCCCTTGAATCTCTTTCCTTCTCTTCCCCTCTTAACTTCCAAACAAAGCCTTAAGGAACCCCCCACATGAATGATAATCCATCGTCAACATCATTTTATCAAACTAATTATCATTTTATATGAATTTTTCTAACTTCAATTTCTTCTCATCCAATGAATATTCAATGGTGATACTATATTGTACTTGTATTATCATTAGTTAACATCGAGACATGTCACCTTTTAAGTCCTTTATTTGATTCCATTAATTTTTTCTACTAAAAGGTTACAACATTAGCTATTCCCATATTAACTTTTTTCATTTTCGGCATTAGCATTTATGTATGCAACAATACAGAAAAAAAATCATATTACATTATTCCCAAACAAGTACATATAATTAAACTCATATATTACCTTTGTTGTTGATGAAACTTGATTGTGGAAATAAACATCAACAAATGCATTGATCATAACAGTTTGAGTCTTAATCGCATTGTCTATAGAAGGTGAAAAAATCTTCCATTTGACTATGTGTTTATGTTTTGATTCCAATAATTGATCATTTGTCAACAATAATAAAGTTGCAAGGATGCACATGAATGGTGAAGGCGCAAAGGAGGTAAGCAAGAAATTGTTTCCTGAGAAAGAAACCAGAATAATTTGACATTGGAAATAAATTACAAGGATATTTAAGAAAAAAAATTGTTTAGAAGAGGAAAACAGAGGTATATTTATTTATTAAATAAAATAGGGGATTATTCAAAATAAAATAAAATAAAATAGGGGAGGTATAATTATCATTAGCCAAAAACTCAAAATTATTTGGGCCTAAAATTTAATCCAGAAGCCCATATTAACGGCACGTGAGGCAGCATAAGATATGGGTTGGGTCACGTGCAACGAACAGACACACACAGTCACATACACATAAAAAGCATTATTCCCAATTTCCCCATTTCCATTAGGCAGAGCAAAGCAATCCCAAAATCTAGGGTTCGTTCGTTCGCAACAATGGCCCTGAGGAGATTCTACAATGAGATCAAGGGGAAGAGGGTGAGCGAGGTCCCTGAGCACGTGAAGCCGATGCTGTCCCTGAACTACATCAAGAAAACGATTCAGAGAGGCTTCGACAATTACCATGCCAAGTACATTGAAACCAGTTCCCCCGATCCCATCTTCCATGTCTGCTACGGCGGCATGATCTTCTCCTACCTCGTCGCTCTCCCCCATGAACGCCGCCACCTCCTCCACGCCCAGGAGCACGCTCAGCAGCATCACTGATTCCATCCCCCTTCAGGTAGTACCTTTACCTTTCTTTCCCAATACGATGACGCCGTTTTTTTGTTTGTTTCGATCTTCGCGGAATTAGATAGATCCTGTGCTCGAGTGGATTGTTTTTTATTGAAATTTGAAGGGTTTTTTTTTTCCTGCTGTTTTCGTTTGTGTTTATTGTAAGAGAATGTTTGGAAATCCGTTTGTGATTAGTTACCCAACAATTCTGTTTTCTTAACATCCAGAACATTGAAACTTTTCTTAGTAATTATTCCGAATACATTCTAGTTTTCCAAATCTGGAAACAACCTCTTTGCACATGCTAGGGTAAGGCTGCATATAATGACCCTCCTCCAATTTTCATATAACAAGGGTACTTTAGTTAGTGACATTCTACGCATACAAATTTTTAGTTGGTGATGTCTGATGAAACAATATCTCAATTCTATTGCTCTCAATGCACATTACTTGTGGT
>CM023949.1:6401405-6482025 GCA_013407115.1 Glycine latifolia
TTCTTAAATCTGTGTGTGTAATGTTTTGTTTTATATTTGGTGATTGATATCTACGTAATTTATTCTTGTTGTTGTATTGAAGATGGTTTCCTTGCTTGATCTCAGATCACTTTTGAAAAATCATGGCAGGAGCTTACTGTCATCTTTGATGTATTTATTCTTAAATCTGTGTGTGTAATGTTTTGTTTTATATTTGGTGATTGATATCTACGTAATTTATTCTTGTTGTTGTATTGAAGATGGTTTCCTTGCTTGATCTCAGATCACTTTTGAAAAATCATGGCAGGAGCTTACTGTCATCTTTGATGTATTTAATTGGTTACGTTAGATGATAAAATGAGCTCTCTATGATACAATCACGAATGAATTTTCTTGGACTTATGTGATAATTGAGTGCATAAAAGAGCATGTAATTTTTTATTAGGTTGCAGTGCTTTAGACCTCTTGATACAGTGATTTTATTTGCAACTAACCTTGTTGGAGGGATAAAGCTGAATCATTACCTTTTTAAAAGGCCTCCTAACTGAATATGTTTTGATTACTATTTGCATTTTAATCTTGCATGTTATTTGGACTGTTCATGTTCATGATGAATCAAGTGGTTCTTAGGCTTGCCCAGTCAAAATATGTGTGAGATTTTTTTTCCCCAAACACTTAATCTATATCACCTATGGGGGTTTCAGACTTTAGTCATCTTACAGAGTAAAAATTGAAAGGGTTGATGCTACAATAAATATGTTTGGAAAAGGGCATATACAAATATTGTTTGGCATCTCCTCTGTTGTCCCCTCTCATAAATTGTTTTTATCACCATTCTCAGATGTTTGGAGAGGATGTTGGGACATAAATAACATTCTTAGGAAACCTATAGTGACCAAGGTGTATATTAGGTTTAATAATGGATGACCAAAGTCCACACATTAGTAGGTCCTCTTTGTTAGTTTCTGTTAATGAAGCTTGTTAGTTAGGAGTCTCTATCTGAAATTGTTTGGGGGAAGGAGGGAATATTAGGTAATAATAAGTGGTGAACAAGGGGAGGGAGTTCAGACTGGTAAAGTGGTGGGTAGTGGGGCTAGAATTATCAGCTTTCTGGAATTGAGAGGAGACAGAGCTTCTTTTAGTAGAGGAGACATAGCATAAAGCATCCTATCTCTATGATCTGCAATCTTGATTCATACCTGGGAATAGGTAACTTGCTCAATAAAGTTCCTAGTTTCTTTTTAGTTATTTCCTACTTCTAATCTACATTTTAAGGGATATTTTTCCATTTTTATTTTCAGTTGATGTGTTTCCATTTACAATTATAAGAATGCTATCTTGTTTTCTTTTTAATTCTTATTTTCAAAATTGTGAAGGAGGTAGTGAAAACAAATAAATGTTTATTTTCACCATTTCCTTTACTAAACTTGAAAGCAAAAAGCATAATGAAAACAAGATGACATGTTTGTAGTTATTAGTGAAATTTATAATGAAAAGTACAACAAACCAAACACCTCCAAAAGTTCCATAATAATTTTGGGATGCTGTCCTTTGAATATAAATTGACAAAGTAACTGCCCGGCAAAGCAGTTTTTATTGGCATCCCAAACATCAAATTATTTTTAGTTATTTTTCAAAATACATTCTACTTAATCTTAGTGCAAATTCTAAGCCAGTGATATTCTGCGATTCTATTGTTAATATGCAATATATCTTCTTTTGCTTGGAAGTACCTATTTGCTCTATATTTGTGGCTAACATATATATTTTATTTTGGTTAGCAGGATCCTGGTTGAATTGGATGTGGTTGGCTTGCTTGATCTTTGTTTTAAAATCTGAAAAATCAAGGCAGAAAGATACTGTCAGCTTCTGTGTATTTCATCATTTGGATGATAAAATAAGTTCTATTTGAAACAATTCTCAATTTTCTTGCACTTAAATGTTAATTGAATGTGTGAAAAATGAACATACTTTTTGATTTGGTTCTGTCTTTTAGGTCCTCTTGATGTGGTGATGTTATTTTGCAACTGTTCAAATTATGGGATAGGTTTCATATCTCAAACAAATCATAGACAGTGTGCCTAAGTTAATTTTTTTTAAGGCAAAACTGAATAATGGATTTAATCTCTTGATATTTGCATTTGAATGTTGTACATCATTTAGATTGTTCACCTTTATAAGAAATCTATTGGTTTACAGACTCGCCTAAAAAAAACCTAAGAAAATATGTGGGTTCCTTTCTGTCAAAAAATTCGTGATATATGAGGACTTTAGAGGCTCTTTTAAAATGCGTAAGAGATCTACCATACTTAAATTTCAGTTATTAAGAGGCTCTTTGGCTTTTAAATTCTAGATGACATATCAAAATCATACAAACTTTAATGCTATTGATTCTACCATACATTTTTTATACTAAATTTTTTGGAGAGGGATGACATCTCATGCAGGAAAAGCCTTTGAACTAGAGCAGGTCCTAAAATTTTATGCTTCTTGGGCGAAACATTATATAAGACCATCTTATACTTAACTATTTGAAAATATAAATATATTATATAAAAAATAAATATGTAGTGTTTCATTATATTAAATGAATCATATAATTTTGATAAATCAAAAAAAAATTTACACCTTTATTTTATTAACTTATGTTATCTATCATTTAATTTATGTTTCTAAAAAAATTACATAAATAGACCTCAATAGAAATTGAAGAGCAACAATAGCAAGTGATTGAGTTTAGTAGTTTCTCATATAAAATTATTGACTCTTGAGATATAGTAATATGGAGAAGACAAAATTGTTTCAAGTACCACAAAATTGGAAGTATCCTTTGTTTCAAAGATGGGAGGATAGGTTATTCACATTTTAATTGATGGTCATAGGCGAATTGAAAGCTAAGTTGTGGTAAGTCGAGGACGACTTTTGATCTTTCTGTCACCATTCTTGCATAAGACAAGTTTGGGTTTAATAGAGGTGATTTATATTTTTAAATTAATTTTCAACCCGTGTTTCATTAAATTAATTTATCGAAAATTTGCCATATTTTTTTACAAAATTAATTTACTTCTATATTTTTTAGATGTTAATTTTTGCATTTATAATTTATTTTTATATTTAGTCCCCAAAGAATATGCTCTAACTCTTACTTTCTTTATAATCAACAAAATATTATTTCATATTAAAGCTTACATACATAATACTCTAACAAAAATTACAACACAAACTGACAGAGGAAATTTTGTGTTGTGTTATCTGTGTATATATGTATTTAATGACAATGATTATATGGTTTTCTTAATCATCAATTTCATGCTTAGTATATATATATATGTGTGTGTGTGTGTGTGTGTATATATGTATGTATGTATGTATGTATGCATGTATTTGATTGGTTTAGTGAAGCTTGACAAAGAAATAGAAATTGTTTGAACTAAATTTTCATTTGTGCAAGAATTGCATTGTGCATTGAGTCGCAATGTAATTTGTCTTTGTGTGAGGTTTACTCTAAGAACATGTATCCCTAGGGAGATTAGTACAATAATCTAGGAATTCAACACATTAATCTAGATGCTTAAGATAAGATTTACTAATTTTGACAAAAATAATTTTTACCATTTTTGTTTATGTCTACTTTATCCATTTTTGGCTAAAATTTCAAAAGCAACAACACCCATAAAAGGCATGTCTTAGCATGTAACTTGGGCTGCCAATAGATATGGCAACGGGGCGGGGTGGGGGCGGGTATTGTATTCCCCATCCCCGCCCCCACCTTAAAAACCCATCCCCACCCCCGCCCTTATTTCCCGTCGGATTTTAAAATCCAAACCCATCCCCATCCTTACCCCCGTCGGGTTTTAGATCAATCGTCTCACTCACCACATATAATTAATATAACAAAGGGTCAAAGTGATCTTTTACCCTGAGTCAGCTTGCTTGTTACATGATTAATCCAGTGACTTCACAATCAGAATTCTGGCTAGCTGCGTAAGAAGTTAATGGAAACTAACTTTATGAAAATGGGCATCAAATTCAAATAGCAATAACCATGCCATCTACGCTTAATTTCAAGATTTGACCCTGCAAACAAATTTACTTAAAAGATTCATTCCACACATAGAGTGCGCACGAAAAAACATTGCAATTACGCGAGTGTGCACCACCACACCGGTACCACTCTCACAAACCCGGCCAACACACCACAAACCCGTCGCAATCATGTTTGAGATGTGCATTGCTATAACACTGACACCAATTCAATGAATAGCTCATAAAAATAAGAGTCAATGGAGAAAACCTTGTTTAGTCGTATGATGGTGACGTGAAGGCACGACGACAGTGATGGCAGCATCGACCTCTCTCTCCAAGGTTTGGACTCGTTGGTGAAAGAGCTTGATGGAGCGGGCTTGGTCGGTGGCGAGGGAGGCTTTGGAGAAGGTGCGTCGTCGACGAAGAGGGCTTTGGTGAGGAGAAACTTCTGGAGAGAGTCAAGAGTGAGAAGTGAGGGTCAGAGGGTGAGGGTTAGGGTTAGGGTTTTTCTCCTTTTATATATATAAGGGTATATTTGTAATTCACTAATTCAATTAATGGCAGGGTTTTTCTCCATTAATACCAAACCCGCCCCCACTCCCGAATTCATGTTGTGGGAAAAATCCAAACCCGATAAATTCAGTTTTTCTCCATTAAAATCGGGGTGGGTTCGAGCAGATACCCACGGGTTCAGGTCCCATTGCCATGCCTAGCTACCAAGTGGTCAATCATGGTGTCACTTAAGCTTGTCAATTAGGCTTAATCAAATTTCTTTTGGGCAAAAGCCTTAAACCTTATCTTCATAATTCTTTAAAAACCAATTTTGGGACTCTTTTTCCTTATTTTTACATGAGTTTACCAAGAGGGAGAGGAATCCACTCTTCTGCATGTTTTTCAAACTTGATACAAATGTTCTTGAGGTTTCTTCCATCAAAGTTTTAGTAAGGCATTCTTAATCTTCTTTCTCTTTTTGTTTTCCTTACCAATCCATGCAAGTTTCTCATTCATGGTTCCAAAATTTCATTTTCATTCTTAGAAGTTTGAGAGCATCAAGGATTTGAGCTCTATGTTCATCTAAGTCATTTCGTGTAGCTTCATCAAGGTAAGAGGGGTATTTCCACTTCTTGAATGCTAACCTTGTTATCTTTGGAAGCTAGGCTTCATTACATGTTGTATTGATGATTAAAATTTTGTATAGGCTTCCATGATTCGAACTATGTAATATGGTGTTTCTTGAAGTTTTAAGGTTAAAAATGAGTTCTTTGGGTGTTAAAAATTAGGGTTAGCCTTAAAGTTCACTTAAATCAAAATTTTCTAGCAAAAGTTATGAATAAAGTAAGTTTAAGAACATTTTGTAGAATAAAAAATTGTCACAAAATTGAATCGATTGTTATAATTATATGGACAACTTTTCTTTAAGCTTTGACCTTAAAAATGAGTAGCATATAAGATTCATGAAAAACAAATTCCTAGAACACCGAGAACCCTAAAAACAAGTTTAGGAGCAGAACTTTGTAAAACTGAGTAACAGAGTAATTTTAGACAGTAGACAGCTTAACATCAGAATCTGTGTCATTGGACAAATTTACCCTAGGATTATTTATTTTGGAACTATCAATTTAATTGTTATATTATCGTTGAGATTAACTACAAAATCTGATGACTGATGGATGCTTTGGAATTGTGGTGATCTCCTACTGATAAATTTTTTGAGATGCATGTATATTATTTTATTATTGTGGAATGGTAAGATTGACAGAGTGTGAACTCCAACAAATTATATTTGTGGTGTGTGAATTTACATTATGTTATATATATATATATATATGTATGTATGTATGTATATATGTATGTATGTATGTGGTTTGGGTCCGGGGGTGTCCTACCCTTGCCAAAGTGTTTGTTATAATTGTTAGATGACTGTAATCATAGTTATTTTGATGTCTAATTGTTTGTGTGACAAGTGGTTTCTATCACTTAAGGAGTCACAATTGGTTCCCTGAGAATAGTACGTAGGTCTGAGTCTCGTCTTTCTTTCTTGTTTGTTCAAATGTACGCATTTGTTGATATACGTGGCACGAGGACTACGCACGCGATGCAGTGGCAAAAGTCAAGAGGATTGGAGAGAGAGTAAGGAATCGATGGTTCCATTTTTTTTTCTATGAGAAAGTGGATGATAGACAGAGATACAATGAGATATAGTGGGTAAAGATGTTTAAAGAACCTGGGGGAATTAGCGAGTGATGATTATTCGGTATTTGGTGCACTCATTTGGTGCGGATAACTCACAATACTCACTCTGCTACTCCTAATTGGCTCCAAGACTATACTTTTTGAGCTGAAAGCCTAGGGATCAGTTTATGTTGTATCCATAAGCGGTGATCACTCTCAACTGTCATCCACATAAATGCATAAGACAATTAAGACCTAAGAGGATTTGTGGCAGAGGTTGGGCCCTAATGGGTGACAAGTGTGTTAGTAATGTGCTTAGGATCTTGAGAGTGTTGGTTGCTTAGAAAAACCACACATACTGGTTAATTAGGTTGTATGTTTGTTTTGTTGAATTATTGTTTTCTTGTAGTGTTTCAGGAGAGGAGGATTCACACCTACAACCAACAACTTTCAAGAGTTGGCGATGTCGATGACACTGAGGCATATGCAGGCTTGGCGTAGCTCGTAGAGTAACACGGATGATCTAGAATTATTGTGGACTCTGGTGGAGTATGATGGATGGGGTAATGTTCTCAAATATAACGTGAAGCCAGTACACCCAATTGAAGTTACTAAGGATCGAGGAGACCATGTGAATATGTCGTCTCAGGAGATCAATGAGTACAAGGAACTTCTACGACAGTTAGAGTTGACATCCGAGGATGAGAGTGATGATCCTTTTAAGGACACGTCTTAAATAGTCCAATACTTTAGCATGATAGTGGTATGCTCTGGTCCTAGGTTTCTTTTAATGATTTTGATGTATTTTAAGAGATATTTTCTCCAAGGGCATGTATTTTGTTGTAGCAAGGATGTAAAATTTGTTTTGCTTACTTTCATACTATATGGATTGTATTCATATTATTTTTCTTGTTACACTACTTATGTTATTTAATTATGTATAAAGACTAAGTTATTCTATATCCACACTTATTTTAATTTGATGTAAATGTTTATTATTTTTCGATTGACGCGTTTGTTCTAGAAAAACATATATAGAAAGAAGTTTTACTAATTGTAAGTACGAGTTAAGATTATGACACGTTTTTGTAAAATAAATAAAATAAAAACATTTTCAAACAATATTTTCAATCTAAAATTTGAGTTGTTACAATATATACTTTCAAACTTTATTAATATACTAACTTTTAGTTTTATTTCCTTTATAACTTGTGTTTTTGTTTTTGTTTGTGTTTCTTATCTAATTAAAAAATACTTTAATACTTCTATTATTATAGGTCCATTACATTATGTTCACCATCACAATGAACTAAAAATTCACTCAATATAAATTTATGAATGTAAAACACATGATAAAAAATTTAACGAGTAATAGAGTAATATTTTTTAGGCTAAAATATGGTTTTAGTCTTTTAAATTTGAATCGTTTTCTTTTTAATCCTTCAAATTTAAAGTTGTTTTTTAGTCCTTAAGAATTTCCAAAATACTATTTTTAGTTATTTTACATAATGTGAGTCCAATAGAAAACAAGAGATTGATAATTTTTGACAACTTTTTATCGTCAAAATTTGATTTTCTATTTTATGTTTTAAAATACGGATTAAAATGCAATTTCATGGTTGTTAAAAACTATCAAAATCAAGTATGTTAATAAATTACAAAGTCATTAACTGCTTTAAAATTTTTATTGATTTAATTTTGACAGCTTTTAACCATTAGAAAATCATACTTTAAAATTTAAAATAGAAAATGAATTTCTGATAATAAAAAATTATCCTAAATTGCAAATCTCATATTCCTTGTTTGACTCATATTATGCAAAAGGATTAAAAAACATTTTATTGATTTCATACACTAAAAAAATAACTTTAAATTTAAAGGACTAAAAATAAAATGACTCAAATTTAAATGACTAAAAGCATATTTAAGTATATTTTTTAATCACCTGATTTTAATTTAAAGAAAAATGAGACCTGAAAAAAATATTAATTTCAATTATTTATTAAAATAATATAAAAATTGATTACACAATTTTTTAATTTTTTCTTAAAAAATATTGGCCGTTGCATCTCCAAACAATGCTTAGGGCTGGCCCTACTCCAAAATTTTACAAAAAAAAACAAAAATACTTACATTTACTACACCCTATATAATCCAATAGGAACTCATTTCATATTAGATTCTACGGTACTTTATTTTCTATTTTATTTTGAACATTATATTAGATTTTGTCAAGCTCATTTCATATTTTTAGCAAATCACGTAAAGACTCAAGCCTTCATAAATTTACATCTTAAGTCATAGATTTTTTTCCTCCTCAAAGACAATGGTGTGTGTATCATCTCAAGCCTCAACCCTTCTAACCAAATAACCATTTTCTTGGGCTTTCCTAAACCAACCTAATCTTAGCTTAATTTCGCAATAAGATTACGTTTGACATAGATGTTTGGAGACACTTCATTGCCATTGGCTCCACACACACACACACTGAAAAACAGTAAGACGGCAGCATAAATATATCTAACGGGGATTTGAGTTCCCCCAAAAGAACAAATCTGTTTTTGTTTGCCCTACGTAAAGATACAATTTTGATATAAATAAATAAATAATTAGTTCAATAAATAAATAATTAATTAAACATAAAGTACGCTAATTACCTAAAAGATTTGGTGAAATTATATAAACAACTCTACTTTTTTCTACTCCTATGCTATTCCCTTAATTTTTAAAAAATATACACCGATACCTATTTATATATTATACTAACCTCTTTAATGATTTGAAAAATATTATACCAGATTTTCAAAAGGAAAATTATTATAAATGTAAAAAAGTAAAAATTTATATAATTTTACAAAATCTCATAATGACTAGTGTAATTTATTATTTGATAAATACACGTGTAAAAGTTTTTTTTTAATATCTACAATAAAAGAATCTTTAAAATTAATGATCCAGTGATAGTATAAAAGAATAAAAATAATAACTGTATAATAAATAAATAAATAATAATTGTGTGTATTTTTTAACAAAACTAACATATTTATAAATATGAAAAATGATTAAAAAACTATAAAAGATAAATAAAAATAAGAAAAAATTATAAAAGACAATAAAAAATGTAAACAACCATAAATAAATTATACATTAATCATAACGGGTAGATAAATTATTTACTGGGTAAACAAATAAACAAAAACTATAGAAAGACAAACTAAACAAAGATGAACACTTTTTAGCTACTATGTAAAGAGAATGTAATGAGAGTCATCATAAGGTGTAAGTACTATACACACCACACCACAACAAAGGTTAACAGTAAAGATAAAGAAAAGAAGCAGCATAAGAAGCTTACCGGTGGTGGTGATGCTTCGGGAACAACCACACCGTCACCGGTGATTGTTCTATCATTCATCAACATTGGGAATCAAAGACCCAATTTCAAATTTAAATCATATTCACTCAATAAAAAAAAAGGCTCACTCTACTTATTATTTCTTCAAAGCTCTCAGTTTTATTATATTCCTTTTTTCCACCGTGACACAGCTTCAGAAGCCATTCAAAGTTCAGATCTTTATCCATCTTTCATCTTCCATTGCAGGTTGGTTTTCTCTTATTGGCCTTAAAACTCATGTGGGTTTCTTTGTTTTGTCTTTGAGCTTTGTGGGGCTCAGAAAAGTTTAGGCCTTGACGTGGCTTTCTTGACCAATTGTCTTCTCTAATCATAAGTGTTTGTTTTCTTGATTGAATTATGGTTCTGAGGAAGATTGGTGAAATTGATGATTAGTAAATTTTTGTGGTTCTTTTAGCCTCTGAAGTCATCAGGGTCTTGTTTGTAGTCATCATGCCTAAGAAGGTTTCTTCTTCATTGAATTTGTCGAGTGATTCTTGAATTGTGTTCTTCTGTGTGTTTTTGTGTTGTGACCATGTATCTAATGCTTGGAATGGTTGCTGGCAAGTTTGGTGCTGTGCATGCTTGGCAATTTTGCATCTGGGTTTTGATGAACTATTTATGTGTTTGATATGTTTTGCTTTGATCTGATTTTGTTTAGGTTATCAATTGCTATGCTATTATTGATGATTGTAGCTTGATTTCCTGGGGGATTGTGAAGTAGGCCATCATCACTCGTCATTACCCCTATCCGTTTTGAAATAGTCTTTCTCATCTTTGCACGCTTATGTATTTGAATTGATTAACTGTGAATAAACAATAAACATCATGCTGGTTTGTCAGTTTGAATGGTGCAACCTAACTGAACATACATTGTGTTTTGTGTGAATTTGGTTGCAATGATATCTTTCATTATCTTATAATATGGATTCATAAGTCAGGGTCGTATATATGTATCAAACTATTAATGATTGTAATCGTGGTTTTTTCTATTAAGGATTGTTATTTTCTGTGTGTTATAAATGACTTTGTATGATTGACAAATGTTAGTTTTTGTTAGCAGAGGAAATCGAACCCGTGACCTTTCCCCTCTTCCCTTCTTCTTTAACCATCCAACACACCTATATTAAAGTGCAATTATTTTTTTAATCAGCAAATGTTAGTTTTTAGAATGTTAGTTTTTGTTAACAAAGGGGATCGAACCTGTGACCTTTCCCTTCTTCCCTTCTTCCTTAACCATCCAACCCACCTTATATCTCCATTTCAAAGTGCAATTAATCATCAGTGTGATATGTCCTTATTTGTACCAAATATATGTCTGCACATAAATATGTTAACTGCCATGTCTCTTATACTTTTTAATGTCATTATTTATCAATTTTATGCCTGTACTTCAGGGGTGATACAGAATCAATTAATATGCGGGATGTGGATAGTTTAAATAGCGAAGGATCTGGAAAATCTAGTTACTCACAGGAACAGACTAATTCCAAGCTAGTTTCCTTGAAATTCAAAACAAGTAGCACAAAATGCCAAGAGAAGAAACACAAAGTTAAGTCAAAATCTCATAAACACAGAGCTGGTACAAACAAATCAAAGAAGACAGTTACGGATTCTTTGATCAAGGCACCGCTTGAGGATTCTTCAAATAAAAAAGTGATTATTAGAAAACATCGGCAGAAAACTGATGGGAAATCTTCGCAGATGCTGTCTTCAACAAAGCTAGAAGGAGGAAAAAATTCTCATAGTTCTGGAATAGAGGGGAATGATGTTGACGGGGAGGAAAAGATTAAAAAACGTAAGAGAAGAAAGAAGAAAAGACAAAGGAATAACATGGATGTTGATGATGCTTCACGCCTGCGAAGGAGAACAAGGTACCTCTTAATCAAAATGAAGCTAGAGCAGAACCTTATCGATGCTTACTCTAGAGAAGGTTGGAAAGGTCAAAGGTATGTGAAAATATTTTAATTAGCTGATTTTTTTTTTCAAATGATTGAATGAGATGTAGTCTTCCCTACTACAAATTCAGTGAATCTGTGAATGGATTATTATTATTATAAGTAGGAAAAAAATGTTCACTATATAGCATCTAGGAATTTTTTTAATTTTTTCATGAAAAATTGGGGCATATAATTTAAGGAAATGTGATATATACCTATTTTACATTGGCAGGATAATCATGGTAGTGTTGTGTATAATGCATAATTTCTCCATCAATAGAAAAGATATAATACTAGGAAATTATACAACTTGTGAAGAAATGATACGGAATTAGTTTGATAAAACATAAATCTTAGAAATTGTCCAATTCCAGATTTCTGGACCCTAGCCATTGTTGAGGAATGCTTTTGTTTAGTCTAATTAAATTTCATGTGAACTGACAATTTGAGGGGAACTTACTTTGTCAGAAAGGAAATAGAAAAGACACAAACAATCATAATCAACAATGGTAGGACCCTTATGTTTACTATGTGTCATGTCCTCAGAAGGATATTTTTAGAATGCTTTTAGATAATTTAAGTTGTCCTGCAATTATTAACCTATGCTGTGTATTATTTGACTTATTATCGCAAACATAGGGGGAAAAAACACTTGCAGAAACCAGAGAGAGATGGATAAATATATACTTCTTGCAAGAAACATTCAATTTTATTTATTGGACATTCATATGTATGTCCATTAATAGTTTCCCTTGTTTTTAAGGAAAATTGTCTGTTGTATTTTTCTGTGCGCTGAAGCTGTGTGAATGTGTGATTTTCATATATTTCCACTAAAGGGAATGATTACAATTTATACAAGTGATCAAAGAGTAAAAAAGGAAACTAATTAATTACAAAATCAATCCTAATAAAAGGGAATAATGGAAACAAATAAACTAATGATATTCCTAATAATTAGCCACCGATATTCCTTGATTTTCTGCAGAAGCCTAGGCAAGATTTTGCTTAATTGTCATCAGTTATGTTAGATATAAAATCATTTATAAGCCTTCACCCAACAGCTTTTGGAAAAGTTGATTCATGAATCATGACATGGTATATTGGTATTAGAGCGTCTATGCCCAAGCGATCATGAGTTTGAACCCTGCCACCCCCATTCTTCTAAATAAATATTGAATTTCAGCACAGAGTAAGGAAGGTTTGTATTCACGCCCTCTCATGAGCCTTGACCTAATTAACTTAAGCTTTTGAGTTGGTTGAACTTAGGACTGACATTTGTATCAATATGCTGTAGGGGGGAGAAGAAGAAGAGAGACAATATGAATTTATTCTTTTTTCTCATGTTGACCATACTTCCAGAATTGACATTGTTTATGTTATAATTATTTTCTTAATGATATTATATTTATTTCTCTGTGATTAAATGTGTTCTTACTAGCGCTTTTTTTTACTCTAAAATAAATTGATGAATTATTCTGAAGTTGAAATTTTTTAGTTTCTTTACTTATTTTTCCTGTTTCTTGGAAAAATCTCTTGAGAAACAATGCAGTGTCTTCATAATTGAAAAACAATTAATAGTGTTTAGAACCAAAAACTTTCCCTTGAGAAATAGTTAAGTAACTGATCATTATTCTTGTTACAGTCGGGAGAAGATTAGGCCAGAAAAGGAGCTACTAAGAGCAAAAAAGCAGATTTTAAAATGTAAACTTAATATTCGCGAAGTCATACGCCAGCTGGATTCTCTTAGTTCTGTGGGTAGCATTGAAGATTCTGCCATTGCTCCAGATGGATCTGTTTATCATGAAAATGTGAGCAAGTGTCAAAACTACGGCTACTTCACTATATTGTGTATTGATGTTATCTTTTTGCGTTCTTTCCTGTTCAGGACCTTTTATAATGCTTTGCATCTTGTTTCGATTTTCAAATGGGAAATCATTGATTGCATACTGTTTTCATGTTGAATCAATTCATACAGACAAGGGATGGCTCACCATTTCCAAAGCTGAATATTTTTCTGGTTTTTTCTTCATCTAGATATTCTGTGCCAATTGCAAACTACATGAAGCTTTCCCAGATAATGATATTATACTCTGTGATGGCACATGCAATTGTGCTTTTCACCAGAGATGTCTCAATCCTCCTTTGGATACTGAAAATAGTGAGTTCATGTTTACACTTGTCAGCTTGTTCTGTAACCTTTATTGTTCTGATTTTTTATTCGTAAAACAAATTGCTTATTATACATTGCAGTTCCTCCTGGAGATCAAGGATGGTTTTGCAAGTTTTGTGAATGTAAGATAGAAATATTAGAGGCAACAAATGCCCATCTTGGGACTCAATTCTCCCTAGACAGTACTTGGCAGGTTTTTTACCTTAATAGTCTCTTATCCACCAATTTTTCAGATTTCAACTTCTCTTTAGATATATTCATTCTTACTGCTATAAGTAGTAATGCCCTTGTCCAATAAATTAAGGATGTATTCAAGGAAGAGGCTTCTATGCCTGATGGTGACATTGCATTGTTAAATCCAGAAGAAGAATGGCCATCAGATGATCCTGAAGATAATGATTACAATCCAGAGAGGAAAGAAGACAGCCACAGCACCGACATAGAAGGAGCTGCTGAAAATGCATCCAATGATTCAACCAGTTCTTCCAGTCTGTGGTCTTTGAATGGTGAATGTCCTCCAGTAGATGAAGGCGTCAGTTATGAATACTATTCTGTTAATAGCTGCATAGATTCTAATGAATCTGGGGAAATAGCATGTGGCCCTAGGCAGCGTAAAGCTGTTGACTACAAGAAACTCTATGATGTGAGTATCTAAGTTCTCATTCAACATACTCATGTAGTCATGTGTTCTCAAAGTAATGTTGACACCTTCAGCGATAGTATAGAATTCAAAAGTCACCAGCCTTGAGTTGATAGTGCAAAATTTAAGGCTTTTGTTAAGCCCCCACTGCCTGTCATTTATTGACTGGTACAGTGTGTTGATCTTTCTTATAAATTGGGTTGGAAAATATTTGTTTATAGTACTGATTAAAAATGAGTTTCCAATTAGATGTATTATTTTCCCTTGGTGGTTGTACAGATGGAAATTGTGTTTTTTCACTTTTTTGTGCATGGAAATACTTCTAAAAAAGTAGTGCTCCCTATTTTCTTCTCTGGCCATAAGTTTCATTTGATTTTACGTCTTTTCAGGAAATGTTTGGGAAGGATGCTCCACCTTGTGAACAAGTGAGTGAAGATGAAGATTGGGGTCCTGGCAAAAGAAGGAGAAGAGAAAAGGAGTCTGATGCTGTCAATACTCTTATGACTCTGCATGAAAGTGAGAAAAATGATATAACGAGAGAGGGCTCTTCAGGCATACAAATAAGAAGATCTTGTTTAAGGATTCCGGTTGATGCCGTTGAGGTATTACTTGTAGAGTTGAGTAATTCCTGTTGTCATCTTTCTTTGTTGTCATTACCCCCTTCCCCTCCTCTTTTGAAATTCCAGTTGACAACACATATATAAATAATTATAAACGCACTAATTTGTGACTTTTAATTTTTTTTTAATGAAATATGCCAGAAACTTCGCCAAGCTTTTGCAGAGAATGAGCTTCCTCCAAGATCTGTGAAGGACAGTCTTTCGAAAGAGTTGGGACTAGATCCTGAAAAGGTTATGCCTAGCAGTCTCTAGTTGCATCTTGTTTCTACATTAATCTGACATTCTAAATTTGTCTTGTAGTAGTGTTACCTTTGTTAAACATTATGTATTAAACAGCAAATTTTGTACTATCTCCATCTGCAAGTTTACTTGCATTGCTTTTGGTCTCTATTCAAGTCGGTCAGCTCTTGATCTGTTCAAACTCTGTTACTAATGTGTCAGAAAATGCAGGTTAGCAAATGGTTCAAAAATGCGCGTTACTTAGCACTTAAAACCAGAAGGGTAAGCTTTACTGTTATGCTTTTGCTCTCTCCTTTTTCAATTTATGAGTAATATTATTTCTTTTATTCTGTTCTTTCTCTGATTCATATTTTTTAGAAATCTTCCTTATGTCTCTTCTGAATGATTATAATCTCATCTAGACATCCTTTAGTGTTGATATATTTATAATCAGTTGGTGAATAAGATTTATAATAACTAGGTCAGTTTATAGGCAGTTGGGAACAAGATATAGGGAATTCGAGGTTATTTGATGAAAATTAGGATCCATCTGGGATTTAGTAACATGTTTTTGTGCAGAAGTTTGAGAAGACCAAAAAATGCTTCACAATATCACTCAAATTCATTGTTCATATTAATCTGTTAATAACATGGCATCTATTTATGTAAGGAATTAAGAAATTGTGTTTCTTGGAATCTGAAATGAAGTCTGACATAAGTGAGTGTTGTTTCAGTATCAATCAGAAGGAGAACAGCTTCAGAGTTTCACTTCTAAGATCTCAACGGACTCTATATCTCAAATTGTGGAGAAAGATGAGCTTTTGAAATCAACGGTCTCCAAAATTACTGTGATTCATTCCCAGAAGGATGGTAAAAATATCACAGGCAAAGATAAAAATAACTTATCTAACAGTCTATTGAAGAAAAGACAACAACAAGAAATACCTCCACCTTTGGAAAGAGAAAATGGCAACAAGGTGCTTTTCTACTAATCTAAATGTTGTGTTCTGTTTGCGTTTTTGCTCGCTTGAGAAGTGACTACACAGTTTAAAGTATTTCAAAGAACACAGAATTTTTCTTGTAGATCACTTGAGAAAAGGTAGCCTATGTTATTGGAAGTTCTATTAACAATATGTTGCACTTTAATGTTGTATTTTCAGGATTCTATGGAAGTCAGTAATGATGTTAAGTTGAAGAAAATGCTGAAAAAAAGGAAAAGAGGGGTAAATATTATATTTGAAGGAGATTCTCAGGCAGCAGAGTTGGAATTTGAAAGACTCAGCAAAGTGAAGATGAAACTAGATAGCATGAAGCAGAAATTAAATGAAGTTCAAAATTGCAGAGCAAAGGGTTCAAATAAACTCTATTCAAATGAACCCTCTATTATATATGTACCCACAGCCCAATTAAGGGAAAAGGTTGAAAAATAATTATGTTTTTTTTATTACATTTTTGCACAGCAGAGTAATACATGATATATGTTGTAAGTTTGATGTACCTACCTTACATTATAAATGAAAATGCTACAATCTTTTTTGAAGTTAATAATATTAGTATATGCCCATTGCTAGATGCTCTTGGAAGAGCAATGAGCAATTAAGAGAGCCTCTAAAAAATCTTTTTGGTAGTATTGTAGGGGAGAAACTTTTGGTTTTACTGGGTCCATCACTTACTATAATATTTATTTAATTTTTTTTACAACATTTTTTAACATAAATAAATAGTAATTTTTGTACTCAACCGTGAAGTAAGTACTTCACTCCACTGCTGTCACCGTTAAAATTCAAACTAACATTGAAATTGACCATTGCAACATTTATAAATATTTAACTAATTTTAGTATTCGATTGAAAATTAGGACTAAATATTTAAATAAAATATTAATGAACAGAATACCATTTTCAATCAGGACTCAATTATAATAGGTACTAAGTCTCAAAATTTAAATAAAGCATTTAATGAATAGAATACGGAATTTTAAATGAATAAAATATTTAACTAATATTAGCATTTAATTAAAATATTAGTCAATACGTTAATGAATAGAATACCAAAACTTAAATATAATGTTTAACTAATTTAAACATTTAAACTAGGACTTACCAAATATTTAAATAAATTATTAATTAATAGAATAACAATTTCAATTTAGAGTTAATAGATATTTAAATAAAATATTTAAAATCTGCAGGTCCTTGAATTATTTTACAATTTTTAATTAAGGTCCCGAATCATTCTTTTTACGGTACGGACTTAATTAAAAATGAAATAGAAGTTTCGGAATTCAATTAAAAATATTGTTTAGGGTTCTAATTATTTTTTAAAATAAATTAGGAACCTATTAAATAATTTAAAAGTAAATTAAAAATTATAAAAAAAATATCACTTAATTGAACAGTGAATTCAAAAGGAGTGCATTAAGTTTGTCCAAATAAAACTTGTAAGAGAAAACTAAAAGTATAATTAGGGGGATTCATTCTTCTGGAATTTGAGAATACTAGTTAAAGAACTTGCAGAGATTGAGAATACTAAGCTTAGAACCTACAATGTTGAGAATAAGTTAATAATGACATAGAAAGACGAAAATATTGAAGAGTAGTAACCTATATAGACTTCAGAATAATATTGTGGAAACCTAAGAAGAGTTAGTTTAAGAATTAATAAGGTAAGTCCTTCAACTATTTGAATTTTTTTAATTAGGTCTTGGATTTTTTTTAAATTAGCAGGTTCTCTATCGTTGATGAAACCACAAGGATCTAATAAAAGTTTAGGAACTTGATTAGAAATATAGTTAATTTAAATATTTAATTAAAAAATGTCAAATAATTTTGGGATTTAACCTAAAAATTATGAAGTTTGGATTAAATTGAATACAGTTACTTACGATCATGTTCGCTAATATATTAATCTTTATGTTCATTTCATGTTATCAAAGTTAAGGGATCTAAATAATAGTGTGGGACACCTATAAAATATGTGTGTGTCATGTGTCATTTGAGAGGTATAACTTTTTATATGAGTATATAAAACTATAAGGCTTTTTCCAACAACATTAGAAGTATTGACACAGAAAAACACCTTTTCTCGGCACATCAAATGGACTAACATATATAGAAAACAATATTTTCCCATTAATGAACATTTTTTACATTAAGTAGTATTTTTACTAGTAACAACAAACACTCTTACACAAAAAAAAGAAAAACATTTTTACTAGTAACAAGTTTTGTTGCTGAAATAAGTAAAATCTTTACCGCAAAATAAGAAAGCAATAATTAAATATGGTTGTTTGAGGTCTACCTTTGAAAACAACTATATTGTCGCCAAAAAAAACAACCTTCTTTCTTGCAATGAGAATGTCCTCTAAAATGTGGAATTTTTATTATCAAGACATACAATTTTTATTTGGGATCTTGACTCGAGTCAAGCCAAGTGGAACACTTATCCATTGTGATCATTTCCATCCGTAGAACAACGATACTCTTTAGTATCATATAAAGATAAAAGAACTTTGGCTTAAAATTACAAACCAATTTATATACTAGACTGTTTATTTAACATATGGAGATAAAGGAAGAGATAATTTTGAGGATTATTACATGGAAATGTTGGCAATCTATATGGTTAATCAATGATCCATCCATATAATGCAGCGGAGGCTCTTTCCTTCCAGGAGATAGTCAAAAGCTTTGTTGATGTCCTCAACACCTACCTCATGCGTTATGAAGCCGTCCAAGTCAAGCTTCTGTAACACAAATTCATGACAATATATAATACTGTAGCTAATGGTTGATATTTGATACAAAGTAATATCAATATCGAATATCCTTTGTTTTGACTTTTGCATGCTAACATTTTACAACAGGCACCTCTATCAAAAGTTCTCAATTCACTAAATCTTTAATTTTGAGTTTAAAGTTAGTGGCAATGCATGCATATTTACTAATTTACAAATATATACAGCACTTACTTTGTCTAAGTAGGACTTGGCAAAGAAAGGAATGTCGGATTTGGGTTTGATGCCTCCAAATAGTGATCCGATTACACTTTTACCTCTTATTAGTTCATAAGGACTCAGAGTCATTGGTGAGCCGTGCATTTCCATCCCTAATACAATCGTTTTCCCCCAACCCTGATCCCAAACAAACCAACCGTGGAGAGTTAATAAAATGAGTGTATACTAAACACAAATGAAGTGAACAAATTAAAAAAATGCAAACCAGAGAACATGTTTTTTTTCCTAATCTGTAATCTAATCGGAAGTAGTGATTAATCTTTATCTAAAATCGTGAACATACTTAAGGTGTGTTTTTTCCTTTCTAACAAAATTTATTCTATACTCAAGGTCAATTAGAATTAGAATCCTAGACTACTTAATTAAGGACATTAACACTTGTGTCAAATGTTATTGATTTTGTTTTGTTTTATTTGAATAACAAACAATTAATGTGGATATTAACCATTTGATGTTATTATACTTGGATAATTATTAAAATTTCCGTTGCACATAAACTCTTTTAAGGCGTGAGCTCTCTAAATTAAGTGACTTTAGAAGTGATGAATTTTAAAATGTTAATTGAGCTTAATTAAGATTAGTTTACGAAATTGCATCCAAACATGTGAATGGGGATGCTAAACTTAATTTAAAGGAGGGAGAGAGCAAACATCTCGGCTGCTATTAAAAGCGTCCGCCATTACAGAAGCCAAGCCTATGCACTCGAAGCAATAATCAGCACGTCCATTTGTCATGTCCTTAATCACCTGAGAGAGTGAGAGAGGAATCAGGACTAACTAATTAGACAAATATTAATCAAACGCTGCTTATTTGTAGTATGATGTAAATGGTAAAATGCAGGAACCAATACGAGTTATATATAATAAAAGACCTCGCTCACTGACTTCTCTTTGCAATTGGAAGGATTCACAAAATCTGTGACTCCAAATCTTTTTCCTGCGTAAGATATAAGCAAGGGAGTGATTCTTCTCAAGACTCAAAATATCCAAAAGATCAATTATGTATACTATTTCAAAAGGATCATTGAAAAATGAGATAGCCAAAATACCTATTTCAAATTTTTCGTCATTTAGATCGATGCCTATGATCTTTGACGCTCCTCGTTGCTTTGCTGCTTCAGCTACCTGTTGCAACCCAAAACTCGTAGGTTAAATGACAACAACGTAAACAATATTTGCTCTATGATTCTTTTCACTGTTTGGTCTGCAGAAAATAAATCCTCTGGGGCGATGATAAGTTTAAATATGATTTTAATCTTTAAAAATACTGTCATTTTAGTTTTAATTTTTATAAAAAAATATTCATTTTAGTTTCTCATTTAATAAAATAATGTGATCTAATCCCCAATTATGCATGTTTTAGTCTCTAGTAAAATAAAATTACATTACTTTCTTAAATTAACCCCGAAATATCACATGTAAGATTTGCGTGGATTAGAAAGAAATAACTTCCCAGACATAACTGTTAATGTTAGATTAAACATATAGTTGGTATTAGTAAGCTACATGTTTTAATTTCTAAAAACAAACTGTTCTGTAATATTTTGCACAAGATGTCATGTCTTGTGTCATCTTTCTTGTGCGCCATCTTATATAATCAATTATGTGCAAGATCGTTGTTGTTAATCAAAACTTACAGCTAGGCCTACGGTACCCAGCCCAAAAATAGCCACTGTAGACCCTTCTTCAACGTTAGCAACCTTCCATGCAGCCCCCACCCCTGTAATGTCAAACAAGCTTTTTAATTAATTAATAAAAAAGTTTAAAGTTAGTTAAAAATAATGATATAAATTATAAGATTACCGTATAAAAAAAGTATAAGATTAAACTTTACTTAATTGAAAAATAGTACCACTAGTACTGGCTTACGAATAGAATTTGAGTTACCCCATATTATGAACTAAAAAAAGTATTGTTATTTCATCTAACTGTTTTACATACATGTAAATGTAATTATATTTCAATTAATTTCCTATCCACTAAGTCAAACCCTTATTACCTAATTATGTTCAAAGAAAAACCCTTACACCTAATTAATCAAGGTGTTATCCTTTTATTGGTTAATTTTTTTTTTCTTGCTAAGTTCATACTAAAAGATTAGACATCAAATAGGGGTTTTTACGGGTTTGAATTGATCTATGATTCAACCCAATTATTAGATTAAATTTTAAAAATGTTTGGATTAAACATAACTTGATTCATATAAACTCGATTATATTTGGATTGGGCAACAGGTTAATAATTGTCAGCTGGTAACCCAATTCGATCCTAGTCATATAATAATAATAATAATAATAATAATAATAATAATAAAATATTAATATTATTAATAAGAATATTATAAAGGTTAAATTGTAATTTTGGTTTTCTTAGTTCTTCAAATTCATGATTTTGGTCTCTCACATTTTTAGTTGTAACATTTAGTCCCCTAATTTTATAAATTAGTGATTTTGAGCTCTTTGGTAGATTATTAATAAATAATTTGATTAATAGAGTTATTAATTTAATTATAAATTAATTAAAAACTATTAATTATTAAAAACTTTAATAAAAATTATTAACTCTAATTCTTCACAACATTATGTTTCTCCTCTTCTATGTAAACACTCTTCCACCTCTATCGCCGCATGCGAGTCCACTTACAACAACAACAAGTTAGGGTTCATATTATGTTATTAAAGTTTTTGAATGATTAACAATTTCTAATTAATTTAATAACTCTATTAATCATAAATATTAGTTAATAATTCACCAACAGATCAAAATTGTCAATTTATAAAACTAAGAGATCAAATTTAGAATTAAAAATTAAAGGGACCAAAATCATGGATTTAAAAAACTAAAAAGACTAAAATTACAATTTAATCTATAATAAAATACTAAAATAAAAATAATGAAAATTTTGAAATTTATTTATGTAACAAATTTACATATTCTATATAATTATATTATACATTTAAAATAAAATTATTTTAAAAATCCATTTTAAAAAAATTATTTAAAAATTTTATGACCCAATTGACTCGACCCGATCATGATCGAGTTGTGTTAGGTTTAACAACAAAATTATTAAAACTTGATTCAATCCAACCAAAAAGAAATTAATTGAATTGGATGATGGATTTTTTCAATCCTAATACAATTCAAC
Organism: Glycine latifolia; assembly: GCA_013407115.1. Taxonomy (NCBI): domain Eukaryota; kingdom Viridiplantae; phylum Streptophyta; class Magnoliopsida; order Fabales; family Fabaceae; genus Glycine; species Glycine latifolia. The sequence goes on from CM023949.1 coordinate 6,423,725, forward strand.
CTGTGTATACCCATAATATCAAATGAGTTATAATTAGTATTATTTAATATAAGTCGGAGAAAATGAATTTACAGTTTAATTATTTTTGTGTTGACTATTTGCATTTTAATTTGATTGATGCATTTTCATGCTTTCATTACTTTTCAACAACAAAAACAACCTTTTTCACTTCAAAAAAACAACAAAAATAACCTTCACGGCATACAGAGCATAACACTAGGGATACCTTGCATCTTAGAATGTGAAGCAGAGAATCATTATTAAAGTTGAAGCAATAGCCATGGTACATGAGGTTTAGTATGACGTTGATCTTGAAATTAAGGAAATTTTAAATGAGTGAATTTCTACTTAGGCATCGGATATTATATATATATATATATATATATATATATATATATATATATATATTTAAATATGTCGTTGGTTTTAATAAGTTATTTTTTTTCTTCTTATATATTTATTTATTTTATTTTAATATATGTAATATGTTTTCTAATTTTGGTTTTTATAAGTTATTGTATTTACTTTTAGTTTATGTAAGTATGTATTTTTTAAAATTTGATTCTTATAAAAAAATTATTTTTTTATTTATTGTCTTGTAAGTTTATACTTACAAGAATCAAAAATATAAAAAATATAAATTTATATAGATTAAAAATAAACAAAATATCTTATAAAGATTAAAATTAAAAAATCACAAACATATAAAGAATATAAATAAAAAAAAATACTAACTTAAAAGTTTACCAAAAACATATTTGAGCCAATATATAATATAAATTACCCGTTGAAACTCCGCAGCTAAGCAAGCAAGCCTTGTCAAGGGGAAGGTCATGGCTAACTTTGACAACATGGGTAACATCCACGACGGTGTACTGAGAGAAGCTGCTAACACCCATAAAATGGTACAACCCTTCTCCATTCATCATGTCCCTAAACCTGCTGGTTCCGTCTCTGGGCATGTATTCAATCAACCAGTTCTCGAATTTGGTGCACAAGTTGCTTTTTGGACTTCTGCAATCACTGCATTCCCCACAGTTTGATAAGAACACTGGCACCACCAACTCCCCCTCCTTAACCTCTTCCACCTCCTCCCCCACGCTTTCTACCACTCTGTTCCATGTATTGCAATAAGACTCAATTCTCATATAGCACAATAAAATTTACTAACATGCTAGTTTCAACTCATCATACTAATTACCCCACTGCTTCGTGACCCAATATTCTTGGAAATTTAGCATTCGGCCCCTGACCAAAATAATAAACAAATTGATAAATAAAGATCGATCACCATATATATGAAAGAGTTCTATAATTAATTGCCTAATCAAATCCTGAAAGTTAAAACTTAAAACTGCATGTAATTAACCCCCTTAAGGAAAGAAAAGAGCATACTATTAAAATTTATGAATTTGCGATGCTTACCGAATCCATTTTCCAAAAGGTTACATCAGAGTGACACAAAGTTGTGCATAATATCTTGATCCGGACCTCCCAGGCCTTTGGTGGGTCTAACTGAACTTCCTCTATAGTAAGAGCTTCACCTGCTTTTCTGCATATTGCAGCTGCTCCAACTCACAATAATTAATTAGATTTACTCAAATAAATAAATATATATATATATATATATATATATATATATATATATATATGTGTGTGTTCGTGTGTGTGCATCTTTATCTAACACATATACAGACATGTACATATGTAGAACGATATTATAAATTATATTGTACAGAAGAAGAACCTTTGCATCTTATTGGCTTGCCTCGGGTATCGCTTCTGCTCGCCATGGCCACAGAGGAACTCCTGTTTGTGTGTGTCGCTAAAGAATAAAAGATGATCCAACACTCCAATACCTTTACGTTTATTTTTCCTTTCTTGTGTACGAATGCGCGTGCGTGAGTCCATATTTTCAAGTATTATAAGTTAATCTATGATTATATGGGTTGATATGATTTGAAGTTCAATAATTTCTTATATCATTAGGGTTCTCCCTAACAGAGGTAATAATGTTGAGCATCTTATATTTAATGTTTTTTGATGTAATACTTCAAGCATTCAATATTAAATTTTTCTCTTTCAAACTCCTTTACCTTTAATAATTTTGAAGTATTATCTTCGTGTGTCTGAGTGAGTAAAGCGTTATTTCAAAAATTTAACAAGAGAAATTCAAAGATGTGATCACTTTCATATTTCGACAGAAGGATTGATCAGAATCTGAGTTTAAAAACTCAGACACTACAACCATTAAATCCATATTTAAAAATTTAAGCCAATTTCACGAGTTGAAATTTTATGGACTTTATTCTACTCATAAAGACAATCATTTAGAATGGTCACTTGCGTAAAACAGAAGTAAGACGAATGAGATATAATAGTTGAAAATTTTTACAATTTTTTATGACTTTTCCGACTATTGGTTCATTTTTTCAACAAACTTTTCCAAGAGTTTTCAACGAAAAAAAATAGTAACTTTGAAGCACGTTATTAATTAAGAAGGTGTTTAGGAAGGACTAGGTAACTAAGTGATCTAGTTTTGTTAAGAAATTACAATTTTATTCTTAAAAATAGTTTTTTTTTTCTTTTCCACTTCTCTCCCTACAACGGTACGACCAGCAACTCTGCAATCAGCAAGCTTCCACTTCGTTCTACCTTTTCAAGCCCGACACCGACGACTCCGCCGCAGATCTACCAAACCGTCGCACAAAGACGCTATCAATTATATGTTAGTGATTATGTGGATATTATGGACAAAACATTTGAGAACAAAATGCATTTGAGCACAAATCTGAACCTCTAATTCTTTCACTTCCACACAGGAAAAGAAGAAAAAATGGGATTGCTGTCTTATATGAATCGATTTCACATGGATTGATTGCGGCAGGGCTTCTTGTAAGTTCAGGATACCCTTACTGCCACTGCGCCGGCATGCGGTTGCACCTGCGCGTGTCCTTTGACCTTTTCGATCGTGTTTTCTTCCATTTCATGCAAAATGAAGTGTGGTCGAAGTCATGGGGTTTGCAACCTGCAAGTCGCACAGAGCATGTTGAGGAGAGAGTCGTTGCTAGTCTATATCAAATCTAGTTTTTGGTATTCTTGGTACGGGGTTGGGTTTGGAGAGGGAGGGGTTGGGGCGAAGGAGGCAGGAGTGGAGGGAAGAAGGGGAAAGATAGGAAGAAGAAGAAGGTAGCGTCGCCGTCGGGAATCATCTTCAGCGGCGGCACACGGTGGAAAACGCTGACGAGGGAGGAGAAGAAGGGTCTAGGAACAGAAAACAGGATAATGCAATTAGGACAAAACAGACATTGTGAAAAATAATTTTAATTACTAAAATTAATTAAAATTTTAATATCAACTGTTTCATATTTTATTGATAAATCTAATGGTGAAAAATAACTAGACCACCATAGACCACTTAGTTACCTTCACCACCTAGACATCGTCATTAATCAAGTAGGTGGTTATCGATTATTTATGTTATGTTGCAGATATAAATATACTTTTTGGTATGCAACTTTTTTTTTAAACTTCAGTTCATCGAGAAGAGAAAAAGATTCTCAATAATCTTGAATTCGGTATAAGAAAAATTAATTAAAAATTATTTTTGTGTATTATATGGGGAGCTTGTGTGTGTAGCATAAGTATAGTTATAAAAACTGACTTGATCATTAATCTGGTCGAGGTAGTAGTTAATAGGTCAGTGATCTAATCGGTGGATTAGTAATTGGTCTGATTTGATTCGATTTATATTAAAAAATTCAAAATTATATTCTATACGTATGTAACTAATATTATTTCATTAAGAAAAATTTATCTATAATTCCATACTCAAAAATTCAAAATAATAATTGAAGTACTAAAGTTGATAACACAAGTAAAATGTATTAATAATAAATAAAAAAGTGTAAATAGCAATTATCTAAAGTCCTAAATCAAAACAGAAAAATAAAAACTACATAAAGCAATAAAGATGTACAAAAAGTAAAATTATGAATTTGACCCATATCAAGCCTAAATAAGGTAAAACCCTATATATATATATATATATATATATATATATATATATATATATATATTTTCAGTGTCTTCCTTCTTATTGTTGCGCCTTCTTTCTGTTGCTGCCTTTCCTTCCTTCCTATTGCAGCACCATCGTCCTTCGCACTACCATGACCACCTCCAACAACAATCACCACCAAGGCACCAACAACTCTCACGTCAAAGTCCAAACTCGCTGCATGTCCTCCATGTGCGACCTCTCGGAGCTGGTTTTTCTCCCAACCTATGCTTATTACGTCAACGTCAGAGATCGAGCTCTCGTCGTCGACATCGAAGCTCCCGTCATCATTGTGTTCGCCAAATGGTCAACCACCGCTTTGGAGTTCTTTTGTTTCTATCAAAATCTAGTCCGAGTTTCAAAAACTGGCTAGGTTGTCGGGTTTGTATAAAACCGACTAGTTTCACCGAGCCAAACTGGACCAGATACATGACCGATTCAATTTCCAACCTGACCTAGATATAGCACTTATTCCCAGTCCGACCGATTGGTCAGACCAATTTTCAGAATGCTGACTATAACACAATGTTATTTTAGTCTTAGAATTCTTACGATATTAATTCCATTGTAGTCTCTAAAATTGTAAAAGTCCCTTCAATCTTTTTGAGTCTCATGACATGCAAATCTCATACCAAAACATTTCTCTTACTGCAAGAGTTTATTTAGTTCAATTCTTACAATTTATTTATCCTAATCCATATACATTTTGTTAGGATTAAAAAATTACAAAAAACAAGAAGAAAAATATCAAAACTTATTTTTTAATCAAATACATATCATGAATGTAATATCTGAAGGAGAGAAAAAGGAAAAAAAAACACATTACTATTTTCTTGTTTTTCTAACAAATAAAAAAATTTATAATATGTTTAAAAAAAATTATAATATGGTCAATTAAACTCAATCATGCCTTCATTCTGTGCCGTTGACGTGCGTTGACTATCCTAAACTGATGCCTGATCTGTTTCTTTTCTTTATAGCGTAGCACACTAGCTTTTCTTATTCCTCCCTCCATCCACCAAGAAATCGACCTGCCCTGCAACCACACCAACGCAAAAACCAAAATAAAAGGTTCAGTGCTTTTGCACCACACTGCACTACTATAACATGAACACTCCACCAAACATTTTGAGTTTAGATTTCAGAAGCTACACTACCACATGTCATATGTTGATAAAAGGTAGTAATACTATATATAATAAAAGAAAGAATGATAACCATTGATAGTAAAATTACGTAGATATAATAATAACAAGAAAAACTAATAAATTAATAATTTCTATTTATCGATTAAATAATAACAACAAAAAACTTGTATGTATGAGTTGGAGAGATCGTTATATATATATATATATATATATATATATATATATATATATATATAGTGCAATTAATGTAATTACGTAAATATTGTGATAAAAAAAAATGTTTTCCATATGCATTTAAATGCAAGGGTCGTCCTTTTAAATTTGTTTACATCTATTTAAATAGCACATAATTAAGATATTAATATTGATGTAAAAACTTAACCCCGAAACAAGCACTATTTTAAACTTTGTTAATAAAATAATGAAATATGCATGTCTCTGACCAAAAAAACATTATTATATTTAAATTTGTATTTAGTTTGTACATGCATTATTAGTATAAAAAAATTACATTATTAATCAATAAAACGTTTTTTTTCTTCCAGAAGCTATTATCTCTCTAAATTTTTCTTCCAAAAACAAATTACTTATAGTTAAATACGGACCATAGGAAGGAGAAGGAGCATAATGCGTTCAGTGTTTATTTCACAGTGAAAAACGAAAGTTTCAAACCTTTTTTCTTTTAGACTTATTCAAATCGTGGGCCAGAGACGAGCAACGTAGGGTGACGTCATTTTCCGGCGAACCATCGGCAAACGGTGACCCCCGATTGGACCAAGCACTCCGAACACCGTCGTAATTCAATTTCAACAGCAAGCCCTTACTCACTGCTACTTCTGGTAATTCCTGAAAATATAAGATGGTTTGAATGGTAAAATTCGCCATGTTAACAAAATTAATATTTTAATAAAATAAGAAAAAACCTCTGATAATTTCTTCACCGCCTTCTTGTTTTTCTTGTTCTTGTTCTTCGTCTTTGTCTTCTTGGTCGTCGTTGTCATTGCGGTGGCCGGAACCAAATCCTCCGCCGCAGCGTGCTTCATCCGCGGAGAGATTTGAAGCATGTCAACCACAAAAAAATTCCACCACTTAGAATCATCTCGCCGGAGAGCCCTCACCCAACCGAATTTCTCGCCATCACCGCCGTGACACGAAGCGGCACGATTAACATCCTCCTCTTCAATTCTTCCTCCTCCTCCTCCCATGATGCTATCGATTCCTTCCTCTATTTCCTCGTCGAGCATCGATTCGCAATCGTACTCTTCACTCTCAAATTCATCGCAATTCCCCACTGAAGTGCTCAATTCGCATGGCTTATTAACATTCTCTCGCACGCCGAAGAAGACCTTGTTCGACTCCGTTTGGAAACCACGTTTGATTTCATGGAGAAAAGAGAACGCGTCGTTGTCGATGTTTTCATACTCTCTGAACAGTAATAACGGTTCTGACGAGTCGCTAATATTTTCTGTTACTGGTTTCGTGAACTTTTCGGGTTTTTTTAGGTTTTTTATTGAGAAGAGGTTCGGATGTGCTGTGGAGAGGAGTGTGGCGGCTTCATTGAAGGTTTGGTTCGGTCGCTTTCGGAGGGTACGAGGTTTTTTCGTGAAGATTATTGATTGGGGGGAGTTGGTGGTTTCCGAGGTTGTTGTTGAAGAAGGAGAGGAGGTGGGTGAAGTTAGGGTTGATGTGGATGAGGGTTTGGCGAAGTCCAAATTGAATCCATAGGTTCTTCCGCAGCTTGAACTCATTTGGTTCAAATCTTAGTTGAAGAAGGTATTTGAAGTGTGGGAAAAGTGATTTTTTGAACTTTGGTTGGAAAATGGAGATAAATATCTTGAGAGTTTGTGCCTCAGTCTTAAACACGTTACAGGAAAAGGCTCTCTCTCAAGTAGTAGTACTATTACCTAATTGGATTGTCGAGGAAGATAAGGACTTTTTAGAAGGTGCAAAACCCTAAACCCAATAAGTAGACAGAATACAAGTTGTTGGCTATGGTTTTAGGTTTAAAAATGGAGTAGTGTTATTCCGCCGCCCAAAAATGTGGTAAAAATTGGAGATGGGAAGAAAAAGAAAAATTAAATAAAGAGAATAAGGGGTAGATGTGATATAGTAAGAGTTTAATGGGTATGTGTTCTTGTAAAGTTTTTATTATGTCATGCATTGATATAAGAGATTTTGCAAAGTAATTTTATTATGTCATTTAATTAATTAAACAACCTGATAAATTTGCTGACTCGACTAAAATGTGTATGATTCTGTGTAAAATATACTTAGGTCAAATAGTTATCACTGTGAGTGAAATGAGTTTCTATTGGAATTGGGGACACTTTGACCCAGAAAAAAAAAATCGTTAGATAGATAATATATTGATTTAAGAAAAAGAGGAAGATAACATTTTAGGAATACCATGAATTTCCCATTTTATTAATAAAAAAAAGAATGCCGTATATGGAAAGATCACCGCTGAATTAAATATTGTACATTCTACACCTCCCTATTGTAGCCAAAATCCAAAAAAAAAGTGGTGTCTGCGATATTCAGTCTGAAACACAAGTGTAGAGAATTAAGAAACGGAGCACAGATATCAAATTGGGTTTGGCTAAGTAAATATCTGAAAGGAAATTGGAGAGTGTGAAGCAAGCAGTAATAGACAAGAGAAGAGAAAAGAGCAGGCTAGGGGATAAGAAGAGGGAATGAATGTTTTAGCTATAGCAGAGAGAAGGTCACGGGGTGAAGTAGATAAAGGAAAAGAAAAGACCACAATTAAACCCGTTGGAGGCTCTGTACTGCACATATATGCAAAATGGCAGAGGCAAGTATGTAGTAGGCTCACTGACTGTGGAGATGAGAACGAAGGAAAAGACAATGATACATTGTTTCATGCATGGGACCACTGCATTAACTCTTCTGTTGTTTTCATTATTGCAATTTGTTTTACAGTAACGGTATCAATTTCATTGTTTAAACATGCAAAATATTTCTCAATTTTATAATTATACATACAATATGCATATACATGTAATATATTTTCCTTCATCACACACCTCCTACTTTGTTATTTTTATTTTATTTATTTTACAACTTATAAGTATAATACTTCTTTTTGCCAAAATTAGCATAATACTTTAAAATCTTTTTCTAACATTTTTATCATAATTGTTAATTGAAAATTATAGAGAAAGAGTATAACTTGTAATTAAAAGTTATATAGATAAAAAGTATAAAAATTATAAATTGTAAAATAAATAAAATAAAATAACAAAGGGTGAGAGATAAAGGAAAATACATGACAAATATATTGCATGCATAATTTTAAAGTTTTAGTTTTACACATAAATAATATTAGAGAAATTAAGGATTCGGGACAAAAATGAGAAAAATTAATGCATTAAATGTGATCATTAACCCCATTTTCACTTGGGATCAATTAGACAAGCCCAAAAAGAATAATATATATATATATATATATATATATATATATATATATATATAAAGGGGGGTGTTATCATAGGAGAATAATTATTTTATGTGGCAATAAAAATGATTAATCTCAATCGTTAAATTAAAATGAAAAATCAAGATTAAAACATTTTAAATTCAAATTAAATTTTTATTTAACTATAAAAATTTTAAAGATTTATCAAACAAGAAATCAAATATCTTAAAGATTTAATTTATATAATCCTAAAATATCCCACCACAACTGTCAAGGTCGCCATTGCAACTATCGTCAACACCACCATGACTGTTGTCACTATTACTTCCACTTTCACTACCACCATGATCATCGTCATGACCACCAACAACGATGACGGCGATGATGGTCATAGCAGCAGTCATGGTGGTGGTAATGATAATTGCTGTGGTGCTGATCTTGACGTATTTTTTCTGATGAAGGACATAAATCATATCTTTAAGATATTTGATTTCATGTTTGATAAATCTTGTAGAGATTTTATGGTTAAATACAACTTTAATTTGAATTTAAAATATTTTAATCTTAACATTTCATTTTAATTTAATGATTGAGATTGATCATTCTCATTCTTACATAAGATGATCAGTTTATATAATACTCTCTCACTCTACATGTGGTTTTAGCGACAGTTATTTTAAAGCTTACCGATGGTTCAAATCGACATTAATTTACACTTTTAGCTATTATAAAACTAACGTTAAAACATTCATCACAAATCCATATGTCAACATTTTTGCATGATTGTCGAATAAACTGTCAAAATGTTACTTTCTCTATCATCTATATTTTATATATTTTTTCATACACACATCTAAGAAAAAAAAGTACAAGGAAATGTAACTTGTTCATCCCATTTTAGAATGATAGGGGTGGATGGAGGATAGAAATGCATAGAAAAAAGAGTGAAGTAAAAAATAATAGATATGATATGTGATGTGTAGGGCCAACCCTGAGGGGTGACAAAGGGGTGCAACGGCTGAGGGCCCATGTCGAAGAAGGGCTAAATTCTTTTAAATATATAAATTAAAAAAATGTATTGATGCTTCAACTTCATCTTCTTGGAATGCATGAACCTTTTTTTGGTTCACAAATTTTAACTTATATAAGCATTGAAATTAACAAAAAATAAATTTATATAAAAAAGTAATTTGCTATTAACATGTAATATTTAGTTTTTGTGTATTTATGAGTATAAAAAATATTTTGTATGTAATATAATATACTATCATTGAATATTTATTTATATTTTAGAATACTTACATATTAGGGATCTTGTTTTAATAAGCAAGAGGAAATTTAGTGATAATGAGTATACACATTAGGTGTCCTTATTTATCGTTTTGTCTTGACCAATAAAATATCAGAACCTAAATGGGAATTGTGATGAAAAAAGTTGAGAGAGACAAAGAAAAAACAAATAAGATGAAAATGAGTTGTAAGATAGTGAGTGAGAGTGATATCATTACTCAAAAGTATAACGTTCATTAAGAGTTATTCTTTGAAAAAACTTTTTTGAATTACATACAACATTACTCATTTTTTATTCATGAACTAACCCCTTTAATGTTTCAAACCCATAATGTGTGTGTGTGTGTGTGTTTTACACTATCTCCTCGATGTTTGAAAATATTACATTGATGCATTCTATAAATTTGGATTGTTATAAACATTAAACAATGAGGGGTATTGTGTATGATTTGAAAAATCTCAAGGAGTGTTAATGTAATTTATTATATTCTTATAAGAACCAGATTTTAATAGGGTTGTTTTCAATAAAATCATTTCTATTAGGTTTTTCAAAACAATATATTTTTTTTAAAAATTATCTATTTCAATCTACAATTTTCATTTTTGTACATGATAAACAAACTCTTCCCTCCTACATGTTTAGGTAGAGTGTTGTGTGTTTCTCCCTTGGGTTAGGCTTTTCATCCCCCCTTGGATCCTTTTTTTGTATGATTTTTTTTTAATTAATGGATTTGACTTGTGGATTCCTGTAGGTGGTTATTGTGGTGCCAACCTAGTTGGGATGACAGTAACCACCTAGTTTCTTATGTAGCCTTTTTTTGTCTTAAAAAAATGAATTTCAATATTTTTTTGAAAAGGAATTGTCAACAGTTAAAATATTATTATAACATAGTATAATTTTTTTTTCATAAATTTAAACTATAATTTGTAATTTCAAAATATTTATTTATTATAAATTTTAATTATAATATTATTTATAAATTCAAAATTATTTGGATAATATAATTATAAAATAAATATTAATCACATGTAATGCACATGTTTAAATACAAGTATGTTTTAAATTAAATTTTAATAATTCATTTGATCCTTGTATCTTTACAATCTTTACGTTTTAGCTTAATATGTGTACCTAGAAATTAACTACTTGTTTTAGTCATCCCTATACGTAGGGATGATAGAAAATCCCAAACCCATGGAACCATTTGAACATGCTCCAACTTTGATGAGGAAAAAATGGGTTGACGAGGTACAAGATTGAGGTTTACTTTCCCCCATTCATTTGAAGCGGGGTTAGGGTTGGAAATATCAATATTGACCCTTATAGGTTAAAATTATTAAATTATCCTTAGTAAAAAAAATATTATTGTAATGCCATTAGGTTTGGGCAATTATTCATTCATTGTTATCATGTAACATAAATGATTTACCTAGTCGTTGTTGTGTTCTCTTTGTCATCGATCCATCGCTCTTCAGTCTTGTTGGTGTCATTGTTGGGCATTATCTCTCTCTCATACTACATCACTCACATCTCATTGTTGGCAGTCAACTACAAGAAAATCACAAATTTAACAAGGGAATGTGCCCTCACAAATCTCACACTAATTAGATTAGCAAGGAATTTTCTAGGAACATTCTCTCACGAGTCTCCCATCTCATCATCTTTATTGTCACTACTACACTATTATTTTTGAATCCTTGTTTCCATGTTTCTTATTGGTTCGTATAGTTAGACCAATCCACAACCAATTTATCATTTTCAAGGCGGATTTTTTAGTTTAAATTTTTTATTCAGTAAATTTAAACAAGTTTTACAATTTGATTATGATTAATTGTCTAATTTTTAACTTTTGCTAAATTGATTAATTGCATAATTTAACATATTCATTTGCCTTTTTTTAATAGTGTTTGAAAGCTATTGAATTGTATTGATAAACTATTTTTATATAAAGTTATTTGTGCTTAAATTGTATGTATTCTATTAGTCCGATCCCATAATCACCAACAAATACAAATTTGCAAGTTTAGCATATTTTTCACTTGCATAAGTACCATTGGCATTTCACATTAAGCCAAAGTTAAAAGTGGGTTCAGGTAGGTAGATCAAGTAGTAAAAACAAGGTTGAGATAAGGAAACCTAACCTTACTTTAGGTCGAGCGTAGAACATCAATTTTGAGCCTTGTCTGGAATTAGGTTGAAGACATGGGCGTTGTTAAAGAGTCATGGTGGGGAAGCAAAAACACGCCCATGTCTGCTTGCACGAAGACTTTTAGTATTGTTTTGGTCATTATCGTCAAGGACCAATTAACTTCATTAACCGTGTGTTGACATGGCATTGACACAAAAGTGACATATGTATGCTTTATGTTTTAGTATCTTTACCCACACAAGCGTTAATTTTTGGTCCATATACCTACACAATCTTTTCGTTTTAGTCCCTATGTCAAATAGGAAGGTGAGAACAACACAAATATAGCTTTGCGTGAAAGTTTTGAATAACAAAACTCTATATGCATGGCTTTACATGGTTCATCCAATAGGAGAAATGAAGGGAAACAAAATCAAATTTGAAAAATGCTTTAGATATGATGATCATAAAGTTGCATATAAAGTAGATTTTTTAATCCAATGAGTAAAACATCAATATGCACAACTTGATTTTTTTAAAAATTAGAACATTATATGGAGAAACCAAAGAGAGAAGTGAAGAATTTAGCTTACCAAGCTCAAAAGAGATAAAGAATTTGACTGAGCCTTAATGATGCAACCACGAGCTCAAGTGAGACCAATGAGTGATAAATTAGATTAATGTTGGTGTGAGGGTGTGAGACCGAGAGCTTGAGAGGAGAAATGGAAAAGAAATTGGTGTTGGGTTGGGCGTGGAGATAAAGTTGTATGGAATTGAGATAAAGAGGGATGCATGGATGAGTTTTTGGTGTTGTGGATGGTGTGATGGGTAAATGAGATAGAATCCTAGTGTGAGAGTGAAAGTATAATACATTAAAATCATGAAAGTTTTAGTTTATGACACAATAGTAGCATATTAAAAGATAAAGATATAGGTATAACAACTACTCATTTTGGATTCAAATAAATAAAGTTTTAGGAATATAATTAAGTCTAAAGAAATTAATGAGATTGAACAATACATTACACACACACATAACATAGAACATATACTCATAGCATCTAAAACATGATTTTACAATGTATTTTTAAAACGTTAACTTCAGTTTGAAAAACATCATTTCATTTCTTCATATGGTTTAACAAAATTACAAACACTTTCTTTTTTCCTTTTTATGATAGGATGCACTTTTTCTATTAATAGACAACATTTAGAAAGTTGCAAACAATCCCATTTGACAAATGAAAAAGTTTTAGAAATTAAAAATATATCGATGGATTAAAAATAGTTTTAATTTCTTTTTTGTAGTTTACAACATATGAAGAAATGACATCATGAAAGTATCCAAGACATGATATGGTGTATGTATGCTGCCAACACAATTCCTTAAAGCAACCTTTCTCTTTTTTTCAATGTGTAGCTTGATTGTCAACATTTTGGAGCTTCATATGCTATATTGAAGTTTCATTGACTTATATTTTTTTGTTTCTTTTATCAAGTATTATTTCAAGACTTAAATTATGAACACTATAATTTAAGTGCAAAAATAATACTTGATAAGAGAAACAAAAGTGTAAGTCAATGCAACCTCAATATACCTTATGAAAATGAAGATGCAAAATGATGAATTGATTATCAAAGTACACATTGGAAAAAAAAAGAAGAAAGGTTTAAAAAGTTAGATTTGATGCATACAAACATTAGGTCATGACCTAGATACTTTTGTGATGCCTTTTGTATAAGTTTAAGACTGCAAAAATGAAACTAAGATTGTTTTTATTCATCTATATATTATCTAAAAATGTTTGCTTTTGTCAAATAAGATTATTTAGAAGTTACTAAACACTCTCAATTAATAGAAAAAGTTCTCTCTATTACAAAAAAGAAAAAACATTTGTAATTTTGTTAAACTATATAAATAAATGAAATGGTGTTTTTCAAACTGAAGTTTAAAATGTTTTATTTGATGATCATTCATCTTATTTGTAATTTAGTTTCCAATTTTTGCATGGATGCATATATATGGTTGATGCTAATTAATATTCAAAACTCATTTGTTATAAATAGTAACAAACATTCACTCTCAACCATAAAAGGAACTTTTTCTTACTTGGTTTGCATGAAAAATGTGAGATTTAATCAAGTAATCACAAACATGAACAAACGGGTAATCAATTCTTGCATTACATCACAACAAATAAATGTTAGGTATGAGGAACAAAATAAGAAAGAATTTATAGAAGAAATAAAAAATATATATTGAAGAACTAAAGAATAAAGAACAAATAACGTCAATGTTTCTACTATTGTGACTAAGTGAGTGGGTTACATTGAGTTTCTTATTGCAACGTTGATGAAGAGCTTGTAGAGATGACAATGCACACATAGTTTCACATAGTAACACACATACATGCAAAAATACAAATGCATAATTTCACATAGTCATGCACAAACACACACATAATAGCACACATAGTTTCACGTCGTAACAAACACAAAGTCACACATAGACACAGGCATAAACATGCATGTACAATACTGCACACACAATTTTCACATAGACACATACACACGATAACACATTCGAACTATCGATATTTGAATTCAATCTCAAACGCACAAAAATAGGCAACCATAGAGACGACCCCTTACTGTTGATCTAATTGTGTAATTCAATACAAAACATATTCAAGGGTTGGAGAAAATCATCTCTCCTCATATAATTCACATAGAATTACGACCAATTGTGTCAAAGGCCTACCCTTCTACTTGTGGCTATTGTCACACCTGTAAGCCAAATAACTGACTCTTTCTTACCTTGAAAAGATAAACCCATAATAAGAGGACTTGACAATGACTCCTCCAATCCTTTGATTATGGTAGTAACAACTTTCATAAAAGATCCTATAATAGCTTTGTTGCAACAATTTCAAGAGGTGTAAGTAAGAGATAATGGTTTAAGGCTTGGTTTTAAAAAACATAAACAATTTATTGAACATAGTTGGGCCATAGGCACAAGGCCCATCTTAGAAAAGAAACACAAATAATCAAAAAGCCTGAAACATCAAAGTTAGAAACTCCTCTCATTATATTTAGAACATTTAATTTAAAAAACCTATTTTAATACTCACACTACCCTTCCCAAAATATTTATTTATTAAAGGATTAAATATGATTTTGGTCCTTGATAAATTACCGAATTTTTGTTTTGGTACCCAATTATATTTTTTTAAACTTTTTGGCCTCTAATTTTTTTTTCTATTTTGTTTTTGGTCCTCAAATTGGCTTTGAAAAGTTATTTAGATAGTGCTTGAAGGACTAAAATGATCTTGAAAATTGAAATTATCATTTTACGCCTTTTAAATATAGGAGGCAAGAAAAAATGTGTTGTTGAAAGTTTGATTTTTCAAGGGTGCAAGAAAAATGTTTGTAAAGCATAAAATGACAGGTATGTGAGGTGTAGAAAATCTGATCAATTTGCTTAAGAAAAATATCTTGGCTTAAGAGAACTTGGGGTAGAATGAAATGTGATGTTTATGTACACATAACGTGATGATTGTGTAAGCATGCAAATGAATTATAATGTGATTGTGTATGTTTGTGAAAAGGTCTCCTTTGGATAGGGAAGGGTAGTAAACCCTTTGAATTCCCAATGGACAATAACTATATGTATTGTGAAAAGGCCATCTTTGGACAAGGAAGTAAAGTGACCTTTTGATCTCCAAAGGATGATAAAAGATAATAAAACTTTATACCCTTTGGACAAGATGTCTCCTTCAATTCCCAAAGAGTGGTATGTGACATTCCTTGTACAAGAAAGGGTTGTAAAATTCATAGTTCCCTAAGGGATGTATAACAAAAACAAGGGGTCACTTCTTGAGATTATGAGCTCTAATTTTCAAAGATGGACAAAATCGAAAATAAGAGGATAAAGTAATGTCTGGTAAGTAAGGTTACAATGAGATTTCTAATGAGTGTAAGCCTGTTAGATTTGAATGTTATGTGTTATGGGGATGTTTATATGTTTAATCCATTTATATGTTTAATCTCATGATTAGATATCTCTATAAATGAGATTTTTAGTATGCCATGTTTACTTATTTTAAATGAGATGTTTTGTTTTATTGGATAATGTTAATTGTTAGTTTTTGTTAATAGGAGGATTCGAACCTACGACCTCTCCTCCCTTCCATTCTCTTTTCTTCACTAGACCAACCTTATATCTTATTGTTAAATATGTAATATGTGATATATGAGATGTTATTATGTGTCCTTGGGACACTCAATGAAATCTTTTGTCGCATTAGTTTAAATTATAGTGTTTCAGATTGAGCAAGATCATGAAACAAGTAGAAAGAGAAAAATGACTTACGTTTTTGTCATAGTTTTTATTATATTAGGATGTAGTTAAGAGCCTCCTACACGAGGTACATCTTTTATGGTTAAAATTTTTATTTGACATGCAAAGTTTATTTAATTTATGATATTTTAATTATTTTGATTTATGTATATGAAATGTAATCAGTGTTACACTTGGTATCAAAGTAGTTTGATTAAAAAATAAAGTTGCATCGTGTAGCAATGACCAAAATAGAAATTTGTAAGACCTGTTTATTAATCAATGCATAAGTGTTTGAATAATTTAAAAAGAGAAATTAAATTTAAATTTCTACACCAATTAATATATATATATATATATATATATATATATATATGCTTCTATGTGAATTTTTGTAAAAAAAAATTACAAAATATAGTATGAAGATTATGTGACAAAGTAAAGAAATATACTGAAATAATTAATAGACACTCAAAAGATCTTGGAGTTGTTATTAGAGACCATTTAACATCACTAGAGATGTTTTTAAAATAGTCTCATACTCATTTCATGACCCTCAGTAAATATTGGAAATTTTATGAATTTTTTTGTTTCATAAAATTCACGTACTTCATAATCTGGACAAATAATTTCATATAGTGTCTATGTATTATCTTCTAGTATACAAACTATTATTTTTTATCATTATAAGGGATAAAATACATGTGTAATTATTATTTTTAAACTTTTTGTCAATAGTTCATGTTGTGTCCAAACTATAATTTATCTACAAATTGATTTTACCGATAAAATTGCCAATGATGGCTTTGCAAGTACACAAGTACATGAAAGCCACAAATGTAGATATGATTTTCCTTTTTATGCTTGGTTCTGCACGTCACATTTCCTTGGAAGAAAAACTAAGTTATTTTCTTTTTTCCTATAGAAGTATCTACACTTATCCTTATCTTTTTTTAACTATTACAAATCTTACCCAAGTCAAATAATATAAAAAAACTCACACACACTTATCAACTCCTTTATAACCATCGTAAACTCTAAGCCTTTCTCATTCTTCTTTTTTCATTTCCTACTTGCTTCCTAAGTTCTTGGAGGAAAATCTCAGAGCAAAGGTGAGAGTGGTTTATTATTTTTTATTTATTTCCATTGTTTTCCTTCTTTCTTTCTTTTCTTCATTCTTTCTTTCGTTTCTTCTTTTAAATTTATTTTGACTTTGTAATATTGGTGGGTCCAAAAATTATTCTTGGTGGTGGAAAATGTTAAAGGTGTAAGCTTGGAAGAGAAAGTTCTCAAAACCCTCATTGCTTGTGTTTGTGCTGAAGATGTGTAAGGAAAGCTATGTTTTTTTTCTTGTGTTTATGTGATGTTCTATACTAGGATTGAATGATACTGATTATGTAAATTAGAGTTTTGTTGAAAATTTGTAATTTTTGAGTTGGTACAAAATCTTGTTGATAACTAGTGATGCTGCTTGAGTATTTTCGTACTGAACATGTGTTCAAGAAATATGCATAACTTGAGTTTTACTTATCTTTTTTTGTTGATTTTTGTCTTGTTAGAAAGTTGACTCAAAACTCTATTGAAAGGAATCAAGTTTCATGTTAAAACACTAAGAAATGAGTGAGTTATATCCTGTGCAAGTTGGTCTTATTGCTAGAAAAATGTTGACTGAGTTATGTTGATTGATTTGCATTTTTGAAATTTTATGGACATGGGATTGGAACGAGTTTGATTATATTTAAAAAGTATACATCCTAAGATTTATTTAATATAAAATATGCTCATTTTCATTAAGTTTACAATTGTATATAATTTTTATAAGATGCTTGATGTGCACTGATTTTAGCTTGCGTTGACTTCTTAAATTGTTTATAAAAGAAAAATTGTTATAAATAGTGTATCTTATGTTTTTTAGTGATTCCAAATAATTTAAAACCTAGACTCATTTATCTTTATTGTGAGATAAAATTCGTTGCATAATTATATTTTTATCAAGATATAGCATGAGCTAAATGAAAATTATTTAAGGTATAAAATGTTAATATCTTTCAGATGTTACTGCAAAGTAAATTTTCAAATGAATTTGCATAGTTCTATCAACAAAATTTACTATTTTAATGTAAATGATTTCCAAACTTGATTTATATATGTATGTGAGTAAATTGAAATGTGTTCTCTTTGAATGTAATAAACATCATAATATACTTAACATAAATATAAGTCTTTGTGAATAAAATACGTCATTGACTTAATAATTGTGTAAATTGTATGAAAGTTATGTTGTAGTTGATGTGTTATGAATTTGATGAGTGTGTGATGATGTGATTATCTTATAAATAAGAAGAAATGAAAATCGAAACTTTAAGATTTTAAGATATTAAAGGGACATGGGGTTTTCGTAGAGTCCTGCTAAGAGGACTTTGTCCTATGAAAGGACTTGTCATCCTTCGAAAATCCATTTAGGGATTTCTATAGAGTCCTACTGAGAAAAGACCTTGTTCGGTGAAAGGACATGTTGTCCTTCGAAATTCTTATCGCTGTTCTATAGAGTCTTGTTGAGCCGACCTTGTCCAATGAAAGGACATCCCTCCAGAATAACCATTTTCCTGGATGCTCCATAGAGTTCTGCTGGGTGGACCTTGTTTTGTGAGAGAACATGTTGTTCTTCAGAGGTATTAGTGATTTGGCACATCCATAGAGTCCTACTGAGAGGACCTTGTCTTGTGAGAGGAGATGTCGTTCTTTGGATGAAACTGTACAATACTTCTTATTGACCCTATGAGAGGGTAACCTTTGTTTTATGTTCTTATACGAAGCTATAATGAAATATGCAATAATTTATAAGTCATTGTGAGAGCAAGAGTTAAAAATTTTAACTACCATATACAATAATGATTTAAGTTTATTGTGAGAGGGAAAAATTGGAAGTTGTTAAATAATTATTGAATTGGAAAACTAAGCTTGTATTTGTTGTTTGACTTGCAAAAATATGTTTTCTTATATCTTTAATATGAAAATTCTTAAATTGATATATTGTATGGATTTTCATTATATATATATATATATATGTGTGTGTGTGTGTGTGTGTGTGTGTGTGTTTTATTTGTTTGGTTAACTTATCCTTGCATTGTTTGTATGTGTGTGTGATTGTGATGATTGTGGCGTTCATGAGAGAAGCTGTCGGGAACTCAACCTTGTGATCTTTTCTCTATAGAGCTACGCCCTACCATCCAAGGCCCTGAGCAAGGATGAATGTTGCTTCCTGATGTGCCAGTTTTACGTCATGATGGGTTACTTTTGATACATTATGTTTCCGATGGTACTATTATGATGACCCCCTTGATATTACTGTGACTTTTGAGGAGATGATGTGTACTCTTGGACATACCCTGTAACGACCCGCCTCATCACTACGATATCACTATTCTAAAATGCACAAATTCAATTTTAAGTAAAAAATTATATTAATTTGATTGTGAAAAGAGTGATAATTTTTTTTCACGATATGCATTCACCAAATAACACACACATGTATAATATTAAACCACTATATATCGTTCACATGTCAAAATATAATTCAGTTTTTACATGTATCTAAACCTAGGATTTACATCAAAGAACCAACTAAGGAAGAGTTTGATAACAAAACACAATTTTTCCAAAAGAAACTTCAACGTTAGCACTTTGGCCTGACGGGTCCAACAAAAGATCTCCCTCCAAAGAACACTTATTGTTGCTCATCTGCTCCCACAAACAAAAGTTTGAGATCATCACAACCACATGGTATAAATTGCAAGAGTGAGTTTATTATAAAAAATTAACGAACATCAGATGACAATGATTAGAAAGAAATACAATAACCAATCATCACAATTATTCTTAATAATCTATCAGTTCAACATACACTTAACAAACTAGTCATTAACTTTTCAACAATTTCAATCAATTATGTTCATAATGATGCATGCACTTGACTCAACTCTCAAATGTAATGTGATATCATTCATCAGGAAATAACCTAAGTGTATCCTCATGAAACTCTCACTTAGGAAAACTTAGCAACTGTCGAGGTCACCCAATTGTGCATAGGCCACTCCCCCTTGTTGATTAGCATAAGTCTTAAGGAAGTTCTAAATTGAGTGATATGCCCCAAAGTACCAGTATTTTTCCTCATGAAAAATGACAGGTACTTATAGACAAATTTTATACTATTTCTACACAATTATGTAGTATGAAACATGGGCTCCAACAATGCACTAACCATGAATAGTTAAAAAATTTAAACAATCCCCTTCCCTTTCCAAGGACGTTTATAATTTTTAAACCAAATCTCCTTCCTTCTCCAGGGATATTTAGACAGTCATTGCACCCCATGCACACACGCAACACGCAATAATCTCTATGACATCATCAACATCAATATAATCTTATCTCAATGTTATTCATCAACATCAATATCATCTCATCTCAATGTCATCATCAACATCAACATCATCTCATCTCAATGTCATCAACATCACATTCCACTCACACACAAATAAACTCATGCTTGAGATTCACATTTCCCAAGTGTTCAGACAACATAAATCACATATAATAATTCATGATATAATGAGACTAATATTTTAGGAAAAATTATAAATTAAAGAGAAAAATTATAGTATACAAGCAACTCTTAATCCCATTTAAAATTAATAAAAGAAGTAATAAGAGAACAAATATAAAAATTTGGATAGAATCTCCTTTACAATTTAGACTTTTCCCAAAAATTTCAATCATTACAACATCATTCACAGTTTTATTTATCAATAACAAATATATCACGTTCCATTCATTTAAAACACACATTTTATTGAAATCCAACATGCAATATGGACGAACATACAACCTCATAATTGGGTTCTCATACCCCAACTATAGTGTCAAAAGCTATAAACAAACAATAAATTCCCTTCACCTATCTATATCTCCCCGATAACTCTTCACAACATTGTTTAGAGATTTCTTAGGTTCACGTCCATTGGTCCAAACATAGAGCTCTATATACCAAATCGAAGACAATTCAATATATATTTCAAAGACAAGGTCAATTTTAACATTCAGGATCAAATACCCATTCAATTTTAAAAGGGATAAAATGGTGTTTTTGGGGTCCACATCAAAGATACGTCATTTTGAAATTTGATCAAGCCAATGTGATCAGGGTTCAGCAAGGGTCACAAAAACGAAATCAATTATATAAAAATGAAACTTTTACAACATCTCATTTTCAAGGACTTTTCAAAGGAAACGTAAAAACATCAGATAATAGTAATCAAATCACAAGGGATGCAAAGATAGGCTCAAACTAATTAGGAGAAGACATAGAAATCACGGTTACCTTAAAGAAACCACCAAGGGAGGGTCAAGAGCTTCATTCTCTACCGATTCTTCGAGTTGAGTTTTGAAGATTTCGCCCCGATTAAAGTGTTATACTCTGTGCGGTGGTCTGGTGACAAGCGATGGTGACTTGTGGCGGTCACCGGTGGTCGTGGGTGGTGGAGGGGAGGTTTAGGGTTTTGGGGTAAGGGTTTGGGGATATGAGAGAGGTGAAAACGCATTTTTCTGCGCTGAGAAAAATTTAACTTTTGACGCTAAGCAAGACATTTCGCGCTAAGCAAAATTTGTCTTTTGGTTGAAATTACAGTTAACGAGCCGATATCACTAAGCGGATTACTTCCTCTGGAAAGAATTGCGTTTAGTGAGCTAGTGTCGTAAAGCGAGCTGTTCCAATGCAGATTAAACAAACTCCACACAACCTAACATTTGCACAAGGATAATTGACACAACACTTAAACTAATCCAAATTAATCAAGAAATTAAACAATACAAGCAATATCTCAAACATCTATTTTCAGTCATCAAATATTCAGGCGTTACATACCCCTTTACAATTCCTTGTAGGACTAGTGATGCTCATGATTATAAGGGTTTTTTTCGTGGATGCGGACGTGGTCGTGGACGATTTTGGTGGCCTCGTTGGCAATGGAGGGACATCTGTTCCTCCTCGTTGCCCTTAGTGGGTGATGACTCTATGAACTATTTTTTTAATAGTAGGCTTGTGTCAGGGAGTGAATCTTTGTATTCCCTTCCCTTTTTTTGTTGTATTATATACGATAGATGGTACACTGATGATTGTATCACATCACATTCTACTTACTCTTTAATATACTCTTTACTTCCTGGCATGTATATATGTATAGAGAGAGACATGGGGTAGATGCCATCTCGCCTAATAATCTTGGAATATGGATGTATATTATGTAAAATAGGTTTATACATGTTCAGTTATCTATATATTTATGTTGCCATTAATCACTGTCACATGAAAAAATTAACTCACAATTAATTAATTAAATTAATCAAGAATTTAATTGAAATTAAAATAAAGTAGTTAATTTAGTAACACGGGGTGTTACAAAATCTCTAATAATTTTGTTGTACCATGAAGTTTGGTTGTCTTGACTAAAATATTGAGATGGATCATCACAGTATTTTGTGCAAAAAGTTTCCGGTAGCTTAATTTCCCGCTACTAAGACGCAGTGACCGATCAAGGAATTTAATGTAGTGGGTACAATAATTATATAAATAAATATGGAAGTGCAAAAGGTTAATATTTTTTTTATCTGCCATATAAAGATAATATGTTAAAGGATTTTAGGTGCGTGAAAAGTTAACATGTTCAAAGCATTTAGTAGGATTTTTTTAATTATAATTTATAAAGTGAAAAATAGCAAAACAAAAACAGGAAAAAAGAAAGAAAAAAAAAACCATTGCCTCAGATGATGGACATCCAAGACATAAACAAAAATAACATCAAACATAGAAGTAGGACACGTTTCCAGCAGAAGCAAATCATCTTCAGAAGCAGACCTTGCAAGCCTATCCACCAACTTGTTTTCTTCATGATGTATATGCATGGTGGAAAGACAAGTTCCAATCAAATTCCAGAAACTATTGAATTTGCCGAATAAGAGAGTTATAAGGATGCAACTCATTAACACTTGTTTATAAGATCCATAGCTTGGAGTCAGATACACACACTAGCATATGTTCTTTAATAATGTTAAAATTTATTAGCAGTGGTGCAATATTGTTTTGAGAGAGAGTGGGGCAATAAAATGGGTAAATTTATTTAAAATTTAAAAAAAGTTAAAAATAATTACTTTTATATAAGTATTTTTTTTTAAAAAAATATATGATTTGTTTCTTAAAATAAATTAAAAAAACTATTTTTTAAGCATAAATAATTTAGACAAATATAGAAAGTTATTTATTTTATTAAAACAAATACTAATCTAATCTTTAATTTATATATCACATTCATATTAAACAAAACTGAAAACTTAGTGGGGGCAGCTGCCCCACAACCTTAGGACTAGATCTGTCCCTGCTAAGGCACATTTCTAGATGAATTGAGGTAGTAATTAGAATTGAGGGAAAGAGAAAACAAATGTTAGAGACTCCTAGAAATTGAAATTAAAGGGACCATATCTTACACTTTTTACCTTTTTCATGTTTTCATGAGTTTTTTCACCAAATTATGAAATTTACATATTTTCATCTAACTTTTAAAATTTGATACATTTTGTCACCACCTTTTGGTTTTCCCCCTAAGTTTTAATACCTATTTTTTAAATTTTCACGTATTTTTCACCTAGTTTTTTTTATATAAAAATGATTAATTATATTATATGGGACAACATGAGGGTTGACCCAGTCCTAAAAGTCAGGGGCCAAATATAATTTAGATAATTTTGAATTAAAAAATTAATCAACTGTTTATTTTATAAAAAGCCCAAAATATGTGTTAAAATAAATTTCAACAATGTTTGGTACAATTTAACATTTAATTTATTTTTCCAAATTTTATATAATGAGGTTTAGCTTCATAAATTTAAAACTAGACTCATACACAGTAACCATCAAATAAGTGGATTAATTAGTGTAGGATTATTTCAATTTGATAAGGTATTTCAATTTTGAGTCTTTGATATGTAATTGTGTTAAAGTTTTAGGAGAGAGTTTTTTTTACTTATAGTGACCCTACCGACTCGGAAAACAATTAGACTCATCCACTCGAAGTTAAAATTAAATTAGAGCTAACAATGACAAAAAGAAATAAGATGAGATAAAAGAGAAAAAAAACACTATATCTGAATAATAGTAATAAAAAAATAAGAATAGTTATAGATATATCTCCCAAATTTAGTTATAAATTTCTTAGTGTAACTTTATCTCATAAACAAAAATTAACTAAAAATAACATTTAATTCCTTAAATTAATTTTAATCAAATCAATATAAAAGAAAGGATAATAAAATTATTTGGTTATAAATGTAAATATTTCTAACCTTTAAAATAATAATAATAAATTTTGTAAAATGAAAATATATTAACAAAGAAAATAAATAACATCAAATATCATTATTTTTTTAATGAATACTATAAAAGAGAATAAATGATTTTTAAAAATAGAATAAAATGAATAATTAATACTTAAATACTATTATTTCTATAATCAAAATCTTCAAATAAAAATAACTAATTTATTATTAAAATATTATATTACATATATTAACATAGGTCCATTATGTTTGGGGTCCTCAAATAAACATAGGTCAGCCGAAGACAAAATGTACAAATTTTTCAACTTTAAGTGACAAAATATGTGACATTTTGCAAATTGAATGATAAAATATAAAATAAAAATAAAATTTATTGATAAAAAATGTAATTTGCACCAACATAGAATATTTAATGATCTATAATTAAACTTAAAATTTATAAAACATTTTATCTCAAAATAATCTCTTAAAATCTCAATTCAATACAATTTTTTAAAAATTTATAATAATAAAAAAAAACAACTGAAGCTAAGCTATACAGCGAGACGAGACGCCAGTGTGTTTCTTTTCCTGCCTACACTTTCGAAGACCTCGGCTTGACCACCCTCTATCTATCTCTTCCATGGCCACCGCCGAACCACTCCAGAACGGCTCCGCCGATAACCCACTCCCGGTGGACAATGCCTCCGCCGCCCAACCGCCCACCGAGATGGAAGCTGACGCCGCCGCCACGGCATCTACTCCGCCGGAGAAGAGGTGGCCGGGATGGCCTGGGGACTGCGTGTTTCGGCTCATCGTGCCGGTGGGAAAAGTGGGAAGCATCATTGGACGCAAGGGAGAGCTAATAAAGAAGATGTGCGAAGAAACTCGATCCCGCATTCGCGTTCTCGACGCTCCTCTCGGCACTCCTGATCGAATTGTATGTCTCAATTGCATCTAATCCCTGTTTCTAGGGTTTTCTTCTTATCCCCTCTCGTATAATTTTTTTAATTTAATATTTTTATTTAAAAATTTGATTGATACCCTAAAACAACTGAAGTGACTTTTTTTTTGTTTTTTATTTTGCTTCCTTTACTGCTTGTTTGCTTCTCTTTTCTTTAATTTCTATGCTAATGAACTATCGAGCGCGTGCGCGGAGTTGTATTAGCTTAATCAGTGCTCTCGAGTTTGAATTCTGGATATGCAATTGCATTAAATATTTTGGAATGAGAGCTTTGTCGCTAATGTGCAAATTGTTGTATTAGCTTTAATTTCTATGCTAATGAACTATCGAGCGCGTGCACGGAGTTGTTTTAGGTCTCAAATTTGAATTCTGGAATTGCAACCTATTAAATACTCTGGAATGAGAGCTTTATCGCTAATGTGCAAATTATGCTATGCTA
Organism: Glycine latifolia; assembly: GCA_013407115.1. NCBI lineage: Eukaryota > Viridiplantae > Streptophyta > Magnoliopsida > Fabales > Fabaceae > Glycine > Glycine latifolia. Next base: position 6,449,894 of record CM023949.1, read on the forward strand.
ATGTGCTTCCACTTCTCTTGTGTTTAGGAAGCCGTGGTATTAAAATAGAGTTTTTTTTGTTTTGTTTTTTTTATTTAGTCTAAGTGTAAATTTATGTCAATCAAATAGACATCAAAGTTAGGAATTTTAAACTAATTATTATAAAAGTCAATAGTAATATTTAATTATATGATTATCCACGGTTGGATGAAGGTGAACCGATTTCAATTACATTCATTAAAATATAGCTGTAAATTGGAATTAATTTTTTGTTACTACTTGTAACGGAACAGTTTTTTGTCAGGTCTATTTTTTTTCCATTCCGTTTTTCACATTCTGTTTTGTTTATGCTTTCCTCTCATTAAATGTGTGTTTTAGTTGGTGTTGTATTTTGGGTTTTACGTTTGCTTTCATTGTTCAACTTCAATTTTATCCTAACTTCAAAATTATATGTGGTGTGCATCCTTAATTCCATGTCAAAGTGTTGCTTTTGGTTCTTGTTCATGTGGTGTATAGTCTTCTGTGTATGTGCTTAGAGTTTTATTTACTTTCCCATAGAAAGTGAATGGAAGTTGACTCTATAGATAAGTTGCTTTGTATGTTGCTGTTCAGACGATAAGGGTATGCATGCACGTCAACTCTTTTGAATGTTTTCCTTTAATGATGGCCTTCATTTGTTTGGGTATTTGTTTCTGTGTTATACTGAATGTGATTAGATTTTTTTTTTATTTCTCATAGGTACTTGTGTCCGGGAAGGAAGATCCAGAAGCAGCTCTTTCCCCGGCAATGGATGCTGTAGTCAGGATATTCAAGCGTGTCTCTGGATTCTCTGAAACTGATTCTGAGAATAAAGAATCTGCCTCTGGTCTTGCATTTTGTTCCATCCGTTTATTGGTGGCATCGACTCAGGCTATCAATTTAATTGGAAAGCAAGGCTCATTAATCAAATCTATTCAGGAGAATACCAGTGCTTCAGTTAGAGTGTTGTCAGGAGGTATGCTTCCTGTCATGTTATGCAATTATGCATCTATGATGATGCCCCTAATTCTTAGTAGTCATGTGATCTTTTGTGTATTCTCTTTTATGGACTAATGTTATGTGAAGTATACTATAGGAGTCACTCCTAGGTAGAGGTGGTGGAGCACAGGTCCACAAAATTTTGCTTTATCCAAAATAGCAAATAATCCACACGTAATAGACACATGCAACTTAAAACAGACAACAAAACAAAAAAAGAACATGTATATCATTCATATTCAAAATCAATGATAAAAGGAAAAGTCATTATTGATATAGGCTTAGGCCTTGTCTGGATTAACTTTTCCATTAACACTTATAAGAGATGAAAATGAGAAGGTAAAATGAATTGAGCTTCTTTCATAAACTAAAATCAACTTATGCACTTAATATTCACTGTCCATAATACTTGCAAGTAATATTCCTCTTGATTCTTGCTAAAATTGCAATGCATGTACTTTGTCTTACTTCAACTTAAGCGTAAACCTTTTGTTTCCAAAGTCTGTCACCGAAGCATTTAAACTTAACTTCCCTTGATTCCTAACTTTTTTGTTTAAGTCTTCCACAAGTCACAACACTCCTCTTGCCACTTGATCTTAAGTTTTTTTCAAGTCGATAAAAGTAAGCCTCTTTGTTTTTGCTTCGGTATCTTTCCATCATCAACTCTTGTAAAAGATAAATGACTTTTGTTGTATACCTTCCTAGCATAAAACAAGATTGATTCTCAGCAATCCTTGTCTCTTCTCTTAACTATGCTCAATCACCGTTTTCCATAATTTCATGGTGCAACTCATAAGTTTTATACATCTGCAATTTAAACAATTCTGAATATCTCCCTTGTTCTTAAGTATAGGAATCAAAATATTCATCCTTCCCTCGTCTGACATTTTCTTAGACCTCAAAATTTCGCTAAGTAGCTTAGTGAGCTATGTGACACCTTATTCTCCGATACACTTCAAAACTTAATCAGAATACCATTTAGATCAATAGCTTTACCATTATCTATCCTTTTAAGGGCTTCTTTTACTTATCCAATCCGAATTCTACAGTAGTAGGCCAAATTTTGTTTGTCCTCTTGGATTTCTAGTCCTTCCATATTAAGAGTCAATCTTTGTCCAAAGTTGAAAATATTATAAAATAATTCTCCCTTTTCTCTTTGATATCTTGATTTGTGACCATTAATACATCTTGCTTGATTCAATTCTTTTGTTTTTCTTTCACTATTTCTGGCAAGCTTATATATCCTATGTTCTCCATTCTTTATCCTGAGATCTTTGTAAATCTCTTCTAACATTTTAAATTGTGCTTCAGTTACACCTTTCATTGTCTCATTTCTAGCATTCCCAAGAAAGAAATATCTACTAGTTGATAAAGTTATATTATGTGTGTCATATAATAGTGGGATAAGGCGTTATTGTTGTTGTTGTTGTTGACATGTTGCTGTTATTAGATGTGTGCCATATAAACGGAAATACTCTAGCAAGAATATGATTCTCCTACATGCTAGTGAAATTTCCATATAATGTTGTTGTCGTATAGTTAAGCATCAACCTTGTAGTTTTATACAGTAATTTCTTTGTATCCTTCAACATGTGCGTTGATGAGTATTGTGAATAGAAATAGTTAATAGTTATATTGATTATGCCAGTATGCTCACATAAGTTCCGGTTGCCCTGTCCTGTTTACTTTTAAATGCAATTTTACTGTTCCCAGATTAAAATAAGACCTCTTCCAGACTAGTCATTTCTTAAATTCCATATTTCTTGTTAAATCTGGATGCAATGATACTAATGATCTGAATGCATCTTTTCTCCTTTCATCATAGCATGGCATTCCAGTTAGCCTGCGATGATTTAATCTATAATATATTATTTTCATGGCAAATCAATTTCATGAAGATGAGGTGCAATTTTATGCTACTGCGCATGAGAGGATTGTGGAAATTCAGGGAGAAGCCTTGAAGGTCCTTAAAGCTCTGGAAGCAGTAGTTGGCCATCTGAGGAAATTTTTGGTTGATCATAGCGTTCTTCCCCTATTTGAGAAAAGTGTAAGCTCGTAATTTTCCTGAACTTGAATTTGAAAATAACATATGTTTAGGGGGTCTCTCTTCCACTCAACTTTCTACAATATAGCATGTTATTCTTTCTTTGATGTTCTTTCCTCCTTCAAAACACAAGGAATAACAGTTTGACACCTTAGTTGCCTTTTACAAGTTTGGAACACAAATAATATAATATATCACAATAACCGTCGAATCATAACTTAGGTGAGAATAGAGTGAGGGTGATAAGCTAAAGCCTATCATTCTATTAGAAATTTCTTTCATTGGCCGGTAAAAAGGAAAGAGTAAAAAAGAGGAGAAACCTTTGAAGTTAATATAAAAATAACTACCCAATAATAATATCCTAGATTCCTAATACAGAATTATAACTTCCAAAATCAGATTTTGGTCAATTGTTATGTGATGTTTTGGCTTAAAATGTATATTTTCTGTGTTGAACTGCTACTATATTCTGTTAATCTGATGGATGTCGTCTAAGAAATGAGAAATATATTATTTCTTATTTTTGCTATATATTTACACTATTGTATGTGATTTCTGTGTGTCAAAGTACAATGCCCCTACCTCACAAGACCGTCAAGCAGAGACCTGGTCTGACAAGTCATTGTTGCATACTACTTCACGTACTAGCATATTTGCGGATATTCCTCTTTCAACAAAAAGGGATTCTGTCTTAGCTGACCGTGAAAGTCAATTGGACTTGTTTCTCCCTTCCTCCACTATGTCTCTCTATGGGCAGGATTCGTCACTTTCTGGCGTCCATTCTTCAGCTCTTGGCCGTGTTGGTGCTCCTTTTGTTACTACGGTTAGTTATATTAACCCTTCACATGAATTCTGTTCATTGCCTTTCATGAAATTTACTGGGGAATGGGACTGATAATTGATTGCCTCTATTTTGTCAAGTTTTACTGCTTGTTGCAAAATAATGTGCGTGTGTGTGATTGCCTGTTTTTTGCAAAAGAATACATATGTGTGCCTCTGTTTTGTGTATATATATAGAGGAGGGATCCACTTACTCCAAGATTTACTCTTGGAGTAAGTGGATGCCCCCCCCCCCCCCACATATATATAGATATCTTAGTGTGTGATTTCGGCCATTTTGTCAAGTTATACTTGTTGTAATTTCTCAAATTTGTCCAGAAAAGTTGTAATGTGTTGAGATAATGAGCGTTTGTTGAAAAATTCCTGTGGGGCTTAGGAAAGAGGTGCCAAACCACATTAAATTTGTGTCTTTTGCTATTTATATTTTGTGTTGCCAAAAAAAACTGTGTTTGCTCATGCTTCAGTCTATATATATTTTGTTTATTTATGTCTTCTGTTGAATTGTTGATAGTCATGGTACCCTTCATTCCGCCAATAATTTCCGCTTATTAGGTAATACAAACAATGCAAATACCACTATCCTATGCGGAAGACATCATTGGTATTCAAGGGACTAATATTGAATACATTCGTCGCACTAGTGGAGCCATATTGACTGTGCAGGAGAGCCGGGTTCCTGATGAAATCGTTGTAGAAATAAAAGGCACCTCATCTGAGGTTCAAACAGCACAACAATTGATTCAGGTAGGAGACTTTAGAGGGCCTTTTCTTCTAGAAAAGGAAGTTATATTTTTCTGTTTCTGTTACATAAGCATATGTGCATGGTCGGAGGTGGTGGTAGTTAGTATTTATGCATGGGGAGGTCTTTTCCTTACATATTTATATCCTAGTCGCTCATTCTATAGCCATTAATGTTTCACTTGGTAGAATGCTTTAGGAACACTCACTATTACTTGATTTCCTCATCTTCATATTCTTTGCTGAAGTCTTTTATTACTTGAGTGTTACTTGATAGTGCAATATGAGGATTGAAAGACAATAGTTCAATTTTTAAGGAAATTAAAGATGATTTCAAGTGCCCTTTAGTTCTTTGTATATATGTAACGTAAGAGTAGAAGCTAGATGAAAGCATGATAGTATTGATTCATAACTATCTTTGTATAAAGTAAGTTGTAACATTTTAAGTGGACATCTTACAATGTGACTATTTTGTTGGAAGTGTTGATCTTTGTAGAAGAGAAAAAGAATGACAACAGAAACTGTATTTTGCAACCCCCTGTTTTTTTATTCAGAAAACTTAAAATTGAATACAAACTAATCCTTTTTATAAATACTCGCTGCCCACTAACTCGCTAATTTCTTAGTCCACAAAATCAGCAACAAACTAACTGAACAATAAAAACAAAATGCTGTTAAACACTCCTACAAGATAAAGCTGACCAAGTAAACAAAAATTAATCAACTCCTAGAAAATAGGACTTCAACAGTCGCCTTGATACATCAACACTCTCTTCCTGGATCAAGTGCTGCACACTCCTAGTTTTGCCCTGAGAAGTTCAAATCTACCAACATGAAATGACTTAGTAAATATATCTGCAATTTGGTTTTCTGAACTACAGTACATTAGCTTCACCTCTCCAGCCTTCTGCACTTCTCTCAAGAAGTAATACTTGATTTTAAAATGCTTTGTTCTTCCATGAAATACTGGAGTCTATGAAATAGTTAGAGTAGCTTGATTATCCACAAATACTTCTATGTCTTCTTCTTGCTCCAAATTCAGATCATCCATCAGCTTCTTCAACCATAATGCTTGATTCACAGCTGTAGTAGCTGCAATGAACTCGGCTTCTGCAGTTGATTGAACCACTATTTCTTCCTTCTTTGAACACCAAGAAAAACATGCTGACCCAAATGTAAAACAATAACCTGAAGTACTCTTCAGATCATCCACTGATCCAGCCCAGTCACTGTCAGAATATCCCTGCAACTTAAACTCCTGAATTTTGCAGAACTTAATTCCATATGAAAGAGTACCTTTCAAGTATCTTAACACCCTCTTTGCAGCTACCATGTGCAACTCACTTGCACAATTAAGAAATCTAGACAAGACACTTACAACATACATAATGTCTGGCCTAGTTGTAGTGAGATACATAAGGCAGCCAATTAAACTTCTATAAACTCTTTCATATGTAGGTTCTGATCCATCTTTCTTTTGAAGCTTTTCCTTCTGACCCATGGAGTACTTACACTCTTGCACTCCTCCATATTGAATCTCTTCAGGATCTCCTTCAAGTACTTCTTTTGACAGTTAAAAATGTCATTGAGTCTGCCTAACCTCCATCCCCAGAAAATAAGACATCTCACCAAGATCAGTCATTTCAAAGATTTTCATAATTTCTTTCTTAAATTCAGTAATGAGAACTATTATTCCCTGTCACCAACATATCATCCATGTAAAGAGACACCACCACTAAGTCAGATACTAACTTCTTGACATATAAAGTGGATTCACTAAGACTTTTCTCGAAACCCAAACCCAGCAAGTGCTCATCCATCTTGCTGTACCATGCTTTGGGAGCTTGCCTCAAGCCATAGAGAGTTTTTCTCAATAAATACACCTTCTCCTCCTGACCTGGTGTGACAAAACCTTCTAGCTGCTCAACATAAATCTCCTCCTGTAACACTCCATTCAAAAATGCAGATTTCACATCTAACTGATACACTTTCCATCCTTGTTGAGCTGCTAAAGCAAGAACCATTCTAATTGTATCCAGTCTTGCAACAGGAGCAAAAGTTTCTGAGAAATCAACTCCCGAAACCTGTGTGCATATCCCTTCACCGCCAACCTAGCTTTATGCTTATTTATTGAGCCATTAGGATTGAGTTTGGTCCTGAAAACCCATTTTACTCCAATCACCTTCCTGTCTTCAGGTCTCTCTACTAGCTCCCATGTCTGGTTCTTTTCTATCATAGCCAACTCTTCCTTCATAGCATTCATCCACCTCTGATCACTTTTAGCTTCCTCATAACCTGAAGGTTCCAAAACAACCACACTACACCTCTGATGTATATCATTCAGAGATCTGGTACCTCTAATTGGAACATCATCTACCAGCTCATCAGATTCCAGCAAGACCTGCTTGTGCTTGGCTTGTGACTCATCAGTCCAGTCCCATTGCTCATCTTCTAGGAACTGAATATCTCTACTAGTGATCACCTTTTTTGTCTATGGTTGATAGATCTTGTAGGCTTTTGACACTAAACTGTAGCCAACAAAGATCCTAGGTTCAACTTTCTCTCCCAGCTTGTCTCTCTTGACCTGTGGAATGTGAGAAAAACAAAGACAGCCACACACCTTCAAATTTCCAAGAAGTGGCTTAAAACCAAACCAGGCTTCAAAAGGTGTCTTCTTCTCCAATACCCTTGTAGGCAATCTATTCGACAAAAAAAACTGTTGTGTTTGCTGCTTTTGCCCAAAATTCGTTTGGTTGATTCTTCTCATGCAGTAGACACCTAGTCATCTCCATAATGGTTCTATTCTCTCTCACTAACTCCATTTTGCTGTGGAGAATAAGGAGCAATAAGTTGATGCTCAATTCCAGCTTCTTCACAGAAAAAATTAAACCTATGTGAAGTGTATTCTGTTCCATTATCAGATCTGATGACCTGAATTTTGCAACCACTTTGGGTCTCAACCCATCTCTTAAACTTCAGAAATACCTCAGCAACTTCTGACCTTTGTTTCATGAAGTAAATTCAGCACATTCTGGTATGATCATCAATGAAAATAATGAAATACCTGCTGCCATTTAATGAAGGAGTCACTTGAGGACCACAAAGATTTGTATGAATCAACTGCAGCTTCTCTGTAGCTCTCCAAGTGGATTCTTTGAAGGGAAGTCTTGTCTGCTTGCCCATTAAACAAGCCTTGCACCTTGTAATCTGCTCCTCCAAGGTTAGTAACCCAGTTTCCATTTCATTCCTCTGCGTTAATAACAAGCTTTTGTGATGAAAGTGCCCCAGCCTTTTGTGCCATATCTCTGAATCATTGGTCTGACACTTGAATGCCACCTACTCCTCCTCAAGAGGATTTAGAGAAAAAACTCTTATGTTGCATCTTTATTTTGAACAGCCCCTGACCATTGGAGTCAAAGATCAAACACTTCCCTTCTTCAAATATCACTTTAAATCCCTTTTCTACCAACTGCCCCACACTCAGCAAATTCTGATCAATATCAGGCACATACATCACACCAGAAATCAGCTTAGTTCCAGCATAACTCTCTATTGCTACAGTCCCTTTACCTTTCACTTCTAGGAACTCCCCATTTCCAATTCTCACTCTTGACTTCAATGACTTGTCAAGGTCTCTAAATAGCGTTTTGTCACTTGTCATGTGGTTTGTACAGCCACTATCAACAAGCTAACTGTCACATGGAGTACTAGAGGAGAAACAAGAGGCAACAAACAGTTGATCTGCCTCATGCTGGACTGTAGGATGTGCCTCACCTTGCTGCTGATTTCCTTCCTCTTCGCAAAACTTCTCAATGTGTCCAAGTCTATGACATTTTCTGCACTTTATATCTGGCCTCTTCCAACAATTAAAGTGTGGATGATTCTGTTTTCCACAGTGCTTACATGAGGAATACCTGTTCCAATTGTTCTTGGAGTTGACTTCACTGTTCTCTCCTGCAGCAGTTTCTGAACCACTACCGCCATCTCCTTTATTCCCTTACCACTTCTTGCATTTCCCTCCTACATTATGCTGTTCTTTGGCCTGCAAAGCTCCTTCTGTACTTCCTTTAGGCCTCATTAACCTTCTTTGCTCTTGTGCTTGTAGAGAACTTAGCAATTCTGCCAACTTGATCTGAGACAAATCCTTGGTATTCTTCGAAGATGCAATGGTTGCCTCAAACCTTTCAGGCAAGGAGACAAGAATCTTTTGCACTAGCCTATTATCAGAGAGGTCAGTGCCTAGAACTCTTGCTTGATTTGCAATACTTATCAACTTATCAGAATACTCCTTAATTGTCTCAGACTCCTTCATCTGCAGTCTCTCAATTTCTCTGATCAGAATACTCCTTCATCTCTTTGATACTCAGCCTTGAGGAAGTCCCAAATAGCTTTGGCTGATTTACAAGCCATAATTCTGTTGAAAATGGCAGGTGAGACAGCAGCATATAAACAAGACTTTGCCTTTGCTTTCCTTGTTATCCTCTCCTTTTGAAACTTGATCTGATTGATGGTTGGATTTTCAGGAAGGGAATCAACTTCATAATCTTCTTCCACAGCTTCCCAAAAATCACAACCCTTTAGATAGGCTTGCATTCTCACTGCCGAGGCTTGATAATTTTCTCCATCAAATGCTGGTGGAGCCATTGCTGAAAAACCACTTGATCCTACCTCCATCTTGCCTTTAGCTTCTTTGGATGCAAATGCAGACACTCCTCTCAATCAATTTCACAAGTCACTCACAGCCCCTTAAGATCAAGAAGGCACTTGATACCAATGTTGATCTTTGTAGAAGAGAAAAAGAATGACAGCAGAAACTGTATTTTGCAACCCCGTTTTTTTATTCAGAAAACTTAAAATTGAATACAAACTAATCCTTTTTATAAATACCCATTGCCCACTAACTAGCTAATTTCTTAGTCCACAAAATCAGCAACAAACTAACTGAACAATAAAAACAAAATGCAGTTAAACACTCCTACAAGATAAAGCTGACCAAGCAAACAAAAACTAATCAACTCCTAGAAAATAGGACTTCAACAATAGCCTTGATACATCAACACGAAGTTAATAGTTGGGTGTTTTCCCTTACTTCAACCTGAGTAGGCCAATCGTTTAGGAGTTATTGTTGGCTTCATCTGTGGATAGGATTAACTTTTCAAAGATAGTAATATTCATTCCTGAAGGGAATATGCTCATGCACAGGACAAAATTAAACATAAGTGTTAAATTGTCACCTTATTTTTGCTCGACTGACACTTGATTAGAGTACTCTACCTTCAGGGTACAATTCCTATTGGAACAGTTGATTAATTTAGCTTTTGCTCACATAAATTCTTTCCTTTGCATTGCAGGATGTTATGAGCAGTCACAAAGAACCTGTCACTAGCAGTTATGGCAGGCTAGATGCAGGTCCAAGGTCTTCATACTGTCATTTGGGCACTACATCACGCCTCCCTCCATCTTCGTTGTCCTCACAACCATACACAGGTTATGGAGCTTCTGGTTTAGGAGACTACAGTACTTTCAGGCTTTAAACTGGTTTTCCCTATATTCAAGGGTACTCCATTTAGACTAGTTTCTTTCTTATTGGGTCTGATTGGAGAGATTAACGCTTGAGTATATCATGAGTCCTCAGAGAAGCTTGTTTTCATGTATTTGATATCATCTTGTATTGTGGGTAATTTTAGAGGTGGCCAGTAGCTGAGAATTTTTATAGAAAATGTAATGAAATATTAGTTAGTCATATTGATGATGTTTGTTTTTCAAATCCGCATATGAAGCAGGTTGCGATACCAAGTATCTTGTTACTGTATTAATGGTTTGATACTTTAAGTGTGTGTTTGGATCGAGAATTTTAATTGGAAAAAGTAATTTATCCAAGAATTTAAAATTCTTTAATTTAAAATTCATTGTTTGAATATTTTTATATGAAGAATTTAAATTTTTGAAATTTTAAAATAGAATTTTAAACAACTAAAAATGTAGAATTTGAATTTCTTTCTAAAAGGTGAGAAATTGAAATTCTCTTCTTCTATAGAAGCTTTAACCGCACCATTCTTTGTTCCGTCTTCATCACCAATGAGTACTTTGATTTCTGTTACTTTCATGATACTCACTTCAAGTGTCTCTCCGTGCATGAGGTTCAAAATTTTAAAAATAATGAAATTTAATTTCTTTATTCAAACACAAAATTTTGAAAATAAAAGAATTTTAATTTATGTATTTTAATTTTCTTAAACTTTAAATTATCTGAAATTTTAAAAATACTCCATCCAAACATATTCTAATTGATTTTGTTAATTATTTTTAAGGGTAAATTATTATTTTCTTCCTTGAATTTTAGGAATGTTGACATATTTGTCCCCTAAAGATGTAAATTTAAATTTTAATTCTCAAAAGTGAAAAAAGTGTAATAAATTTATTCTTTTGTTAATTTTCATTCATTATCGTTAATGAAAGAACTTACGTGGTATATTCAAGGACGAATTTGTCAGCGTTCTACACACTTACAGACAAAAATGACTATTTGCCCAAACAATTAAAAAATAGGAAAACAAATATAAGTTAGAATAATAATAATAATAATAATAATAACAATAATAAAAATATTGATTAATAAACATAATTTGTTTATTGTTCTAAAATTTCTAATGTGATAGTATCTTATCCAAAATATGAGACTCAAACAAAAATATACAATCATTAGGTTAATCCTTATAAAAAAATGAGACTTAACTTGATTTTGTCAATACTTAATGTTATTACAATAGAAATTTAAGAGTAACAAATAACTAATGCTTATTATTATATTTGTTTTAACTTGTATTTGCTTTTCTATTTTTTAAGTATTTATTGTAATATTATGTTTGCAACAATTAAAAAAAAGGAGGAATATGGAAATTAAATTATATTTTTGGTAAATAGTCATGTTCGTCCCTGAATGTGTAAAGTGTTGATAAATTCATCATTGATTGTGTCAATATACTCTTTCGTTAACGGTAACTGACGAAAGTTAATAAATAGATGAATTTGTTGCATTTTTTCACTTTCGGTGATTAAAATTTGAATTTTCATTTTTCGAAGACGAATTTATGAACGCTTTACACATTTAGGGACAAAAAAGACTATTTACTTTATTTTTAGATCCATGTTTTTAATAAGATATTTTATATTTTTGTTTTCAACTTAGTCTATGGGGACATTATCTATTCCTAACATCTACATTTTCTTAAACCCATTTTTTCAAGCTTTTTTTTTCACACATTTTCACATTCTCCCTCCCTCAATGCATTGTTCTTTATCTTCCTCTTAGTTGTTAGCTTAAGATAAAGACCTCTGGCTAGTTTTATGCATTCATCAATGTTAAGAGTAACCTTTTAAACTATGGAGACTTGTGTACCATATAAATAAATTTAAGAATAGTGTGAAACCACGTGTCTTATGCTATTTATTAGTGGGCATTAAAAAAAATTATTTGTTAGCGATCAATTGAGTTTGTAGGTTTGTGTAGTGATTGCAAAAAGGGCCATTTTGCCCCCTCTGACCTAATACAAATAGATTACGATTGATTGACCTACATAGATGAAATGGGTTAAATTTTTCATTTTGTTTGTTTATGTTTGAGTTCATAGATTGGTTTGTCAAAATGAAAAAAAAAACGGGTTGTAGATTGACGAGTAAACTTACTATTTTTTTTTAAATATTTAATTTGTAATATTAAGCACTTAATATATATTGAAAAAAAGTACTATTACTTTAACTTTTGAACTTAAGTTATTCAGAAAAAAATAACAATTTCTAAAATGTTGTGCATTAATAAATAAACACACAATATAAAAATAAACATGTTAAATTATAATTTTTGTCTTCCTAATTTTTTAAATCTATCGATTTTTGTCATATTAATTTTTAATTGTAATATTTGGTCCCCTAATTTTATAAATTAGCAATTTTGGTTCATTTGTTAGATTATTAACCGATAATTATGATTTATAAAATTATTAAGTTAATTATATTTTTTAATACTACTAATCTACTGTATTGTATGTATATAAATTTATAATTCTTAATTCATCTTTGGTGTTAAATAAATTGTGTCGGAAGAATATACCTATCTTGTGTACTTGTGTGCATTCACAATTTTTAACTAAAATTTGTTATTGATTTGGGTGAAATAAATTTATCAATATCATGGTAAAAAACCATAAAATCAAGAAATGTAAAAACCTTGTCCATTGAAGGTTCTGTATTTTGTCTTTTTTTCTGTCATTCACATGTGAGGGAATATTTTATTTAGCTAAAAAAATTATATTTGATTTTATCCACATTGTGAAAAATTTCTGTTAGGCCACGGATAACTAGATACTATGAGTGAGATTAATAGTTGAGAAACACTCATAATCTCTGAAAAAAAAAATATAATTCATAATTCATTAACGTGAAAACATAAAACGTATCTAGCAAGTCGCACTGGTTGAACTGTTGTGAGCTGAAGGCTCGGTGTTCACTTTGTGTTTCTCTAACAAGTAACAACTGAACCAACATAAACACACCCCTTAGCGGTTAATCGAAGTTCAGAACTTTCAAATGACGGAGCAACCTCCTTCTCCCAAACCTTGACCGCGAGCGTGGCTCCTACGGCCTCAAGGAGTCCGTCCTCGCCACCTCCCTCATCGACGCCCTCGGCATCTCCCGCGACTCCTCCGACGATGAGAGAGCTGAATGAGTTGCTTGACCGGTTGGCTTCAGCTGAAAACAGGTGCATTGTTTTTTTTTTTTCCCCTTCTTGTTTATATTTCTATACTTGATTGTTGTATTCACATTTTTAGTTACTACGTGATGTTGGTGGGGGAAAATTTGCTAAATGTTGAGAAATAAAAAAAAGAATGAACCTTGAGGTTGATGTGAAAAGTTTTGATTGACCGTAAGGAAAAAAATAATTGATGCGGCGAGAAATTCTCTCTCTCTCTCTCTCTTTTTTATTGGCAAATGTTAGTTGTTAATTGTTAGTTTTTTGTTAATAGGAGGTTGAACTCCAACCCTTTCCCCCTCTTCACTTCTCCCTTAACGACCCAACTCACCTTATATCTCCTGAGAAATTCTCTTTTTGTGGTTATGGGCATTGAGGTTTGTGAGAAAAATCTGTTGTTTAGCTTAATAACTAGTCTGGATATCTGATCACTGGAAACTAGAGGTGTTTTTGGAACATGCTTGGATATCTAATCACTGGCAATGGGATAATTCTTAACGTGTCAATGGGTCTTTGACATAAAAGGAAGACTAAAGGTATGTTTGGAAAAGCTTATTAGCAACTTATTTGGACTTATCTTATGATGTCATAAATACGTCATAAGTATTTGTTCAAGTGTTTTGGAGTTTATGAAAATAAGTATGATATATCTATAGGTTGTTTTCAGCTTATTTCAGTAAGCTCTTCCATATAGCTTATGAGAGCAACTTACAAGATTATATGATAATACTTTAACTCTATGTCCTCTTTGATTATAAATCAACTTGTACATAAGTGCTTATATGTTAAGTACTTATTTAGTGAATGCTTGATCAAGGCTCTGGTTGGAAACTTTTTTCCATATGGACGTATAAAAGAAGAAAATAAGAAGGTAAAATGAATTGAGGTTCTTCTAGAAGCTAAAATCAATTTATGCATTTCAACTTTTGAAAAAGTTAAATGAAAGAGTTTCTATAAAAGTTAAATGTATAAGTTGATGTTAGCTTATAGGATAAGCTCATTTTATTTTATTTTCTCATGTTCCTTTCCTATAAGTACTTATTTTCTTCAAGCAAGGGCTTTACAGTCTTATGCTTGGGCCACCCCTGGCTCCCTGGCCTGCCATTCAAAAATGAAAATAACAAATAATAAAAATGAAAGATAAAAAAATATTGGAGGCCTTCCATGTGCATGCAGGATCTACCACAGGACCTTACTCAGCATTGGTTTTACCACTGAGCCACGACCCTTGATAGTGCATATGCTTAATATACATATATTAATAACAAAAAAATTATTTTTTGGCAGGCCTAAAGCAAGGGCTTGTGCCGCCTTCCCCTTGGGCCGGCCCTGGAGCCAAGTGGTAACTTCTTTTCTGTTTGTGTGCTGTGGACCTTGCCATATGATGGGTTGTTTACATTGTAACTAGTAACTACTTGATTGATGTGATATGTGTTTTTCTTTTTCCTTAATATTTAGCAAAGTCAACATAGGTTATGCCTCATTAAAGTGAGTTAACTTTCATTTATATCATCTTGTGCAGCTCTTAAGCAATATTCATAGGTCAGATGATGTCAGCACTGTCGATCATTACAGGAAAAAATACTGCCCAAAGGATAAGTGGTCTTCTTTTACAGATGCTCCATTCATTTCCACTCTGCAATTCCTTCATTGTAAGATACAATGTTAAATCAAATCTTTTTTGAATTTCAGCACTATATGAGATTTAGGATTTTGATTATGATCATTATTTTCACCAAATTTGCTCCTTAGCTCTCGGATCATTCAATATTTTCATATAGGAAAAGTTATTGGCAATTTATGTTGCGACTTGCTCTGAGATTGACACTTGAAGTTCTAATGGGTGGTGGAAAAGTTACCTCTAATCTTACCTGTGCAACCCATTTAGTGACCTTGCTTGTGCCAGGAAATCAGACTGACATTGAACAAATACAGAGTATGTAAGTGATCTGTCCTATTGGCACCTTGTTAAGTGTGCATCATCAACGACTTATGCAGTACAATTTGTTAATTACAAGATAGTTTTTGTTTCTCAATTTTCTGTTAGCTTTTTTTTTTTTTTTGCATGTTTCTTCTTTATAAATGATAAATAAAAACTAGACTAGACAGGCAACTTTGATAGGAAAACAGTGAATCAATCAAGTCTTTGGTTTGAACAATCTGGAAAACCAGACAAAGTAATAAATATGGATATGCTATTGGCTATTGCACCCAAATATTTATCATCTGGGATTTTCGTAAATATGTTTCCAAAGATGAAAAAGGCCAACAATAACATGCATAAATTTGAGTGTAAAATGGTGCTGGTATGCCTTGTCTTGTTGATAGAGAGAAAAATAGATGCAAGAGAAGCTGAAAGCCATGTTTGTTGACTGTTGATTGCACAACGGAGTCTATTTTATATAAGACTATATGCAATAAACATAGGAAATAATGTTCCTATTTACATGATACAATAGGTCTAAAATAACAAAGATCTTAATTAAACAAGGAAACCTATCATCAAATATAAAAGAAGAATAAACCTTAATGGATCATCTAGGATACTCTAAAATATTTTTAGATATAAAAATGATATCCAAATTTTCTCAGATTTTCTAACATGTCTTATTGGTATTCAATTTTTCTACCTTATTCTTCAGAGTTACGAACTGAAATTTTCATTTCCCAGCTTAATGAGATTCTCCATCTTAAATTTCTTATTAAAAAAAGTGGTGAATTAAAACTATATTTCCCAGCTTGGTTTGAAATTACTAGGTGAAATATAATGATTTGTTTATGTTATTTAATTGTGCCCTCGCATACTCTCTCCCCCTCCCCCCATCCTTTATCTTTCCATTTTGGTCGGGAGGGGATGGGGCAACTTTGATTATGTAGTTTCACTTCAGTAGAAAGAAAATTTCTGCGAAGCAAGAGGTTGCATATAGTTAAATCCCAGTGGTTAGAAGACAGTAGCCAAAGATTACCAGAAGACTCTTACAGTTTGAAACCCTGGGGAATAGAAGAGACAACTGCTGAAGATTGGTTAGTTAATGCATGAGAAGCATTTAGATTCTGTGAATTTGGGGGATGACAATGTTGGAACCTTTTGTGAATCCAATTGCTTTAATATTGGATATATTATATGTTCTTGTTGGGGAATTTGCACCAGTGTACTACATAACAAATTTTTACTTTATTTTGATTAACCCCTGGTGTTTAAAATGGATGGTATTAGCTGTGGTTAAATGTAGGAGTCATCTTACTCTATCAATATTTTCCTTGGCATTTGATGGTTTTTTGTTATCTGTTTTAGTGAACTGGACATCTGAGTGGAGATAATGTAGAACAACAAAAAATTTCTTTCTCTGACAAGGGAATTCAACAGAGGAGTGCTAAAGCTGGTTGTGAAGACAGTATGGCTTTGGTATCCCAAGAGAAGGGTGGCAAAAGAAAAAGAGAAAGACCTGCAGGCAGTGGTACCAAAAAAGTAAAACAGCCAGATGTCGAACAAGCTCGAAGAGCACGACCACAAATTGCGAAAAAGCCTGCTAAAATGTGAATATGAATCATCAGATGAAAGTGATTCTCATGACAAAAGGCCAATTGAGCAGGAGATTTACATGAGTGCAGGAAGTCTTGATTTTTACAAGAAATGTTCAGAACCACAGGAGACTGAAGAACGTGAAAATGTCCAAGTTGCCGAGATTGAGGAAAATTCTGAACAAAATAAGGTAGACAAGCAAGAGGACTTGAATGACAATGAACATGAAAGAATGTTGGTTACTGAAATAGAAATGTCTGATAGGCACAATGAACAAAACAATGAGGTTACTGAGAAACTTGAAATTTCGGATTACCCTCTGCAGGCAATGTTATTTCACATGATTCTTAGCCTTGCCACCCAAAAAGTCAAGCAACCGATGAATGGAAGTGTTAGAGAAGAAAAGCTACCAGAAACCTCCAATGTAGAGAAGCTACCAGAAACCTCCAATGCAGAAGCGGAGCCTATGATTACTAAGGAAAAAAAAGTTAGCTACAAGGATGTTGCTGCTAGTGAGCTGCTGAAGGACTGGTAAAGCATCGTCTTACAAATGTATTGCTAAGTTCTTAATATAAAGGCCGAAGGTTCTTTGTCAAATTGGATATCTGAATTTTATGTAGATCAAAAATGAAAAAAGTATTTTAAGCCTAAAAATAAAAAAAGCATTAACAGGATTAAAAATGAATAAGTGTGAACTTATAGAGTTAATATCATATTTAATTTTAAGATGACATGTTTTTTTTATATATTTCAACTATGAGAGTCTCTATTTGATATGACTTACTCTATTCTAAGATGCTTTTTAGTAAATTCCCTATTCCTCTCCCTGTACGTAATTAAAATTCCTTTACATTCATGATGTTCACTATACTAAGAGCCAAACTATGATATGTTACAGTCACAAACATTTCAAAACTAAAATAAAACAAAAGATCCACGATGATGTGAAGTGAACTTTTATTATAAGAATAACATTAATTGATACACTAATCACACAAGGGGATGAAACTTGCAAACTTTCCCACATAAAAAAGTTGAAGAAGAGTCCTGATTAATGGGAATATTGAGTGCGTAGAAACGAAACCAAATACGAGAAACTCCTATGAAAGCCACGGTTCCTAACCTTTCTATTTATTTACTAGTGACCCCAAAATGAGAACCCCCAATTTATATATTTACTTCCTTAAATGCTCATGGGGCTTAAAGGGTCATTATTAAGAGCTGTAATGGCTGTCTGGATTTTTATCTGCAAATGATCTTTCTCTTCTTCATTTGCCTGAAAATAGACATAATTAAATATTTATCAGCTCTCAATTACTTCTAGATTTAAACAATTAGAAGGTATATATTCCCTTAATATTATTGGATTAAAATAATCAATATGCTTAGGACTGGCTGATGTGACCGCTACCCTTTCATAATTATACACAATTTTCACTTTTGTTACTATTGATTTAAAACTTCCTTATATAAAAAGATTGTGTGCAAAGTAACTTGAAAGAACATGATTGGGAGGAGATTCTTTAAAATTTTATTGGGATTCTTATGTTTGATATGATTTTTTAAAATATTTTTAGAAACTAACATTTGAAGAATATTTTTAACTATCCTTTTAAAAAAAATTAACTATGTTTTTTCTTCTTCTAAGAATAAGGTTCAGTTATATCTTTTTTTTATGGGTAAGGTTCAGTTATATCTAAATAAATGATTATGATTTTTTTTACATCGGTTATAGATATAATTCATGTAAATATTTTTTTAATATTTATTATGCATATAATTGATATAAAAAAATTAAACACATAAATTCAGATTGTTTTGAAAAAATATTTTAATTTTATAAGGATAAAAAATACACAAACTTTTTTGCAAGATCAAATAATATATATTTTAAATTTTATGAGGACAAAAATATATACAAGTATTTTCTTAAAAGTTTATTTTAGGTCTCGTTAGACCAATCCTTTGTATTATCTTCCCCTTATTATTATTATTATAAGAACAGTAATAATGCATTTGAAAATTTTGCTCTTAGAATTAGGTTTTGACATCTGTACAGCATATTGAAAATTTAGTTGAGAAACTATCTCGGTTATAAAATAATTCTTGAATTTGAAACCTCCACGTCTACCTCGATATATTTTAGAATAAAAATCACATCCACATTATCCACACTATAGTATATTGGAATTGTTTTTAGAAGGACAGATAATGCGGTAGTTCTTTTTTTTAAAAAAATATTTCTCGAAGCATCTCTATCTATGGTAGGTTATACATACTTATGAACTTTTTAGTCACATTTAATAATACTCTATTTTATATTTGTTATGCAATCATTATAATTGATAAATAATTATTTTTTGGAGTTGACGTTAATTGAGAAATAATTGATAACCCACTTTAATATCATACACATAAAACTATTGCAACATACACCAAAAAGTAAAATAAAAGTATTAGACACGTTTCTTGACTCTTATATAATAAAAAGTTAGTAGTACACACACAAAAAAAGGTTAGTAGTACTGATCAAAGAATTTGTAATAATATATTAATATCGTATTAAAGATTTATTATAAATTAATAAGATATATTAATAATATTTTAATTAAATTCATGTTTGATTATTTAACAATGTTCTTAAAGCGCCAATTATTATTTGCTTATAAAGCACTTGAGAAATTTAAAATTGAATATAAGAAAAATTCTGAAATAAAATAAATTATAGAATAATTTAAAAAACATTAAATTGTAATAATCTATGTACAATATTATGACTCAAATCTCCATCCAATTATAATCATCAATTTTATAATAATTTATTGTAAAAATCCTCCGTGTCATTACATATAGTCTATGTATGTATTTTTTTTTTTGTTTTTTAGGGATTATTTTGTTTTATATATATATATATATATACTAAAAAAAAATTAACCTTAATATAAGTAATTAATATGCTTAAATTGAAGTAGAATTGTCCGGGTATTATTCAACTTCAATCTTTGATAAAAATAATTTTTTTATCAAACTTTGTTTGATTGAAAGTTTAATTTTCAATCGAATTTTTAAAAAATTATAAAGAATTATTCATGGTTGGTAGGAGTAGTATTTTATTATCAATGTGCAAGTCCCCATTCATGAGGTTACAATAAGTCTAATTTATTGTCGGTGGGTAAGTTTGTTCCGTCACTCCAAAATTAATAATAACTGATATCAAAGAAAGAAACATAAATATATTGAATGCGACGGCAGGTTTCCTTTTAACGAAGAAAGCTTTATAATATACTCCATTTAGCATATCCACTAGAATCCGTTTAGTTATTAGAGGTTTAGATAGTTTGTACAATATTCTAAATCAAAATCTCATTGTCACCATTCTGAAAAAAAATGCATCACTTGTTTAAAAATACAAAATATAAACTATTTTACTTTTATGTCTTAAAACAAAAATTAAATTTATAACTAAGTATTATTTTGTATGAAAGATATTACTTTCATTAAAAAAAGAAATACCAATGAAACGTGTGCGTATACCGTATGCGCCTTAAAAGCTAGTTTTGTGAACAAATATATCTATTCCTCCAAATACTAATATTGGAAAGAGACCCTTTTAATAATCCATTATTTGCAGCCGAAAAGCTTGAAATAATGGTTGGACGTTGGAACATCCAAAGGAAACAGAGAAAAACACTTATCCGTTTCTTATTTTTGAAAACTGTTTTTGTTTCTAAAAAAATAAAAGTAGTTTTAAAAAATAATTTTTAAAATACATCTCTAAGCTATTTCAATTTTATTAATTTATTATTTATGTATATTTTTTCTTTTATCGTCTCGTCTTCTTTCTCCACTTACTCTCTTTCAATACCTTTTAAAAAATTAATTTGTATAAAATAAACAAATAAACAAACACAAGCAAGCAAGCTTTTCAGGCAACCATTAAAAATTTATATAATTAATATTAATACTATCATGTGTACTAGTACTTTTTATGTATCGTTTTCCCCGTGTGATCATTTGAATTATTTGACTTTCAATTAAAATATAAAAACACGTTTATGTGTTTGGCTATTAAGAAGGTTCCTCAATGAGCGTGTTAGTACTATCACTACCCCGAGACTCAACACTCTCTTCTCTTCTGTCAAAAACGACAAAGGCTAACCAAACCAAAATCCGTATAACACAATGAAATAGTTGTCACTGCTAACTGCTAACTGCTAAGGATCATTAATCATATAGTACGACACTTCTATGGTCTTTAATTTCTACGTTTTGGGATTGGGATCGGAATCCAACCAATTAGAATTAGACACAAGCTAAACGACGATTCGTTTTGCGTTTCTGTCAAACCACAGTTTGTTTTAGTTTTTTTTTAAAATTCTATAAATGCTGAATATTCATCAACTTTAAAACCTAATTAGTTATTTTTTTATGGAGTTTTATTTTTAATTATGATTTTTTTATAAGACTCAAATTTAAGACTTTAAGATAGGAGTGATCATGATCTAATATATTTTTTTAGGATAGGTTCATATCACATTTTGGGCCACCCAACCCAATTTAGTATTTAATATTTTATTAAAAAAATATAAGTTTTTTTAAACAATTGTTTAATAATAATAATATTTTATGAATATTTTGTATAGCATAATATTATATTTATAATAAAAATTTTATTTTAAAATATATCTTATTTTAAGTTTTTTTACTTCTTTTTATTCTACTATAATTTACCTATACATAATGCGAAAACTAATATATTGTGTCAAAAAGTTAGCTGAAGTCCTTTTTTTTTCATTAAGGTATCATTTGTTAAAAATTAATGATTAATATCTTAAGATACTGAGATTCATTTAAGGAATTGATATATTTTAACAAAAGCATTTTCATATGCATGGATTAAAGATAAAATCCATGATTATTTGCTTAAAGAAAAAATTATCTATTAAACATGTCTCTTATTTCATGGATTATGGATCTTGATCATCATTTAAATTTTAAAAAAAGTAACTTGGTCAAAAAATTTGATCGAATATGAACAAAGAGAAACAGAGTCAACCCAATTCATATTCACCTCTAATTTAAGAAGATCCAATTCAATTTTACTTAAAATAATCATGTTAGGTTTTGTTTGATTGGTTTGAGTAGAGTGAACACACAAGTTGGACTACACTGTCCTGCACTTTTGGTGTGGGCCTGTGAGTGACAGTCAGTGCGGAGGAAGGTGTTATATCGTAGGATGCAAGAATTTAGGTTAAACTAGAACAAGAAAAACAAGAAGAACGTGCGCCAGAGAGAAAAGAAAACGGTGCCACATGGTCAGAGAGAAACGCCGAATGACACACTCTATCACATAACAATGAGGTCCACGTTTTCAAGATTGGGTCTTGGTAGTGCACTATTATTACTAATTTAATGCAACGACCTAATAGTATGAAATTCTTCCCAAAGTTTTTTGGCCTGTGCCCTTCTAAACTGCAAAAGGAAATTGATTGCGACAATGTTTAAGGAGGGTGCTAAAAATGTGGGGGGTTCTAGTTGCCTAATATGGTGGTGTAGTCGTAGATGTTTTAAAGATTATTTTGAGGGTTTCCAAATAGAATGTACTAGTACAAGACAACTTAGAGGAATTAGGTTGCAATCATATCTGGTTCTCTGTATTTCGCTTGTCGTCAATTCCATGAATCATTGAGCATAAGCTTATTTCAATATTTTGGGATGAAGGGGACAGCGTATCATTGCCTCTGTTTTCTTCATGTGTCAGTTTCTTTTTCTTTTTCTTTTTCTTTATTTAGTTTTTAATTAATTTACACATTTATCATACAAGTAAAAAAAAAAACTGATATGTATGTATTTATTGTGAAATGTAAGTAAAGAGAGACATCGGAAAACTTGATGACATTTTTTAACCTATGATTCTTGAAAAACTTGAATCCCCCCCCCCCCCCCCCATCAAATACCTCTATAAAGATCAAATCAAAATGTTATTTTGCAATTGAGAAAAACAAAAAAATAAAATAAAAGAGCAGGTGTTTTTGAATAATTGATTAAATTTGGTGAACTCGATTAACTTATAATGTGTTTGGTTATACACCATGAAAAATGAAATTGCATTATGCTAGAGCATCAATAACTAACTTTTATGTTCTTTTGGGTGTTTGATGCAAAAACGAGTATAAATATGAATACTCAACACCTAATTAATCAAACACACTTAATTAATGATCAATTTTATCCCATGTTTAGATTGAGTGATTTAGGAAAAAGAGAAATAGAAAGAAGTGAAATAAAAGAGGTTACTTAGCTTTCTATTGTTTGGTTAGAAGATAAATAGAGAAGAAAATATATCAAATTCCATAGTTCTTCCATATTTATCATGATTTGAAGATGATAAATCTAGTGAATCTCTATTTTGTTTTTAATCTTTAAAAATTATATATTTTAATATAAAAATAATAAACAATTTGTGTTAAGATAAAAATGGAACAAATTAATATTTTTAATTAGTACAAAAATATTTTTATGTAATTTATCTATTTTTCTACTTTCTTTTCCACTCATCCAAACAAATGAAGAAAATTTCGTTTTTATCCATCCAAACAACACATCGTTTTCATTGTATTTCTTTTCTTTCTATTTCACTTCTAATCCAAATAATGTTTAGTAATTCTTTTAAAGTTCAGTTCTATGGTTCTTCAAGAACAACATTATATATCTTCTTATAAATTTTTTCGTACAAATATTTTCAATATTTTATAATGAAACTATAAAATAAATAATAAACACATCTCATTTCTTAATTTTTTTTAAAATATTTAATATTTTAAAGCTTAATTACATTTTTTATTTCAATATTTATTCATTTTATTCAATTTTATCTCACTATTAACGAAAGATTGAATCAGGTTCCATTATTTTTAGAAGAGCCTCAATATAGTTTTTCCGTACAATTTTATTTGTATTGTTTACAATTAGTGAGTATTTTAAATCATCCCAAAAAGATGGGAAAAAACTACATTAAATTTCTTTTAAAAATAATGATATTTGATTTAACATTTAATTAATAGTAGGACGAAATTGAATAAAATACATAAATAGTGGGATAAAAAAGTAGTTAAGCCTATTTTTTTATCTTAAGGGATTGGTAGAAAGATTTTGATTCAAGATTTAGATTTATTGTTATTTTTTATTAGATATTTATTGTTCTTCTAAACGAGATTTCACACTAATTTCCGGTCTAATCCCATTCTAATAACAATAACAATAACAACAAATTGTACAACTTTAATTTTGATTAATAAAACATCCAAAATAAATGTCATGCTCCGCTTAAACTTTGTCTTATATAAATATGTTCAAGATCACAATTCAAAATATTAAGACACCATAAATTTTGTTTGGCATTGACGGAATAGACAAAGGACGTGACCCCAAATAAGTAGTAGCCAAACTTCTCTCTCAAGAAAGGGACCTGTCTTTAATTAATAGATAAATTTGTTGCTTTGAACCAAATTTTTTTAAAGAAAAAACATATAAAATTAATTTTGATATTCATGTATGTAATAAATTTTATTAAAAAGAATTGTTTCCTTTGATTTTTTTTTCTTTTCTTAGAATTATTTTTTATATACTAAGTTGAAGGATAATAATATAGCATGGTTTATATATAGGAAGTAGAATCTTCTTTTAAGTTTAAATTATAATGTTCAAAAGGTCATTTTCTTGAAATTCCATTTCAAAAAATAACTATAAGTTTTATTACGACTTTCACTAATAATTTTATCATGAATATGAGTATATTACACCTCTTGACCTGACATTACTTGGAATTTCTGGTTAAAGCCCTCATGATTGCCCTCAAAAGTCTAATACTATTCGTAATGGGTGTTCCACCACTTTAGCTAAAGTGGTCTCGTAGTTTTCAAGCATGTAGGCCCTAATTCTAGCTGAACTTCTTTATCTCGTTCCATATAATATACATACATGATATAGATATAATATAACATTGTGCTCATTTATTATTAGGAGTAAAAAAATGAAATCCAGATCTCACACACCTACCAATTCACCAGAGCCAATTTAATGGGAATAAATAAAGTAAAGAGAAGGAATTATTTTGGATGAATCCAGATATGTGTATTCGAGAAATAAAGATTAATCTTTCAAAACGAGTGATTTATGTAAAAGGTTATCTATTAAAGTAAATATTAATCAATATTTTTGATGTATTGATTAAGAAACTAAATAAAATATTTTTATTAAAATATAAAATTTTATTAATTATGACTATTTTTTACACTTTCTTGTAATTTTCATAATAATTTTTTTTTAAAATTTTATAACTAATATCCTAAAAATACGAATCAGACACACTTATGTATTAATCATGTGTCACATTATCACCATAAGAGAAGGAATCTTTATTATTATTATTATATGAAAATAGGAAGGTGATGTCATGAAGGAAAGGAGCAACTAAGTTAGAAGACTAACCTCAATGAAGACTGTCTTGAAAAGCCTCCCTGAAAACGAAGCGATGTTGGCAGTGATGATCTTGAGCTTCAAAGATTCGAACACTTCACACAGTTTCACCATTGTGTCTGTCCTTTTGCTGCATGTCAAAGTCACCACAACAATTTTCTCCGTCATGTATTTAACCCTCAGCTGCACCCACCATATCAAAATCAAAATCAAAATTAAGAAATTCAAACAAAACATTAAATGAATAAGAACAAATTAACAATATCCCACATCATCTTCATAATATATGTCACAATAACAAATTAGCATACCCACATCATTTTTATAGTATCAATAATACTAGAGAGAGATCAATACTCTTAACCATCAAGTCTCTGAGATGACTCACAAAGGTTGATCCAGATAGTAAGAATTAAATTCATATCCCATAAGAATCCCACTATCATCGATGTGAGATCATGGTTAGTGGACGATCTCTGTAAGCACTCTTGGTAAGTCCTTAGAACCCAATTCATCTGAACTACTTTTACATACCAAAATAATAATACAAGAGAGAGAGAGGGCTAACCTCAAGGACTTCAATTGGGGAGTTTCTTGAAGTAACAGGATCATATAGCTGCTCTGTTTTCTTCTTCTTGGACCTGAGAACCACGGGAAGCTGTTCTTGCTCAAAATCATAGCTTGGACTCTTTTTTGGCATCCCAGATTCAAGTTCCATTATCTCAGCTTGGATAATCTTCTCTTGCTCGTGCAAGTGCTGGATGTACTCAATAGCATCCTTGATAATCGAAGCCTTGTCCATCTACAACACCACCACCACCACCACCACCATTCATCATTATTAATTACAAACCCAAAAAATAGGCTAATATGCGTCACACACACACAACAAAAGAAAGGTACCAAATTACATGATTATACAACACTACTCTCAATTACCCGATTCAATTTTTATAAATGCGCACACCAAATGAGTAGTTTTAGCTAGCTATTAATTAATTAATTAATTAATTAATTAATCAACCTTGTTACCTTGCTAATGTTCGGTACCACCGATCTAAGCGCAAAAAGCCTTTCATTGAGCTTCTTCCTCCGATTCCTCTCGGAAACAATGTTCTTAGAAGCCGCAGACGAAGCAGCACCGTCCGGGGAACTCGAATCGTAGTACCCAGAAAAGGCCTCATCCAACCCCCAACTACCATGACCAAAAATAACAAATCAAAACACCTTATGTTAGTAAAATTAATAACATGACATATGCTTGAGATTATTAATTAATTAGTTATTGGTTACTTGTTATTATTACCTGTCAAGTTCTTGGGTTTGGAGGAACATGTTGGTCTCCCAGTAATGCTTGTACTCTTCTCCAATATTCTCCATGATTAAGGTTGAGGAGGAGGAGGAGGAGAAAGAAAGGGAGTGGTGGAGAGGGAGAAAATAGAATAAGATATATGGTTTGGTTTGTGTATAATATATGGTATTTCCTTTTGTGTGCGTTTTGCTTGCTTATTATGGGTTGTTTTATTTTTTGTTGACAGGTGCGAGCACTATTGGGAATTGGGATATATATATATAGGGAGAAGGAGAAGGGTGGGATTTATTCACGTGTTGGGAATTGGGATAAATAGGGTTGATTGTTTTGTCTAGTTTCTGGACTCTTTGTGGATTGATGCTTCCTAGAAATATCCAAACCGTTCAAACAGTTTGGTCCGCGTTTTAAGGCATGATATGAATATGATTATGAACCAACTCATGCCCTCTTAACAACTTATAAATCACTATAATTGTACTATATTCTTTTCATATCTTTAATTGTGTGTCCTGTTAGCCAATAAGCTCAATATCAAGGTTGCTTTGACGTTTTTGTTTTGACATGTAGAATTTTTCCATTTACCGAATGCATTTTTAAACACATTTTTAACAATTCAAAATATTGATGTAGTAGTGTAAGATTTTAATGTGTTTATATGAGTGAGTATGATTTATTTAGTGAAATAATTCATATTTGACTATAATTGTGTGTAAATTTTGCTTAAATCAACAACAACTGTTATGTACCATGATCGAAATTAGTTTTTAATCTAATGGATTAAGAGATATTTATGATCTCTCGCCTAAAACAAAAAATTACAGTTTTAACTTTTTTATGTATACAATGATAATATTGAAATTATGTTTTTTATCCATAAAAATTAAAGTAAGAAACTAAATCTAAAATCTTATATAAAATACAAAATCCTCCTACTACTAGGTAAACTTAAATGAATTATTTTAGCTTTTTTATATTTTAAAATAATTGATATTTTAGAATTTTTAAGTTATATTATTTTTTAATTATACCCATGTTTAATAGTTATTATAATTGAGATAAGTAAGAATTTATAATATATATTTAGACTAAATTGTAATTATGATCCCCTAGTCTTATAAATTGATGATTTTGGTCCTCCCGATATATTATTAACAAATAATTCTGATTAATTGAGTTATTAAGTTAATTATAAATTAACCATAATCATTAATTATTAAAAAATTGAATAACATTAATAACCTTAATTTTTCACAATATTGTGTTCTTCTCCTTATCCGCAAATACCTCTTCTACACTAGCTGATCTACATGGTGTTTAATGGGGGCAATTGTCTCCACTAAGCAAATTTTTTAACTTGAATATATTGAATAAATATTTTTTCCCCCATAAAAAATAGATCTTTTCCCCTCAAGATAATTTTTTTAATAAGATGAATGTAAATAGTTGTATAAGATAAAAGAGAAAATAAATTAATATTAATTGTATCCATGTTATCCCTTTAATTTTTACTATTTTAATTTTTTTATTATCATTTTTAATAAAATTTATATAATTTTTTGTTTGGGAAAATATTAGACTATTTTTTATCCCCACTGAAAAAAAATTCTGGATCTGTCACTGCTCTTCTACCTCCATTGTCGCACACATTTCCATCGATACTAACATTACATCAGGGTTAATAGTCTTTTATTAAAAAAATTTAATGATTAGTATTTTTATTTAATTTATAATTAATTTAATATCTATAATAATTATAATTATTAGTTAATAATCTATTAAGGACACCAAAATTGTAAACTTATAAAATTAGAGAGATCAAATATTACAATTAAAAATTAAGGAAACATAAATCATGGATTTTAAAAACTAGAAAAAAAAATTCAGCTTATATTTTATTAATACTGATAGGATATTGATAAGGACTTTTTAGTCCAAATTTACATTTATTAAATATTTCTTAATAATATACATTAATCTTAAACATTTAAAGATATGAAAATGATGTATTATAAGAATAGTTTATGAGATATATCATTTTCTTTCAAAGCGAGGTGCGTAGTAGACTTTACAAGTGGTTTAGGAAATGAAATGGGAACAATTAAAATGTGTTGAGAAATCAAAGTTATACAATCAAATTTAATTTTGATGTAATTTAAGTCAAAATTGTTTTAGCTAGTCAATTATTTATTAATGTAATTTTAGTTTTTAGTGAATTATTTTAAAAATGATAAATTAGTCTATGAAATTTTCAAATATCAATTAATATAATTCTAACTTTTATAATTTTAAGAATTAAAATAACCTTTAATATTTTTTATCGAAAATATTAGTTATTAGTTTGTTAGTTTTTAATAGTTTTAAGAAAAAAAAATACTAATTTAATTTGAATTATATTTATTGTTTTAGGAATTAATACGATGTGTTACTCTTTATTTTAATTTAGCATATATATTTTTTTAGTGGGAGGGGGAAAAGCCCAAGCTAAAAGTCACTACCTACAATGTTAACTAAAAGGAAAATGAATAAAGTCTGAAGCTATGTCAAGAAGCCTAAAATTAGTATGCAGAGGGTAGTCTAATTTGCTTCCCTAAGAATATCTCAAAATTGAATAGGCTGTCCTGAAAGTATGAACTAAATAATTGGTTGATATAGGTTTGTTGGGTTAGATGGATTATAATTTATAAGAGAAAGGATTAAAGAAGAAGAAAAAATATTTACAAAAATATTTTCTTTAGTTTGATTGTTTCAATAAAGTGGAAAGAAAGAATAGAATTGGTAGAATTCATGCCAAAAAGCCGTCAAAAGTACAGAGAAAGTGGGAAGGAATTAGATTATTTATAAAAGGACCTTAGGACCAAATTGTTTTTATTTTATATTATTTTTAAGAATATTTATGTCATTTTATATATGTTTTACCTTTCTTTCTTTTTATTTTTTTAATTAAACAATCTAAAAAGTCACCTAATTCTCTGTCTTTTTTTATTTATTTATTTCCTAAGCAAACATACTGAGTGTAGGAAGGATAAAATTTATCACAATTTTAATAAATTTAATATAATTTTATTATATTATCACATTTCACCCAAATTCAAAATCAAATTATTTCTGGAATTCCAGTAATATGAACTTATCAGCCTACTTTCCCGTCTGTCGCGTGTGCAGTGTACTCGCTGTTGCAACTTTCAAGAATTAGAAGATTGGACTTTGGACCTGATTTTTTGTTTTTTTTGGTATATTACGTGACAGAGAAAGAGACAAAAATAATTATAATTATAATAATATTTATTATTAGGCACGATCTATTTCTTTCTCTGTCACTATAAACCAATACCATTATACTAATTTAGTTGTGGGGCCTGGGCACGAAAACTAGGTGTAGGAGAAAGACTAAAAGGTTGCTGAAACGGCTGAGACTAGAAGCACCACCACGAACACATGTTACTCGTATGATTTGTGAAATGGGGAGAATGATTGATATGGGTTGACTATATAATAAAACTAGGTGTCGGAGAAAGACTAATCTGTTGCTGAAACGGCTGAGACTAGAAGCACCACCACGTACACGTGTTTCTCGCATGATTTGTGAAATGGGGAGAAAAATTGATATGGATTGACCATATAATAAATTATGATAAATGATAATAAGTATCCTTAGAATATTTATTGATTATGGAATTAAAAGAATTTTTTTTTTGATAAATAGTTATTGTCGTCTTTAAAAATGTGTAGAATGTTAACAAATTCTAGAAAAATGGAAATTCAAATTTTTATATCAAAAAGTGAAAAAATGTGACAAATGGATTCATCTGTTAATTTTTATATGTTATCATTCATTGAAAAAGTCAATGTGACACATTAGTACTATACACATTCAAGAATAAATTTGTCATCTTTCTACCTAAAATGAAATTTAATTTATATCTTCTTCCTTTTTTAATCATTGCAAGCATAAAAATACAAACGACACTTAAAAAATTAAGTATAAGTTAGAACAAATATAATAAGAAGCATAATATTGATTAATAAACATTATTTGTCTGTTACTCTGAAATTTCTATAATAATAACATTAAGTAGTGACAAAATCAAGTTGAATCTCATTTTTTTGTAAAAATTAAATTAATAGTTGTGCATTTTTTGTTTGAGTCTCATATGTTGAGTACTGTACTGTCACATTAGAAATTTCAAAGTAAAAATATGAGATAGTACTTTATCCAAAATATGAGACTCAAACAAATTAAAATACACAACCATTAAGTTAATCCTTACCAAAAAATGAGACTCAACTTGATTTTGTCACTACATAATGTTGTCATAATAAAAATGTAAGAATAGCATACAAATTATGCTTATTATTATGTTTAATCTAACTTATGTTTGTTTTCTTTTTTTAAGTGTTTATTTTGATATTATGCTTGCAACAATTAAAAAAGAGAGAAAATAAAGATTAAATTGTATTTTTGGTAGAGCGCTGACAAATGTGTCATTGAATATGTCACGTAGAGTTTTTCATTAACGGTAACAGACAGAAGTTAACATATGAGTAAATTTGTCACACTTTTTTCACTTTTGGAGAAAAAAATTTGAATTTCCATCTTTCGGAAATAAATTTGTCCACACTTTATATATTTAGGGATAAAATTGACTATTTACCCAAAAAATTTTATTGGAAGAGTAAATTTGTATTGTTCATATTTTTTTTATAATTTTCTATTATTTTTATAATAATATTTTTTTTATTTTGCCACCATACAAGTTATATGCTCAATATATACTCGGATATATGTTCTATACTCGCTAAATCATGCTTTTTTGCAGTGTAAAATAATATTTGACAAATTATTAGAGTAATAACCAAGTCATAACCTTGTGTCACATTTCATATATATTCAGCAAAACATAAAAGAATGTACTTACTCAATCTATAGACATAAATTCAAAATATTTTGTGGATTGGTATGAATTTTTTATCAACACAACTTTTTCGATGATTCTAACTTTTTTAGAAATATTTATAGCGTCTTTTTTTTACAAACCAATTTATTCATATTTACAAAATTTGAATTTATTAAATTTATTTGAAAAAAGTGTTCTTAATAAAAAAAAAAGTTACTAATAATTTTTAAAATGACATATATGATTGGTCACATAATTGTGGTTATATAGATCTTTTTTATGATATATCTTTAATTACCTAGTGTAAGAAAATTAGTTAAATTCAATTATTTTTTGATAAAAAAATATTTGATGGAATTCCGAATGAAATAGGTATTACAAGTTTTTGTATGGGCACAATAACACAAGGAGATCGGAGATCATACCAACATTAAATGAACGAGAAGATTGGAATATTCGGTTAGTAGATTTGGTAAGAACAAATTCATTAGTCAATCCCTAAAGACTTTGGTAGACTTGGTAAGAACAAGTTCATTAATTAATCCCTAAAGACTTTG
>CM023949.1:6492854-6533032 GCA_013407115.1 Glycine latifolia
TCCCTGTAGAAGGAAAAAAAAAAAATCTAGTGCCGTCGTGCGTCTTGCTTCTTGGTGTTTGCAATTGTCATGCTCAATTCCTGTGATGACATCATTGGCATCTGAAGACTGATGTGTGAAGTGTGAACACATACACGGGCCACTTTAGCCACTGGCAAAGCAATTTTCTTCTTTAGACTAAATGCATAACTTTATATATAGATTCGTAAGTAACTGTCAAGTAATTAAATTAAAAGATAATATTTATGCTCCACTTCATCTACTCGGTAATACTAGCCTAAAGAGAAATTGTATTTGAGAACTATATTTGTAAGTTGTAAACTAACATCAAACCATTTTTTTATATGTATCATATAGGTAACTTTTAGTAGAATCAATTAATCTCGAGTCGTATGAGATCATTGTGAATATAAAAAATATTTGTACAAATATATAATACAGTTACATATCAGAACTTAAAAGCTAAAATATTTGATTAAGCTGGATGAATGCCATGTTAAATAAATTATATCAAACATTTACTTGTACATGATACACTTATATATAAGATTATTCATCAATAAAATTCTTATTTCGACAACAAAAATCAAACCGTTTTGAAAAATGAGTTTATTTCTTACAATTAGACCAACTTTTGTAGTTATTATATAATTAAGATGATGAAATTATTTGAAAAGGATACATGTGATATTGATGTGAAAAAATGTGTGATGTTTCCCGTTAGGGCTGAGTCATGGCATGGCATGTTGTACATGATTCCTCCATGCTCGTCAAGTGCGGCTGGGGACTTTTGGTAGCGTTTATACTAAGGCAGGAACGGCAAGGCAGAATGTGTTGTGCAACAACTAGATTCTAATGGAATTCAAGGTCATCATCATCATCATATTGTCCTTTTATGCACTTGCCGAGGAAATTGCACCCATTCAAGTTTCAACTTTCTTAATTTCCCTACAAGGAGTAAACTAAACTATCATTATTTTAATTAATTTTAAGTATTTGTATTTGTATTTGTGTTTGTTTCAGTCAAGAAAGATTATAAGACATCAGCCTCAAAATTGTCTGTGTCTGGTTCATTTAGGTGTTTTCTTCCTATTTTTTTCTAGGCAAATTCTATACGGATATAACTTAATTAGAATCATTAGCTTGAATGATAATATTTTTAGAAATTATTTTTTCCCAAAAGCATTCTAAGGAGTTTTTACTAAATATAAGTATTTTTAAGATTCATTATCACTCAATTGAAACACTTACGTCTTATTATAATCTTGTATATTGAGCATCTTTAAGAGTTGTTATTATTCTCATTGAAACATGTCTCATCCTAATATATTTGAGCATTTGTTTTTCTTTTTAATTTTTATTCTTTTAAAATATGCTTCTTAATTTTAATTTTAAATTTAATTTGATATAATAGCTAATTTAAAGTTATCTCATGTCTCAACAAAAGAAATTAAGAGCAACATATACCTTATCATGAGGGTGGATATAACTTGAGTAAGGGACGAATCTAGAAACATATTAAAAAGGACTCATTTTTTAATATAATTGTTTAAATATTTAATTTTAAATTATAATAACTTTTAAAATATAGTTATTATTTTTACACGTAAAATTGAAAAAAGTAACATATAATTAATTTTACACTAATTATCACCTTAATTATTATAATAATTACACGAAATACAACTAGTAGTTTACACAATTTTACACCAATTAACCATAACCATAGCCATAACAATAATAATAATAATAATAATAATAATAATAATAATAATAATAATATTGAGTCTAACAGCCAAGTTTCAACTAATAATTATTTGACATCATCTTTAAGGCGAACTTACCAGTTACCAACCAATGCCTGTGCCTTAGAGCATGTTTGTTTTTCTATTTTTCTAATGTGGGCACACGTTCCAAAATGCTCAATTTTGTGAGAAGCAAAAAAATTCAGACTCTAGTAAACGTTCGTTCTATAGGCTTAATTTTAATGAAAAAACAAACATACTATTACTATAGTTCTTCAAGTCTACTCTAACTCAACTATCTATTTGAGCTTTGAAAGGCAAGTGCATGTGTTCAAACTTAAGTCCGACTTTACACAATTGAGCATGACCTTCATTGAGAAGATGCAATCTTTAATTATTTTTCTTTTTAAATAATTTAAATTAAGTATTTTTTACCTCGAAATTCTTTTTGACAATTTTTAAAAATACAAGAAACGTAAAGCATATAGTTAGTTTGTATATATTATTAAAGAAAAATATATAATATACTTAATTAAAAACAAAAAATAAGATGCAAAATGATTTTTTATTAAGCTATACTTATATATTTTGCTCCTCTTAAATTAACTTATATAACCAATGGTAAAATATACTTTAGTTATTTTATTTATTCGTTAATTATTAATAGATGGGCCCTGATGACTAATATTGGTTGGTAACAATAATTATGGGCATTAAAAACTACACTTGATATGTCTGAGTGCGCTATTCTTTCTCGTACAGAAATGTCTCTGATCCTTCGTAAAAGTGGAGTGAAAATATATAGTTGTTTATCAATAACTCATGTTTTACACACTCGTGACCAAACTTGTTTATAAGATCATCTTATGTAAAATGATAAGGACAACGTTATAAAAGTTTTAACGTGTTGAAAATTATATGTATAATTTATCTTTTGTTTACCAATATCTTAATTTCATATATATATATATATATATATATATATATGTGTGTGTGAGAAAAAAAAATTGTATACCAATAATGTAAAATTATTTTACAATATCATCTAATTATAAATTATTATATATAATAAATTTATTAATTTTTATAATAATTATCTTAAAAGTCATACTAATAATAAATTATGATTAAATTACAATATAAAATAATTATATATTATCAATGTATAGTCATTAATTTGTCTCTGTCTCTCACTATATATATATATTAATAAAGATAAATAATATGTCTTAATTTAAATAATTTAGTTCCATATTTTAAAAAAGTTATATCCGTTTATTTGTTTTGTTAACCACTACAACTAGGATATTTAGATTTTTTTTTTTTTGGAATTTTGAGGTATTCACTGAGCTTCAGTCCGTTGGATCATGTATGAGACTAAATTTTTATTCGAAACTTATTCATATTTAAAATTTTTCACTTCTCCTTAGTATTGTATTTTGTAGAAATTAAACCCACAATATCCATTTATTGTAATTAAAGGTTTAATTGCACTTTTGATTTGATTCTTAATGTATCCTAATTGTCTAATTTTAGTTCCTCCAATTTTACATATGTCAAATTGGGTCTCCTAGATAACACAGGTAGGAATGTAAATGAATCAAACTATTTGTTAACTATTCTGTCTCAATTCACAATTATCACTTTATTACTCGTTCAAACTCATTTATTTAATTAAATAAATAAATCTAAACTTGATTATTTAAATGAACCGAACCAAAACTTTGAAAACTCAACTATGAAAATAGTTTTGCCTCTTAAAAATGTTAAATTAATTACCTAGTATATATTTTTTTTTATTTCACTTATCACGTGTTAAGCTCAGTTTGCTATCAGTAGATAATTATCTGGTATTAAATATTACATTGATAAAGTTAAAAACTATTTAAGAAAAAATAATTAAGTTATAAATGAGCTAAACAAGTCAAATTTAAGTTTAATATTTCTTAATAAGTTAAGCCCAAATTTTCTATTGGACAACTCAAATAAATAAATGAGTCAAATTTGAACTATCAATTTTTTTCACAACTCAAGCTTAAGCTTCAAATTAAAAGCTTGGTTCGGCTCGACTCGTTTACACCCCTAAGCACAAATATGTAATTTTAGTCTCTTGTTCCAATTAGATTCTCAAAATACCCTAATTGTGTGATTTTAGTTTCTCTATTAACAAATTATCATTCTAGTTTATATACTCAATGTAATAGTTATTAAGGAATTAAGTTACTCCAAAATTAAATTTAAAAGAGTTATTCTTCATCCTAATCATTAATTTCTCTTGACATCTAATAATTAAGATTAATTATTTATTACAACCATTAAATTTTAAGAAAATAAATGATGAGGATCAAAAATAATTCTAAAAGAATTACTCTTGGAATAAGTTGATTCATCCTTACATAATAATAATAATAATAATAATAATAATAATAATAATTGACTTAAGAGACTCAAATTATAAATTTGTAATAAAAATAATTGACACAATTAAAAATTTGAAAACTAAAATCACACAATTATAATATTAATGGAATGAAAAATGCAATTAAACTAAATAAAAACATATTACTTTTCACTTTTTTTTTCTTTTTTTCTCTTTCTTTTTTTTCTCACAATGCACATCTATTTAATCAAATACCACTAACTTATTTTCGTCTACTCAAAATTATTTTAGTCTCTTGTAGATCCCAAGTTCAACTAAAAAAAAAAAATACACGTGCATATATGTTTTCCATCACCCAACAAGTCATGTCATGCGACTCATCACCCAACATAAAATTTATAATAACTTCATGTTGAATTAATTTAATTGAGCTAAACTCTCTTAATAAATATTCAATTGAGTATTGAGTGTATATTCAGACTTAATTTTTTATTAAAATTAAATTTAAAATAATTATTCATGTTTGAGTAGTTTTTCAAAAATTAAATAAATTCTAATATATACTACAAAAAAATGATATTTTTGTGGCGGCTAATAGAGCTCTTTCTGGCGGCTAAAAACCGCCACAAAATAAACTTCCAACGGCCTGGATTGACCGCCAGGAGAAACGGCGTCAGAAATAATTGTGGCGGTTTTAAGATGAACGCTGGTAAATTCGCCAAAAAGTTTGTGGCAGTTAAAAACCGCCACAAAGTGAGTTTTTGCTTTTTTTTTTTTGCCAAAACAAATATTTTATTTGTGTAATTAAACCCATCACACAAATTCTTAGTGACAACATATTAGACCCAAAACATCTCAACTAATATTACATTACTTGAAAAAAAACCCATAGGAATTTACAAATGATGGGTTGAAAAAAAGGAACACAAGCATTAGATAAGCTCCCCTTTTTTAAACCTTTCATAGCTTTGACTTCCCCCACAATGAAATGAATAAATGTGTACTCAACTAAAATTCTGTTCAACACCACAAGAAATGCAATAAAAGTTCTGATATTAACTTAAAAAACATCAAAAGACCACAATTCTCTCTGGCATCAAAAGTAAAATATAGCAACTCCAGTCGTATACCATAGGAAGTTTAAAGTCTGCTACCCCCTTCTACCACTCTTTCTACGTGTGCTATCCAAAGGAATGGGAGTAACATCCTCTGGAGAATCAAGAAACATTAATCAATATCAATCAATTAACATTTAACAATAAAAGCCAAACAAAATAAATCAATAAAAAAAATTGGGAAATACAATTGAATATTAAAGGAAAAACTCAGAGTAAACAAGACATTTAAGGGACAAATCAAGTGAACTAAGGTTTTCTTAAAAAGGAAAATTACCTATACTACCAATTTTCATTCCTGAACGAGCAAGGGTTCGAAGAGCTAATTGAGCACCAGGACCAGGTGTTTTGGTCTTGTTTCCACCAGTAGCGTGGAGCTTGATATGAAGAGCAGTTATGCTCAGTTCTTGCTCCAAAATAATTTGAAATGATACATCAAGCTTGACAGCTTCACAGAAAATAACATCCTACTGCTACAGCGATTTCACAGAGCAAAAACACAAACAGATTGAGCAGTGATACTGGCTAAAAAACAGGATGATCAAATTGGAATTCTATCAAATTCATGAAGAAAGCAGAAAGATACTTATGAAAGTTAACATGATTAAGAGAAGGCCACTGACCTTGCATCTGGCAGCAACATCCTGAGCTGCAAGCATTGCAACATAAGGAGATGATTCATCTTTGTCAGCTTTAATTTTCATACCACCTGAAGTTAGAAATCAAAGATTATTAGTGAAGAAAGAAAGAAAAGACTTAAACAAAAATCCATTTATTGGTGAAGAAGGTTAGCTTGTCTGTATACAAACAGATCCCCAGTATATCCACTAAAAAGAAAAGATTCAACAAACTTCATTTATCACTGATGATTTGTTTACATAAGAACACAATGACATCAGATGTGCTATGGGAAACTAGAGGAAATCACTGATGCAACAGCAGAGGGTTCACTTTGAGAAGATATGAAAGAGTATACATACATTTGTAAGTGTATATGATGACTTTACTACTATCAGATTTAAACACAACTTTGATTGAAGGCTCAATCTTGAGGTATCCTAGCAGGAAAAAGGAGAATCTCCTGTCACCAAAGAACAAAAGATAGTAAGAAATAATAATAGACAAAATTGTTTCCAAGAAAGTAACATTTTCCCAAACACACCTCAAGACTATATGTCTGGATAGAAACTCAAAAAATATTTTTATATATTCCATTACATAATTTCAAATTTCAATATATAAAATAAATAATGAAGAATTTATTAGTTAAAAAGTAAAAATCTTTTTCAACTTTCCTAACTAAAATCTAAACATGTGCATAGTAATTACTCATTAAAAAAATGACACTGCAGACTTGATTTTAGAAATTTACCTAGATTGACTCTTCAAGTGTTTTGCCAAAGCCTGAGAAAGGTGTTGCTTGATAAATCTCCTTCTAACTTTAGGACACCCTAAATCTCTTTGTTCCTTCTCATGTTTGAGAAGTACCTAATTTATCCTTTGAATTTTATTGTAAAAACTTGTTTCTTATAAAAAGGACAGGAGGTAGGAATATATATTCCTAGCTATGGATTGATCATTTTTGGTATCATATACATTTCAGTATCCAAAATTATTTTTTAATAAAAATTATTTAATAAATTCTTAATCAGTATCCCAAAGTCATTAATTAACAAGATCTAATATTTTGTAATTTATAGGGAGTTTTTATTTTTTATTTTTATACACTTAAATTTTAATTTTGCAACATATTTTTAAATTAATGTAAGAAATTTAATGTTGTTACATACTTCCAAATACGAGAGATGTACAACATAAAACTATACTTCTTTTCAATGTCTTATATCTGTCTAGTTGATAATTTAACCTTGATATAATAGATTTCATTTTTTTATAATTAATCTATTTTTATGCAAATTGGTATATTTAATTAAGCTGACAAAGAAGCTTCTGCAGGCAATATGTGGGCAAATCAAATCTGCACAAGCATAGTAATGTGGTCTAACCTGTCAGCAATAAAACTTTCACAGTAAAAGAAATCAATGCTATGTGAAACCGTGTTTTTCTTCAAGTGATAAATCATCAAAGCTGATTTCCTGCCCTATAAGAAGATGAAAATCAAATCAGCCTTACCCTCTATGGTGAGATGGACATAAAACCAGTTTTACTGGTACAGGCAGAGCAATCAGAAAATACATGCAAGTTGCAACAAATAATTAAGCACCATTAAATAGCAACAAAAGCATGTGAGCAACAACCAATGTACAACTGTTGTTGACAACTTGATAAATTGGCCTTTCATATTGGATTGCACCTTGCCATTCAAAATTCAAAGCAGAATTAATGGTGAAATTAAAATTAGTTGAAGTATTCAAACTAAAGCAAAGAAGAAATAAGACATTTCGTCAAACACCTTGCAAGCAACCTAAATTTTGCTGTGAAAAAAACACTATTACATTATTTGAGCACTATCAATTGAGAATCAGCACCACAATTGCAGATGTGTTATAGGAGTCGGCGTGTCTACTCCTCACCTTCCTTCCAAGCTGTCAAAAAAGAAATTTCATAGTTATAATTCATAGTAACCAAAGAGGCTTCAAAACAACTCGGAATACAAGCACAAAATGCAAAAACTTAATCACAACACACACATAAATTGTCTAAAATGAAGTAACCTAAGTTCTCTTACTTTTTCCCAATCTTGAAGCTTCACGATACACTCAGCGGGAGAACAACCTTTCATAGAAGCAGAGTAACAAAAAAATATGAACTAAAATCAAATAAATGAAGAAAAAACAAAGTGAGAAAAATATTGGAGAATCGCAAAATAGGATTTAAAAATTACCTTGAATGGATGCGATTTTGTATGTCAGACTGCGGAAAGAATGCAAGGACTGAACTCCAGAATGCGAGACACTGAGAATGAGAGAATGTGAGGAGTGAATCCTAGAATGTGAATGCAAATGCGAAGGGAACGCTTCAGTCGAGCACGAAGTGAAGAGAGTGAAAAAGGAATGAAAAGTTGTTGTGCAAGGAGAGAGACATCGTAATCGATAGTGAAGAAAGTGAGAAAGGAACGCGGAGAGGCAGTTGATGTGTTGAGGGACGTAATCAAACTAAAAAATACATAAGTGTTAATAAAATAAAATACTTAAAATTAAAACTGTGTATCATTTGTGGCTGTAGCCAGAAATACACATTTCTGAGGGTTTCTTCTAATCGCCAGAAAACATCCGTCAGAAAAAATATGTTTTTTTGTAATATATATATGTAAACATTCAACTTTATATGTATTTTCAGGTCTCTACTCTCCCTCATATTTAGAGTGCATTTGTTTAAACTTTTCCTAAGAATTTTTTTTAAATAAAAAATACTTATCATAGTTTTGTAGATGTTTATTTAAAATTTTCTAAAAAATCATAAGCAAAAAATATTAATAAAAAACCCGTAAAATATGTTATTATTACATAGAGCAGAGGCACTGGAGTTTACCATGGTTGCATTTTTGAATTCTTATGTTTAAACTGTTCGAGGAAGATGTACATCAAAGTGGAGTAATTATAAATTATACCTTATCACTGACCAGCAAAAAAGGCGTATATGATTATTATTATTTCTGTTCTCCAGAATTGTATAT
Organism: Glycine latifolia; assembly: GCA_013407115.1. Classification (NCBI taxonomy): domain Eukaryota; kingdom Viridiplantae; phylum Streptophyta; class Magnoliopsida; order Fabales; family Fabaceae; genus Glycine; species Glycine latifolia. The sequence continues at coordinate 6,501,732 of CM023949.1, forward strand.
GGTTAATATTTATGTTTTATGCACTGCGTGTTGGAGAACATCATGTACAAATTTATAGGTTCTTCAGACTTTCGAAAAATTATTTAGTTATATATACGGAGTATAAGTTTTTCTTTGAAGTATTAAGAATTAAAAAAAACCCACATATATTTATAAGTAGAAATGACCGTTCTTTCGATTTTTTAAATTAACTTAATTTATATTTTTTATAATTACGTTGATATTATTTTCTATTTTCTCATTATACAATGATCTTGACATATAATTTGTAAGAATAAAATTTATATTTTAAAGATTTTTTTAAATTATTATTAGTATTGTTGTGACTAAGTTATTATATTCAAATTTAAGTTAATTATATTTTATTTCAAATTATAATGTTTACTGTTTCTTTTAAATTTAAATTACACTATGTTAACTATTATTATGAGTATTTTATCTTTATATATATATTTTAAAAGAAAATATTGTTAATATTTTTTTATTAAAATTAATATAGCGATGTAAACTTGCAGAAAATTAAACTTAAACCCTTACATCAAAATGACTTAAATGCTCTTATATTAGGGTTTTTTTTAATAGCTTCTTAATCAATTTTTTTTACTATCAATATTATATTTATATTTTAACAAGACTTAAAAATAATTTTTTAAAGAAATAGTTTGAAACATTATTTTTTTAATATAATAAGACGACCAAAGATAAAATTGAAAAGTTTTCTCTAATCAACTCAGTTGGTAAAGTTACTAGACATGAATGAATTGTGAATCATATATATTTTCATTTAATTAAAAAGAAAAAATTAAAAATAAGATGTTATTGTGCAGTTAAATTAAAATTCTTAGAGATACTTTTTTTTCTATTCCAGTTCAATTAAAATTTTGAAATTTATCTTCATTCTTATCTTTATTGTTTTTACTATGCAGATAGATCAACTAGTATAGTCTATTTAAGGTGGTTTCTAGTTGTATAAAAGTTTTAAATTTTTTTAAACTAAATAGTTTTTAGCCTTTATATGAAATTTAGTTATAGTTTCTTTACTTTCAATATAAAATCATTTTTTATTTTAAAGGTTTCATATCATATTAAAATTAGTTTAAGAGAATGTTTATGTGATGATGATGACAACAACAATTATTGTAGTAACACATGTCAATAGTGATGCAAATGTTAGTGTTCATGGTTGTCATAATGATAGTAGTAGTGGTGACAATTTGTGTTTTAAAAATCATATCAAATTAATTGGGTATTGTTGAAACCTAGATCCAAGTATTATTATGATATATTTGATTTATATATATATTTTTTGAATGTTAAAAACCTAAAAAAACATTTGTATTTTTTAGATTTTAGTGTTATTAAGCTATGAATGATATTATATTTCTCTAAAGTTATTTTATATTATTTAATTATTATTATTTTGATTGATTCAATTTTTGGAATATTGATTTTGGTATTTATGTTGGTGATGTCAATGGTGATAGTGTTGCTAATATTGCCAGTGATAGTGGCTGTACCTATAATGGTTTGGTGCCGATGATGGTTTTGTGGAAGCAAGAAGAGTAATTGTGAAATGTATGGAGGGTATTTGTTATTTTTAAAATTAAAAATCAAATTTATAATATTTTTTTTGAAAAAAATGTAAATCTGTTTTAAAAATTAAATTAAAATTCATTTTAACTTCATTCCTATGAAATACATTTTATTTTAAAAATTATAATTAAAAACCAAAAATATAAAACTCGCAACCATCGTGACAGACAAAATTTAATTAGTGACTTCAAGTTCCTTTTTTCTCAAACAAAAGAAAGTGATAATTGTTAAACTGATTTCACCAGCTTTTCACGTTTTGTGTACTTTGAGTTGCAGCAACACAGAGAGACTAGAGAGTTGAGAGGGAGTGAGAGAACTTCTTGTGATTGTTATTGATGCAATGGTGTATTTATACAATAATCACAGGGACTAAAAAAATGCTTAAAAACAGACTTAAAAACAGAATTATAACTAACATCCCCCATAATTCTGATTTCTACTCAGCTCTACACAGCAGCTTGTCTCTGAGTTCTTCAAATTTTGCTTTTCTGAGAGGCTTAGTCATCAAATCTGCAAGATTATCTTCTGATCTGCAGTACATCAACTTGATCTTGCCTTTGCTCACTTTGTCCCTGATGAAGTGATATCTGGTTTCTATATGTTTGCTGTTTCCATGATTAATAGGATGCTTAGCCAAGTTTATTGCAGACTTGTTGTCAATTTGCAATGTCACAGGTTTCTTCTTTAGAATCTTCATTTCCTTTAGCAGTTTTCTCAGCCATATTCCCTGACAAGCTCCCATAGAAGCTGCTATATATTCAGCTTCATAGGTTGACAGTGCTACAGGAACCTCCTTCCTTGAGCACCAAGAGATTGGTGCCTCTCCATACTTGAAAAGATATGCAGCTGTGCTCTTTCTGTCATCATTGTCTCTCCTCCAATCTGAGTCAGTATAACCTACTAACTCAGTTTCAGTGTTGCCTTGGCCAAAGGGAAACAAAACTCCAAGATGAATTGTGCCTTTTATGTATCTTAGGATTCTTTTAGCAGCCATCAAATGAGGTGTCTTAGGAGCCTTCATGAATCTGCTAATAATGCCAACACTGTAAGCCAAATCAGGTCTTGTGTTGCACAAGTATCTTAGTGAGCCAACCATCTGCCTGAAAACTCTAGCATCAACCAATTCTCCCACATCTTTCAAACTCAATGCCAGGCCTGCTTCTGCTGGAGTAGCTGCTGCATTACATTCTTCCATCTTGAAATTCTTCAAAATATCTCCAGCATACTTTGATTGATGCATAATGATTCCAACTTCAGTTTCCTTGAACTCTATGCCAAGAAAGTATAACAAAAATCCCAAGTCTGTCATTTCGAACTCCTTCATTAGCAACTTCTTCACAGCTTCTATCTCTTTTGCTTTGCTTCCAGTCAAAAGCAAGTCATCAACATAGAGACACAAAATTGTTAGCTCATCTGCAGATTTGTGCTTCACATAAACTCCATGTTCTGAGGGGCATTTGACAAAACCAATTCCAATCAACACACTGTCAATCTTCATATTCCAAGCCCGAGGAGCTTGTTTCAATCCATACAAAGCCTTCTTCAATCTGAAAACCTTAGATTCATGACCAGTAACCTTGAATCCTGGTGGTTGATCAACATAGACCTCTTCTTCAATTGGTCCATTTAAGAATGCTGATTTTACATCAAGTTGGTACATGGACCAGCCTTTCAAACAGGCAATGGCAGCTACAACCCTTATTGTTTCAATCCTTGCAACAGGAGCAAAGATTTCTCCATAGCCAATACCCTCTTTCTGCAAGAAACCTTTAGCCACAAGTCTAGCCTTGTGCTTGATCACTTCACCACTAGGATTTCTTTTAAGCTTGTACACCCATTTTACAGCAATTGGTTTCTTCTCCTTAGGCAATGTCACAAGCTCCCAGGTTCCATTCTTCTCAATGGAATTTAATTCTTCCTCCATTGCAGTAACCCATTTAGGACTTTGTAAGGCTTCTTCACAACTGACAGGTTCAGTTCCAGCATACAGTGCAAGATGCACAAACTCACCTTCTTCAGTTATTTGCTGGTCAGAGTATATTTCAAAGTCTTTCAATATCTGTGGAGTTTGCTTAATTCTCTGATATTTTCTTGTATTACTTCCATCTGCAGAGGTCTCAGCAGCATCACCTTCACTACTCATATCACTAGAAATACCAGCAGTGATTTGAATTTTAACAGCTTTGTTTGCTGAATCTTCTCTCCATTCATAACCCTTTAATTCATCAAATACAACATCCCTGCTTATTACTACTTGATTGTTTCTTGGATCATAAAGCCTGTAGCCTCCAGTGGAGTGATATCCAAGAAAAACCATTTGCACAGCCTTGTCATCCAATTTCTGCCTGAGTTGATCAGGTACATGTCTATAGCACAGAGAACCAAAAATTCTTAGATGGGTTATGTCAGATTTGGTGTTGGACCAAACTTCTTCTGGTGTTTTATTCTTCAACCTGCCAGTAGGGCACCTGTTAAGTATATAAACTGCTGTAGAAGCAGCTTCACTCCATAGTGTGTGTGGCAGATTTTTGAATTTCAGCATGCACCTGACTATATTCATTATGGTTCTGTTTATTCTCTCAGCAGCACCATTATGTTGAGGAGTGTAGGGAGGTGTAAATTCGTGTGTTATACCTGCTTCTTCACAGAACTCAACAAATTCCCTTGAAGTGTATTCTCCACCTCCATCAGTTCTCAAGGTTTTAATATGATTTCCACATTGTTTTTCAACAGCAGCCTTATATTTCTTGAAAATACTAAACACCTCACTTTTTCTTTTAATCATGTAAATCCATGTTTTTCTACTCAAATCATCAACAAAGGTTATGAAATACCTGTTTCCACCAAGTGATTCTGTTTGTATTGGCCCACACACATCAGAGTAGATAATCTCCAATTTCTACTTTGATTTTACAGGAACAAAGCTCTTGAATGGTTTTCTTGTTTGCTTGCCTTCTAAGCAATCCTTGCATTTTTCAGTAGTTGATTTCAGTTGAGGAATTCCTCTCACCATCTCATGCATATGACTTAGATCCTTGAAATTCAGGTGACCAAGTCTGTAATGCCATAACCATTCAGTTTTGCTTGTGGTTGTAAGTAAGCAGTTGCTTTCCAACACATTGATGCCTACTTTGAAAGTCCTGTTTCTGGATAGTGGAGCCTTCAATATCAGTCTTTTCTGTTTGTCATAGACTCTTATCCTTTTGTCTAACATAGTCATTTGGTAGCCCTTTTGTGCAAGCTGACCAAGACTTAGTAAGTTGCACTCAAAACCAGAAACATAAAGCACTTCTTCTATGCAGGATTCTTTGCCATCCTTTCTTTTGATCATCACACTACCAACTCCTCCAGTGGTTAGAGTCCTTCCATCAGCAAACCTCACTTTGTTCTTCATTGATTCATCAAGACTGATAAACCAATCTTTGTGTCCTGTCATATGAGTAGAACACCCTGTGTCAAGGTACCAGTGATCATCATTCTCTCCACTGGATTTTGTTGTAACCATCAGTAAAACTGGTTCAGCATCTGAGTCTCCTTCTGCTGCAAGCTGAGCCTCATCATCTTGGTCCTTGTCTCTATACCAACACTCAGTTGAGTAATGCCCCTTCTTACCACAGCAGTAACAATTTATGTTCTTCTTGTCCTAGTTTTTCTTGCCTCCTCTACCTCTTGATCCAGAGAAACCTCCTCTCTTCTTAGTTGAACCACCATTCTTTTGATCAGATTGAAGCTTCCACCCTTCTTTAGAGTAGTTTCCCCCTCTTCCTCTTGAAACCTTGAATTTTCCTCTACCTCTCATGCCTCTATTGCTTTCTGTTGAAACATTTCTTGAATTGTTCTGAACTTGAAGTGCTTGTTCAGAAGCTTTGTCAGCTGCCCTTTCTTGAAGTCTATGTTCATGGGCTTCAAGAGAACTTTGCAATTCATCTACTGTCATGATCTCAAGATCCTTTGATTCTTCAATTGCAACCACTATGTGATCGAATTTTGGATTCAAGGTTCTGAGAATTTTTTCAATTATCATCAAATCAGTGATTTTCTCACCACAATTTTTCATGGAATTTACAAGAACCTGCATTCTGTTGAGGTAGTCTCCTATCCTTTCATTCTCCTCCATTTGTAACATCTCAAATTGCCTTCGAAGTGTTTGCAATCTGACTTTCTTGACCTTATCTGTTCCAGCATATGCTTTGTTCAGTATGTCCCAAGCTTGTTTTGCAGAACTTGCTCCTGCGATTTTCTCAAAGTGAGAATCATCCACACATTGATGAAGAATTACCAAGGCTTTGCAATCTTTCTTCTTTGACTCATTGTTTTCTTCTTTAATGCCTTTTTCAACTGTTTCCAACAAATCTTGGAAACCAAACACAACTTTCATTTGAACATGTCATCTGTCATAGTTCTTTCTTGTGAGGACAGGAAGATTTGCCGAAAAATGACCGTTGGAAGCCATGATTTCTGTAGCAAGATCCCTTCTTGATCGAACCTAAGCTCTGATACCACTGTTAAACTGATTTCACCAGCTTTTCACGTTTTGTGTACTTTGAGTTGCAGCAACACAGAGAGACTAGAGAGTTAAGAGGGAGTGAGAGAACTTCTTGTGATTGTTATTGATGCAATGGTGTATTTATACAATAACCACAGGGACTAAAAAAATGCTTAAAAACAGACTTAAAAACAGAATTATAACTAACAATAATGTTGTATTTTTCTTCTTCCCATGCTTTCTCTCATTCTATGTTTCCTTAAAGAACAAAGTTACCACTTCTTGTAAAATAGAAAAAAAGCTATTAACTGCCATTACCGTTTGGTGAGGTTCCATGCATGTCCACATTGACCTGTGATGCTGCCGACTTGAAACTTGAAAGTCAATCACGTAAATGGTTAGTCCTTGTCCCGTATTCTTGTAGTAACAGTTGCGTGCATTAATGTAACCGCTAGTAGTTGCCATTTTCTCTTTCGTTTTCTTTATCAATAACTACACTGATAAATATGAATTATACAAATGCAGAGTAACAAACTCATTATTAATAAATTGTAGTAACATAGTTTAGGTCAACTAATTATAAGAAAAATACATCATGAAACGTGTGGATCAACTGATATGGACTATTCTAACTTAACCAAAAGTGTGTGGTTTGAGTTCAGATTATACAACTAAAATATATTTGAACAGAAAATTTTGTCACCTGTAATAATTCTGTAAACAGTATTGTCTCCTACTATGAATGACACATGTGGTCTAAAGCAAAAAATTATAAAACGAATAAAAAATAGCAAATCCTTTGCCCCACACCACACGTTTATTCGGGTCCTGGCTTGACCTAACTTGTGTCTCTCGTCCCATGATGTTACATGAAAAGAGTCGAGCAAAATCAGGAATTCAACTCTGGCCCTCTGTGTTATCGTTTTGGACAAAATTTGGAGCCTTTAATTTGGACCCATACATGTTCCGTTACCATGGGTAAGGGGAAGTAGGAGATGGCGGGCCAAGCTAGCTTTAAAATTTATTTTCTATGTTTTCCTGTGTTTTAAGAAAAATAGGAATTTCTCGTATGATTAGTAATCTCAATTAAATTAAACTTAATTCTAGGACCCCTCTAGATAAATTAAAATTCATGGCACCTTAAAATCATCATTTTCAAGCACTGTACTCAAGGTTTATTAGATCTGGCTGAGTTATCAATTTGTTGAAGAGTTTTAATTAGGTTTTATGCAATTACAATTACCTATGTTATTGATGAAGTCCAGAATAGAACTCCATCTTTTTTAAGCTTAGACCGTTGAAAGGAAGTTTTTGAATTTAAAATATTATTATTTTAGATAGGAATATAACTTGTTTAACTTTAAACTGGTTATTAGTATTCTGTTTAGATATGATAATATTATTATTCTGTTTGCTATTATTATGAGATATTTGTTATACCCATCAGAGCCATGGTATCTTCCTTAAAAAATCATGGTATCCTCCATAAAAAAACATGGTATCCTCCATTAAAAATCATGGTTTCCTCCATGAATCAAAGTCATGGTTCCCTCCATGAATCAAAATCATAGTTCCCTCCATGAATTAGAATCATGTTTCTTCTGCTGTCACTAGAGTTTTTTCTTCTTCCCCAATTTATATCCAAATTATCTTTTTTTTTTCACATTCTCAATCACACATCTCCTTTTATCTTTTTAGTTATTTGCACTAATTGTGCATCTTCTTCAAGGTTCGGTCTTGTTCTTGTTCGTTGGCCTTGATTCCTTCTTCGAGGTTTGGTCTTGTTCTTGTTTGTTGGTCTTGTTCTTGTTCGTTTGCCTTGATTCCTTCTTCGAGGTTAGTTTCTGGTGTGTTTGTTTGGTTCAAACTGGATTGTTCGTTGTTTTTTCAAGTTTTGGTTCTTTGCTTCTCGTTCATCTATGGCTCTCGCACTTATGCACTCTGTTTCGCATAATTTTCCCAGCTCAGTTGCTGAAAAATTGGGCAAAAGAACCTAAATATATGCTTTTTTGGAAATTATTTACCAATTTGGGGCTCTTTGAAACTTATTTACATAAATGGTGTAGTCAAACACGCCTAATTTGGGCGTGACCCAATCCGTCTCTAATTCTGTCGCTAACACTTTTTGCGACAGAATATTCAGTCGCAAAAAGTTTTAGCGACGGAATTAGAGACGAAGTTAGCGCCTGAATTTGGCGTGTTTTAATGTTTGACGAAAATATTCTGACGGAATTAGAGACCGAATTAGAGACGGAATTCCGTCACTAACACTTTTGCGACTGAATATTCTGTCGCAAAAAGTATTAGCGACAAAATTAGAGACGGATTAAGTCACGCCCAAATTGGACGTGTTTGACTACATCATTTCTGTAAATAAGTTTCAAACAGCCCCAAATTGGTAAATAATTTCCAAAAAAGCAATATTTAAGTTCTTTAGCCTGAAAAATTGAATGTCACCTATTGTGAACTATTCTGAAGCACCTCCTGAATTTGTTGCTAACCAAAGTCGTTTCTAGAAGAATTTTGAAGAAACAATTGATAAGTTGGGCATGATAGACATTCATGTACCAACTTGAGGGAGAGTGTTGAAAGGAAGTTTTTGAATTTAAAATATTGTTATTTTAGATAGGAATACAACCTGTTTAAATTTAAACTGGTTGTTAGTATTCTGTTTAGATATGATAAAATTATTATTCTATTTGCTATTATTATGAGATATTTGTTATACCCACTTGTATAAATAAATCTCATTCATTAATGTGTGAATGAGTAAATGACCAAATGAAATTATAAATAAATGAATGAAAGATGAATTATTATTCTAATTTATCCATATCTAAATTTTAACAAAAATCACCCATTTTCCTAATAGAAAGTCTGTTTCAGGAAACTCTACCATTGAAACTTTAGATTTATTCCTTTCAGCCATCTCGGACAAATAAGGAAGAGATTACTGTTTGGGGGTTTTCCGAGAGTGAGAGAAACTTAGATATTAGACTAAATGCATAACATGCATGAGAAACTTTTCAATTTCTTTTATCAATAAATGTTAATTATTATTTTTTCTTAAAATATTAGTGAGAAATATTCGAGCCTACATCTCCTTCAATTTCATAAAAACATGAACGTTTTCTCTAATAAAGTTAGAAGTCCATTGATGGTTAATTTGTATCTATATGATTTTTTTTTTAAAAGGCTTTGTGTTTATATCTATATATATAATGTAAAAAACACCTTCGCACATAATCGCGTCTGAAATTATGTTTTATATTTATATATTTTGTCTTAAGTAATGGTTGAGAGTTTTGGATAAATTGATTGCACTAGTTAGTATTAACACAAAATATAGGTATATTGTGCTCAAAATTAGAATAATTTTTCAACATATATTTTATCCATAATAATTGTGAATAACAATTGACAGCATAAACATATTTAATTAGCTTTAGCCGTTGAAAGAGTACGTAATAGATCGAGTTTTGCTTCTTGCTGGTTCATGAGATAAGACATGGTCCTATGAAGTAGTCCTCCATTTGTACTTTTTCTTTCAATCCTATCACTAGCATAGTTTGCATAAGCTTATAAATATCCTTACACAAAGATTAATAATTAGTAGCATTAAAGATAATATCATCAATACTATAAAATGAAGAAATATTAAATATTTCCATATTTTTAATTAAGAAATTATATATATATATATATATATATATATATATTATTTTCATATTAAGTATATGATGATATTTAATATATAGTAAAAAAAAGTATATATTGTGAGTTTAATGTTTGTCATTTTTTGTGTGCTAAAAACAAGGTGTTTTTATTGTCACAAGCCACATGAGACTAATTTTGCAAGACATAAATATCATCTAAATGAGTTTTATTTTTTCTAACAATCTTCTTTATACACATTAAAAGAATTAAACCCTTGTTGATATGAATTGATATATATTATTAATGTGCAGAAGGAGTTATATATATATATATATATATATATATATATATATATATATATATATATACCAATATTTTCATACCTTATTATTTATTAAGAAAATAAATAAATAAATATAAAAATATCCTTTAATACATTTTAACTAATCTGTATAGAGAAAATAAATTATGTATTAATAATATAAAATTATTTTACATCTTCATTCAATCATAATAAATTATGTATAATAAGTTTGTTGATTTTTATGATAATAACTTCAAAAATCATATTAATAAATATTTTATAATTAAATGACAATATGTAAAATTATTTTACATTTTTAATACATAACTATTAAAAAAATTATATTATTATTCATATTTAAAATAATCTTGTATAATATATTAATTATTGCGATTTCCTCAACTGCTGAGGAGTGATGAGGAGGCTTAGCAGTCGATGAAAGTGAAACAAGTAATGCAAAGGAGCTTCAAAGGGGTGACAAATGTATCACCTATGATATGCTAATCTAGTAATCTAAACATGAAATAGATAGCAAGATGAATGGTACCAATCGTGACATTAATGAACAATGTCGTGAACCACCTAATTTATTTCATTATATATCTCCAACATTGTTCTATGAGAAGGATATATGATTCAAGAACATAATGCTATGTTTTAATTGGTGGAGGGAGTTTCCAACTCACGTTTTGAGAGTGATTTTTAGGAGGGAAAAAATGATTTTTTTTTTCTTTCTTTTTCTTTCTAATCAAGCGTGACCTTACTTTCAAAGCCCACCCTTTCTTACAATGACAAAAGACAGGCTTGTTCATTTACACGTGTCTCACTCTTACACCACTTAAATGTTAAATCACAAATACATGAATGCATGTTATTCAAAGCTCTATATTAAATTGATTAAACATTTTGTTTCGAGATATATTTCCTTTAAATTAAACAAGTTAGTTATTGCTTGATACTTACCGATGGCAATCACAAAACACTAAAATTTTATGTAATGGTCTATATAATATATAATAATTTATCAAGGGAAATTTACTTCTTTTTTTTTAAGTCAAGGGAAATTTACTTGAGACTCGCTATATGTTATTGATGCAATAAAATGTTAAAGGAGTATTTTTTTTTCTTCTTTGAAAATATAGTAATTTTTATTTTATTTTTAGTTTCTATATTCAATAAAACGTTAAGGAGTATTTTTAATATATCTACCTGAAAAATTGTTAGTTTGACAAGTCAGAATATGAATATGAGTGTAACTATAATTTGGAAGAGAATAAGCTTTATATGTCTAAAAAAATATTTGAAAAAAAAAACTACGGAACTATATTTTACAAGATTTAAATTTTGGTACACAGGAAAAGTTAGAGAAAAGAGGATGGAGATTCTTTGTAGTCAAAGTGAGAATAAAAATAAAATCTTAATACTCAATTTTTATAAAATTAAAGAAGAAAAATAGCCAATAGATCTTGACTGTGTGATTGAATGTATGGATCTTGACTGCAGGCAACCTAGGCTTCAGAAAAAAATGTGAGTATTATTGTTATTAGAAAAAAGTCACCTATAGTGATACACAAAAAGTGTCATTATAGGTATAATATATGTAGGTATAAACCTATTTTGACATATACTCAATTTTAGAGTAAATTTTGAGTGAGATTCAACAACATAACTTGTTTTAGTATAGCCAATGCCTACACTATTAAAATTGTGGGAATAGACTTGTTAACATATCCCAACATATATTGTTTGTCACTATAATCTATACCTAAATTATGAAAAATATTTTAATTCATTTAAGTATTATATAAAAATTTAAAAAAATCACAAATAATTAAAATAAATTTGATTAATAAAGTCATAACTTAAATAAATATATTATACATATCTATTTAATTACCCATATAAAAAATAGTCATCCATTCATAACAAAAATAAAAATCCTTGAATTAAATTACATTTGAGATATAATTAAAAACAAGGAGAATATTACAGACAAAGCACTCACAAAAATATGTCCTTCCTGCATTAACAATCAACATCAATATCAACACACTACTAGAGAATTTGGCTTTTACGACACCTTTTCGAAGTCGATTTCCCAAAAATCGTAGTTGAAATGGGTACCGTGACATTTTGGTAAATAAAACAAACAATTCAAACACGATTATTTTAAAACCGTAGTTGTTTAATTACTTCGAAATCGGTTGGTCATGAGACCGTCGTTGATTAACTACTAAAAAGGAAATAAGACGAACATTTCAACGACGGTCTTACCTTAACCCATCGTGTTTTAGGTGTCTTTAAACACGGTCACACAACCGTCTTTGAAATGTGACTTATAATTACCAAAACGATAACGTTTTAATCCATTTTGTTTTGCTTACCCATACGCGTGATTTTCCTTTTTGCAGAGACGCTCATATGTGCCAGCCTCCCTCCTATATGAAAGCATCTTCTCCGTCACGATTTTGGGAACGATGTGTCTTTGTTTTGTGGTGTCTCCGTGACTCCCTCATTGTCTTGCATTCAAAGGTAAATCCCTAACCCATAACAGTTGCATGCATTGACGCGCATTGTGCTCTCAGAATCGCAAGTAAGAAAATGGTTGAAATGACAGTCCATGACTGATTTGGCTGATCATTTTGTGTTACCTTCAGTCTATTTCAATCGTGTACTAAAGAAGGCTGAAATCTAGAGATTTTCCAATACCAATCGAACTGCAAGGTGAATATTTAATTATTTAATGCCTTTGGTCATGTTACAGGTTAAGTAATTATCTTTTCCATAATTCATAAGTTCCAATATGCAAAACAGTTCTTAATAATGGCCTTCTGTTTTTATGCTTCTGAGTTTTGTTTATGAATAACAAAGTCAACAAACTTGTTTAATGCTATCTTGTTAAATGCAGAAAGTTTATTATTGATTTGCTTTGCCTAGCTTAAAGTATTGTCTAATGTGACCTAATAAGTGGCCATTTGAACTACATTTTCTATTTCTTCTCTTAACATTAGTACAAGGGAGAAACTGATAACACAAAGCAAAACATATAGCCTTGAGAGTGTCCATGTCCCAGAAACCTCGAGGTGGCTAGTTTTGCTTCCCATCTCATTTCCCCCACTCTAGTTTTGCTTCCCCATCTCATTCCAGTACTCTAGTTTAATCACCTTCCAACTCTGCAATCATAGTATAACTATTTAAAAATATAGCATCTAAATAATTTTCCTACACCAGTAAAGATACTTTATAGGTATGTTGTGTTGTCAGATAGCATAAGTAAACCCCCAAACAGATCTTGAGAATACTTTATAGAACTGGGATTAGTGAAATAGAGTACTAGAATTATGAGAGGGTAAATTGATTGTAACATAAGCCTAATATACAAAATGAAAACTAATTAAATAAGAACTCTCATATGTTTTTCTCCAAAATAAAGTACCACTAGCCAAATATACAAAATTAAAAAAAAAACTCTATGGAGCAAAAAATTCATTGAAAAGTTTCTCAATTTGGCAGGTAAGAAGTAACAATCATGATTTTTAATAGGAACAACATGAGTAAAGAAAAGAATAAGACTAATTAAATATCAATCTACATGCTCGAGGTCAAGTCAAATGTTTGCGGCATATGATCACATCGCTTGTGGCATATACATGATATACATATACATTTAAAAGAATTGATCCACTATCGAGCTAACCTATTTATTGACTATCGAGCTAACATGAATCTTTTGGACTAACACAGAAATCCTTACTTATCTAACATACTGGATTGAAAGTATCGCTACACAAATGAAAACGAACCGTGTTTGGATAGCTATTAATCAAAATCGGTTAGCTATCAGAACCGTAGTAGAATAGGAGAATTTTTTTTTTTTGAAAACCGCTTAATCAAAGACGGTTCCATCAATAGAACCGTAGTGGATATGACACTATTCAAACATGGTTGGTATCATAACCGTAGTTGAAATAACGTTTTCAAAGTCGGTCTCTTGACCGTAGTGAAAATATGCATCTTTTCAATGACGTTTATATCTACGATAGTCGTATGACCATCATTGTAATGCGCCCAGAACCGTAGTAGATTGACCCTCTTGTAGTAGTGACAATACCTTTAATCCAAGTTAATTGGGGTCAACGATAGATGAATTTAATGATAGATATAAAGAAGTTGAAAAAAAATGAAAGGGGATGGGAAGAAAAAGGGGAAATAAGACAAAAGAAAATAAAATAAGATAAAAGAAAAGAATGGTGAAAGAATAATGGGGAAAGAAAAGGAAAAGAACTAAAAATGAATCATATGAAACATGTAGATAATGATGGTTTAACTCTCCATCAAACTTATAAGTTTTATTCATTCCGTTCTAAGACACACCGTCTATCAATCTGCCCCTCCTCTTTGTATTGTAACATCAATCACAAATTAATAAAGGAACAAGTCTTTGTACATCAGAGAATAGTCAGAAAACTTGCAGCAACATTGCTGACAAAGTATGGTTTTTCCTGCGTCTAAAATCTTAGAGAAAATAAATTTGAAATCACTAAGAATTTGGAGACATAGGTAGAAAGCAACATGAATCAGAAGGTAGTTTTGGAAAACAGTAGAAGATCTATACCAACAACCACTACAACTCCAACCTAAAAGAGTGAGCCCAGGAGTTAACTACAAGCACTAATCTCAATGAAAATCCACTATTACTGAAGGAATAAGTAAAACAGGCTATTAATAAGTCTCGCAAAAGTATAGCTACTACAAGACTACATTTAATTAAAATTCTAAGTTGTGATTGTACATAACTATAAAAACTTATCACTTTCTTATCAAAGTAACACAATTTAAAAGATGAGCTCTGGTCACTAAGCTTTGAACTCTTCCTAGCATTCCTAGTAAAAACAAAAAAATAATAATGAATATATTAAAGTTAGTTTAAATATATAGGTAAAAAGTGAGAATACAAATGTGAGAGAAAGAAAGAGATGAGAAAAAAGGGAACAAAAACACCTTAGGACAGGGCACATGACATGTTCTCTCCAAAGACCCCCAAGATGTGATTTTCATCTTTCTCCATTGCATTAACACACCTGTGTCATTTCTCTCCTTCCACATCTAACTGTAATTAGAGCACATTTTAATTAAAACAAGAAATCTATACCTTTGAAGGTAACAGTTTAAAAAATAAAGATAAATAGCGTACTTCACCTGAAGATAAAGGAAAAAGTAATGAAAAATCATTCCCTACAAACTGTGAAATTTTACAATGTAACACTAATGATACATAAGCTTCAGAATGACATAAGGCAAACATAATTACATAAGCAAGCTTTCTTTTGCAGCATACCTACTAAATACTAATGCAAAATGAAGATATCATAGAAGCATGTCAGCGATAGATTTTAACACTACTTATTTTAACAAGGAGGACTCACCACTTCTCAGGAATTAGATTATCTCCAATCCCAGATACCAGGAGATAAAATCTAAAGTTCCAAATGTAGCTCCTATGTTTCCCTTCCAGTGGTTGGAACTAAAAATTTGGCAATAGAACAATGTATTTAACATTTAAATTATTATTATTTATTTTATTCAAATATAAAGTGGAATAAAAATAGAATCAAATTATAGTTCTAAACTAGAGGAAAGCTTAAGATGTATAGGATCAAAAAATGGAAAAAATGAACTTATTCAATCATTTATGATTTTAATGGTGACTTCTGGTTCTATATCCCTTGATTATGGAAAGAGCATATATAACAGTAAGGGCTCTATAATATATAGCAGTAGGTGTTGGAGGTAAGAGGTTTGAGGGAGAGAGTTTAGTGTTGGGTGCTTGAAATATTACACCAAGAAGCATCAGATGTGGAATGTTCAACAGTGTTATCTCCAGTTTAGGGAAAATCCTAGTGATATAAGAAACTATTGGACTTCCAATATGAATCCATATAACCATTCAGTAATTTATTGGGTTTGTATGTGAACATATTAATATTAAATATATATTGTTAAATATATTCAATAGTAGGTGGTTAACAAAAGTTATGAGGGGAAAAGGTCGACACTGACCCCTGCATTGCTTTTCATTCATACAAAAATGCATGATTCAACTAAAACTTACATGAAAAAACAGAAAACTGCATTGAATGTTAATTAACAATTTCAATGAATAAATTCTAAATTGGTGAGAGTGTGTGAAAGAAAAGCCATGCCCTATTGGACAGATGGTACCCTTTAATTAATACCTAGTGATCTCTTGATACTTGTAGCTCCCAATCAAATACAGTATCATGATTTGCCCAAGCTGGCCACCCTGCAGGTGCCTCATGTGCTGCCATATCAACAAAAAAAATGTGAGTCAAGGGAAACAAAATCCAAGTACGACTTTGTCCAATGAAATTGGTGCTATGCTCTTTTCAGAAACAAGCCTTACAGTGGAGAGATTTAAATTGAGCACCTCAACAGTTTCATGGTAAGTAGAATCCTGCCTCAGTCTTCTGCTCAACCAAAACTGTATTCACGGAAAAATAATGAAACTCCAATGCCTAATCATTATATGCAAAAGCCTAAATCCTGTTGTATATATAAGAACTTTATATAGACAGAAAAGAACATCAACTAACTAGCAATGCAAGAAAGACTAAAAATACATCATGATTCATGTTGTAGTAAGAGGCACATGTGGCAGTCCAAGGGATTGATTCTTCATGTCAAGGCTTTTAAGTTGGGAGTTGGGACAAAGAGCAGAAAATTGGAGAATGTCCTCAACAAGACATACAACAGAAATAGATAATTGGCGATAAAAAAGAAGCGAATATTGCCCCAAACAAATTTAAGTGGTTTTCGTTTTCTTATTAAAACTGTGTACTTGAGATGAGAATGGAAAATTATAGTTTAGTACTGACAAGGCACTTGTTTTCTTATTTTGTAGAGACTTTGGATCAACCGATGGCAACTTCAAAAAAATCACTAAGACCTATGTCAGTAAACAATACAAATTATAGTATGAAGAACTAAGTTTGTACCAAAACCATAGATAGAGGAAGGAAATCTTAGCATATTTTAATATAAGATAAACATTTGAAGAACTAAGTCTGTACCAGAAAAGGAAAAATTCAATAAAATACAAGTAAAATTATGATAAAATTATTGAGAGCATAATATAGAAAATTTTATGAAGAGCTAGATATGGAAATATGTTTTTAGTCTTGAAACTTATAACAATTATGGAAATGTTACATTCCCATGAGGAATGTAATTTCAAACTGTGAAACAAATAGTCCTTAGAGAATATTTTAGTCTTGAGGATATTTTTTTCACAGGTAATCTTTTTTTAGTCTTGAGATATTTTTTTCTAGGAATGCAAATAAAAATGTGTTTGGTTAATTATTATAATTGATTGAGATTATTTTTAATATTCCAATGTGTTTGGTTGAGTTATTTTTAAATGAGAATATAAATTATAATTATTGAATTTTTCTTATTAAAAAACTCTCGTTACATCCCTCGTCCGTTCCCCATCAAGATATTTGAAAGATGGACAAGAATTGCATATTAAAAAAGGAACATTGGAGGGAAAGGAAAAATCATCATAAAATGTAGGAATGAAATTGACAGTAAATCAAATTGCAAGAATATTAATTAGGCAAGAACAAAATTTGTGGGGTTGAAAAAAATTTAAGCATGTATCATGAAGGAACAATATAAAAATAGTGGAGTAGTGGTTAGTAGAAGAGTATATATGGATTTGTACTCATTAAGAGATATTACTGTTCCATGGGAATAACTTTTTCCTACCTCTTCTGTCGAAACTAAATATCGGTAGAATCTGAGATTATGTCTTTCCTGGGAATAAAATACACCAAGATTAATTTTTTCATGACATTATAACAAATGTGAGATAATTTATTCTGAAACAAACTTCCCCTAAGTCTTTGGAAAAGTATGGAGCGAAAAACTGGAATTTGGGGGTGGGTGGGAATAGTAACAGCCAACCCAAACCCATGCAGCAGAGTTCGGACTACGAACTCGATCCACGCAAAGACCAAGAAGCGAGGCCCACGTTGAGAGCACATCCACAGTTGACAGTTGTTGCAGTTGTTAATTGCTAATTGACGACCCATGAGCTCCGATCTGCTGTGACCTTCAATGGATTCACAAAACTGGAAACACTCTCTCCTCTTCCTCACTTTCCTCCTCGCAATTCTCCACCTCACGCATAACCATTTCTCCCACAAGCTCTTCCTCGGCAACGAAACGGTGCGCGTCAAGAAGAACCCCGACCTCCCCCTCCGTTTCCGTTCCGACGGTACCTTCAAGATCCTCCAGGTCTCTCTCTCTCTCTCTCTCTTCATTTGCTTTCATTTTTTAACTCTTTGAAAATCCTTCCATGTCCACGTGGCAGGTGGCTGATATGCACTACGGCACTGGAACCAGCGTGACACGGTGCAGGGACGTGATGGCCTCCGAGTTCGAGTTTTGTTCCGATCTTAACACCACTCGTTTTTTAAAGCGTATCATTCAATCTGAGAATCCTGATTTTGTTGCCTTTACTGGTACTTCATTAATTAATTTCCTTCTATTTTTTTACATTGAGGGTTAAAGTAGCATGGTAGTATTAATTTGCTTTCTTACCAAAAATAAAAAGGTAGCGTAAATATATCTTAAACAATTCTTGGTCAGACTCAGGTCCCTTTCTCTTCCCCGATGAACCGGAGGTTAAGACAAAAAAAAGGTGTGAAAAATGTTACTGTTATATTGCACTTGTAATAAATTTTGATAGCTTGTATTTGTAACGGTAATCTGGTGCGTATTATCTATATAAAAATATTTACCTATTTGGGTAATGTTTGTTCAAAGAACTACCGGAGTAGTAGTTGTTTGTTTTGGTAAATCATTTTTGTTCACTGGGATGATAGTATTGTTATTGAGAACCATGGGATCTTTGTTATTGTTATTGATATTGATTTGGACTATCTGGAACATGACCAGATGATGATATAGTGTAGAAATAGGTTCTAGGTTCTAGGCTTTAGCTTAGGATATATTCCAAACCATAGGATTTCGTTTTATTGGTAGGAATTGGAGGCATGTGGTTTACAGTAATTCATGCACTCTGCTCAACCAACTGGCCCCTTGACAAACCATAGGGTTTATAGACATTGATGTGCGATTTAAATATTTGATTACTTTGGTTTTAGTCATTTCTGTACAGGGCTACAGGCTTCTCTTTCTAAATGTGTTCAGCAACAGCAGGATTTAAACATTCTGACTGAAAATAAATCTCCCTCCTTACTTCTCCTTAGTGGAAATGAATCAATGATTACCTTATCTCCATTCAATATCTTAGATGGCTGAACTAAACCGTGTCGGCTCCATAGGTTGTTTTTTTTTAATTTTTAATGCTTAGTTGCCAACTTGCCATGTAGCATCATAGTCATTCCCAAGCTTGGATAAAGGATGAGGGTTGTATTAGACACTCAGCAGCCTATGTTAAACTTGTCTATATATCTATCATGGATCATTCACGCAAAAGTTTGGTCTAACCAAACCGAATGATATCATGTGATTCATGTACTTAAATAAATAAGCGTGGTTGGACGAGAATAATATTAAGATGGGTGATCTCTTAGGAAGTCTTCATGTTGTACCTCTTTACCTAGTGGGATGAGCCTTTTGTTGTTCTTTTGTTAGTTGCCATATGTTACTCAACAGGACATTTTGTTTTATTAATACTGAACTATTTCCAGTGAGTGTGTGTTGTGTTGTGTTTTTTTTTCTTTTTCTTTTTCTTGTGCTTACTGCCTAATTAACATGGATTCAGTTCTTGCAATTAGGAGATAATATTTTCGGATCAAGTTCACCCGATGCTGCAGAATCTCTGTTTAGAGCCTTTGGCCCTGTTATGGAATCAGGACTTCCTTGGGCAGCAGTGTTGGGAAACCATGACCAAGAATCAACTATGGATCGTGAAGAGTTAATGTCTTTAATCTCTCTTATGGATTATTCAGTCTCACAAATCAATCCATCAGATGATGATCTCATTAATCCTTCTATAGGTGGTGTGATGACTAAAATTGATGGCTTTGGGAATTATAACCTAAGAGTGTATGGTGCCCCAGGGTCCATGCTGGCAAACAGCACTGTTTTGAATCTTTTCTTTCTTGATAGTGGAGATAGGTCTGTTTATCAGGGAATTCGAACTTATGGATGGATCAAGGAGTCTCAACTTAATTGGCTTCGTTGTGTTTCTCAAGAATTCCAGGTAACAACAAACTTATCTTCACTTAAGAGTTGTGCTCACTCATCATACATTTAAGAGTTGCTAAACATGAAACTAATGTTTTTGATGATTATAAAATATGAAGAGACTAAGTGTTATCTACTTATCGTCATATACTTCAATTTTGACATGCTTCTTACCGGTGATTGTCCTTATTGACTTATATTTCTGAGTTATTTTCTACAAACAAATACAATCTTCATAATTTTCTCCTTTTCTTGGTAGTGATTTATACTTTTTCTACAAGTATATTTTCTATGGGAAGTGTGACAGAATATTGTGTATCATGATAAGTTTTAGCTTTGCTATATAGTATTTATTTAATTGTATTGCTGAAAAGTTGCCCAACAGGAATAGAACATAGTGACATGTGGGCAAAGTATTATGTATAGTACACATGCACTATCAGACAGTAGGTGGAAAAAATGATAGTCGGCCTTCAGAAAGTTAGAAAATAACTCAGGCATGTCAGATAAGGAAGCAATTTCTGTCTTGAAGTAACTTTTGATGTGCTTCACACCAAGGTTCATAAATGTATGAAATCATACTATAGCATGCTCAGGAGGGACATAAATCTTCTTTCTATGGTTTTAGCTCTTTAGTAATGAACATCAACTGAGTCTTTCAATAGTTAACTGTGTTTGACTAGAAATTGTAATAACTATTACAGAAAAGAATATATAGGGGCAGGACAGACAGTATTGGTTACAATAAGTTTAATTTTTTTTCCCACTTCTGTTTTGGCTTTTAGTTTTACCCTGTATCCTCGTAACCTAACTCCTTAAAATTAATTAACACTTAACCTAAAAAAGGTTGAATGCTGTGAGAAAAATGTTAGTCCTTTTAGCAGAACAGTATTATTTATTTCTTATGCAATCATGCACTTCTGTCATTCATAGGACACGGCCTTTCTTTTCCCTTGAGGGAGCTTTCCCAGTTGTAGACCCCATTAACATCTTGCAGTTCACACACTCTAACAGGGACAAAAGCAGGATCCTCTTCACCCTACTGATGCAATTTCCACAACGAAACCCCCAGCACTTACATTTTTTCACATCCCAATCCCAGAAATTCCACAGCTGTTCTACAAAGAGATCATAGGGCAGTTTCAAGAGGCTGTGGCTTGTTCGCGAGTGAACTCGGGGGTCTTGCAGGCCTTTGTCTCCATGGGAGATGTGAAGGCTGTGTTCATAGGCCACGACCACACCAACGACTTTTGTGGAAACTTGGATGGCATATGGTTTTGTTATGGTGGTGGCTTCGGATACCATGGCTATGGGAAAGCAGGGTGGCCAAGAAGAGCAAGGATTATACTTGCTGAACTTCAGAAGGGAAAGAAGTCCTGGATGGACTTGCAGAGAATCGTGACTTGGAAACGCCTTGATGATGAGAAGATGAGCAAGATTGATGAACAAATCCTATGGCAGTCTAGATGACAATGCTACTATTACTTCGCTGTTAAACTTACACACACGGCATGATGCATGTTATATCTGTGTTGTTCACTGTATTAGTATTAATGCAGTATTTTTTTTACATCTTTTTGTTCATTACTATTCTGTATTCCTCTTGCAATTATGCTTTAATATCGTGCTAAACACTCATTGATTTGTTAGTGACTGTCAGAGTCTGTAAATTGTATCATTCCACGAACTTGGAAACTAAATATCTTATTTGATCAACGGGTGATTGGATCAAATGGTACATACTTGATTTTCTTTAAATGAAGTCCTACGTTCGATCTTTATATATGGGAAAAATTCCAGTCTGGACTCTGGAAGTGTTTATTCCATCGTACTGTAGAAATTCCTAGTTCAAACAGAATTGTGATTTTGACCCAAAAGAAAATCTTAGTTTGAGATCATTTAAATTGTTCGTTGTGCTTCTAATATATTTGGTCAATAATGCTTCTGCTTGTGCTGTAGAGAAGTGAAGACAGCCATATTCCACTCGAGTTCCAAAATCGATCCTTGTCTTCCCTTTCGTTAGTGATATGTATTTTAAAGCTATGTTTAGGTTGAGAGAATGGAAAGAGAGAGAAAGGAAAGCGAAACTACTAATCCCCGAACTCAATTTATGTAGAAAGTATCATGATATTCATTACATGCAAATGGAAGTTGTCTAATCTTAGCTTACCATTATACTTGCATGACTTAGTTTTAAATAAGGGTTCCCTATTAGTAAGCAATTCTTAATCGCATCATAAATTCTAACCATGTACACTGATTGGCTGTTTGAAATTAAGAAAGCTTTCCCACACCCTAAACTGCTTCTCGTTAAAAAAAATTTTAAAAATCAGTACGTTTATTTTCCTTCAAAAACTTCCCTATGTTAAGCTGCAAACACTGCAATTAATAATGAGTTGCATTTGTCTTTGTTTTTTTTATCAGGTTACATAAAATTTTGTAAACTTAATTTACTTGATATTAACTCATTGAAGAATTTTGAATTATTTAAATTTTTTAATGAATAAACTAATTTAATTAACATTTTCTCCTAGAATATTCTTTATTCAATGTGACAAAATTTTATTCAGAGTTTTATTTATAGTTAATTTTTTTACAATAATATTTAAAATATGCAACAATTAGAAAAAGTAATATTTAAGTGGTATTTTACTATTTTAAGACCAATCCGTAACGCCAATCCGTACTTAAATAAATGGCCCAAGCTGATCTTCCTATTATAAGTACAGTGCTCTAACCAACTGAATTATTAAACCATTTATGTTAAATACTAATTAATGTTACTATATATAACATTACAAATTTTAATGCATATTTAATACATAATAATTTTTATCTAATAATATTTTTTTTACATAAATAAATTTCTAAAGTATATGAATCTATGATTTTATAAAATTAAAATTTATAATGTACATGAAACTAATATTTTTTATTCAAACCTATAATTTTTAATTAAACCATGATTTTTATTTTAAATTTATTTTTATAAAAATTATTATATTTTATAATTAAACCATTATTTTATCTAATAATGTATATTTTTTTATCTAATAATGCATATTTTATAACAATAAATTTAAAATAAAAATCATGGTTTAATTAAAAATCATAGGTTTGAATAAAAAATATTAGGTTCATATATATTAGAAATTTTAATTTTATAAAATTATAGGTTCATATACTTTAAAAATTTATATATGTAAAAAGTTATATTATTTGATAAAAATTAATTGTTATAAAAATTATGTAAATTTATGTGTATTAAATATGTATTAAAATTTATAATGTTATATATAGCAACATTAATTAGTTTTTAACATAAAAGGTCTAGTAACTCAGTTGGTTAAAGTACTGTACTTGTAATCGGAAGGTCACAAGCTCGACATTAATCGGAAGGTCACAGTGCGATTCTTCAAGGTATTACATTGTGCAGCACAATTATTCAAGGTATTACATTATACATGCTGGATGTATTGAAAAAAGTGCTGGTGTAGGAAGCAGGCCCCTTTTCTTTGTTTGGTTGTGACATTAACTAGACGTAAGATGAGCAAGAGAATTGGGCCAAAGCCCACTTCTGCCCCAATATCAATATTACTCATTGGCAATTGGAAAAACCGTTAGGAAGATAATTTGAATTTGTGAAGAAACCAACAACAACAACAACAAAAATGGCGGCAACTAGTGACGAAGAAATGGAGTCACTACTCTCCGCGTTCGATCAGATCTACGAGGTATTATTCGAATTCGATGCAAACACTTGCTATTATTATTATCAATGTTCTATAATCATCAACGCTTAACCCTAACACATTGATTTTTTCTTTGTTCGTTTCTTCAATTTTGCGTTAATTTTTGCTCAGGATGCGAAGAGCGGCATTTCGGAGATGCAGTTGCTGCAATCCAACTACAACGCAGAGTTTAAGATGCGTGAATCGCTCCAAATCTCTAGCAACGCCCTCAAAAGAGGTTCGTTATACATAATACACAAATTAAAATTTTCGCGTGCCGTATATTTTGTAGCTGAATTCGGTTGCAGAAAATGACCGGTTGGCAAAACTGTACTCGGAGTCCTTGAAGAATCTTGCGGATCAGGTACTTTGATTACGAAATTTTGCGACCTTAATTGTGACCGCAATTTAAATTTAGATATAGTTCTTTAGATGTTTTTAGTATTGTTTTCTAATCAGAATTAGAGTTTTATCTCAGCGCGATAACGGTTTGCATCAAAGATTAATGCAAGTGAAATTTCAATTCTAACTTGAGAATAGTGTGAAAAGTACTTAAGCAACTCTCTATGATCTATCTAAGTTTTGTCTTTTATTTTAAATTTAAAATTAACTGATGATGTGACGTGCAGCTTGACTATCGTACAAAATGCCTGAATTTGAAAGAAGAATTGGAAAGAGCGAACAATGAAGTTTTGCTTAAAGAACACGTGAGTTGCTTTCAGGATTTTGAATATATCTGCTGTGAGATTTGATTTGATTACGAAAGAGAATATTACCAACGCGGTGTGGATGATATGTTATGGTTTTTGAGCAGAGACATAGGAAGGATGTGGAATTGCTTAAGCGAGAATATGAACAAAAAATTGTGTGTTTAGAAGCTCAAGTTAAGTGAGTATTGATTATTTAGTAAACATTGAGTAAATAGTCAGATTAATTTTTGAAAGATTTATTAGTCCTTGAAGGATAAAGATTACATATATGGTATCTATATATGCATTCAGAATGTCTTTCCATGTTGAAATCTCATGCAATAAACAAATTGCAATTGTTAGATGAAGATCAAATGACTCAAATTTCGTATACATGTTTTAAGTCCAATTTATCCAAATAAAATATGAATGATTTGATCTTCATCCATTGATTCTGATTTACTGACTTCACGAATGAGAGAAAAGTTGACTTCAAATGGAGAAGTTGTAAAGCAAACTAGCATTTTAGATCCTACGAATGAGAAAACAAACATGTTTAATTGTCTTAATCAAATTATTCATGGAGATTCTGAGATTCATGACATCATTGACATGGGGGTTAATTTGACTGAAGAAATGCACATTTAGGGACTTTAGGTTTAATTTTCATCGTTCAGACTAGTATGAACTTTGAAGCACTAATCTAATTTTTTACTCGGAAAAATATGTCAATCACTGAACTGAAGTTTTGTTCTGTTGATGGTCATGGGGCTGACCTTATGTCAGGGAATCTGTACACGAGAAAGCAACATATGAAGCAACCATAAACCAACTCCATGGAGATTTAGCAGCACATAAAAGTCATATGCAGGTTCTAGCAATGAGGTTGGACCAAATCCATGATGAAGTGGAATCAAAATGTGAGGCACTTTGTTTACCGCTAAAAGCATGGATTTTCTTTGCCTTAAGGGTTGTGATATATCCATATGTTGGTCAAATGGTCTGAAGTTTTATTTGCTTTTGCTTACTATTATCTGACAGATAATTCTGAGGTTCAGGACTTGAGGGTATGTCTTGCGGTCGAGCAGGAAGAGAAAAATGATTTGAACAGAAAAATCCAAAATCTGGAAAAGGAATGTAAGACTCTGATTTTATTCCCATGTCATGTCTCTATTCCTTCCCAAAACCAGTTTATTTATTGTTATATTTTGAGCATTTTGGTCTTATACATGTTACCTAAAAATAAGTGGGAAGCTTTTTTTTTTTTTTTGTGTGTGTGTACCCTGCAGTGCTGATTTGTCAAACAAAATTGGTTGACCAGCAGCAGGAAATGACCTCAAATTGGCATGTGGAAACACTTAAGCAGAAAATAATGAAACTGAGGAAGGAAAACGAGGTCCTCAAAAGAAAGTTCTCTCACTCGCAAGAGAGTAAGTAATGTAGGAAAAACTCAAACTAACAATAGCAGCTTTGGGTTAACAAGGATAAAGTATATGTATAATGGGGTACCATATACTTTCTAAGCAATGAGATCAAGCCTTTCTCTATCAGTGTTTGACGATGTATAGGGAAATCAAATCATTAACTATTTGTTTTTGAGCTCAACTCAACTTGGCCTAGAGCCAATACGATTATTATATAAAGGTGGTAGCAAATTTTAGTTTAATTACAAGCAATATGATTGCTTGCAAGGGTTAGAAATATGAAACAAATATATTTTAATTCTTATGGTACAAGCAATATGATTGATTGCACTTTAGGTTTGGTGAAAAACTCCTTTTACCAAAGTATTTTTTATTAAACGTGCAAGTTTTTACATTTTACAAATGAAAAATATCTACTAAACAACAATTCTAGTTTGAGAAACATGCAAGTCTTTATAAGATAAAAGTCTAAATGTGTATAATTCGTTTTCTCGCTTATTGTGCATAATAAATAAGATAAAGGAAAATTATGGGTGAACATTATACACCACTTGACACTAAGAGAAATCAAGAGATAAAAAGATAGAGTAGTGTAGCTATCAGAAGTAATATAATATAATACGATAGGAACAGAAATGATTAATGTTAATAGGATGCTTTGTAACATGTAGAAAGATGTTCATATATTATTATTCTATGAGAAATTATATTACTTTTGCTAATAAGGACTTCTTTGCTTAATAAAATGTTTTGCCTTTTATTTTAATTAATATTTGTAAAATAATATTTTCTTTAGAATAAACTCTTTGAATATTGTTAAATATATCAAATATGAATATTATATTAATTTAATTATAACATTTAACTAGTCAATGAAATTTTAAATGAGTTATTGTTTTAGAGGACATGTGATAAGTTGAGTTACGTACGTATGTAATACTTGTTAAAAGGTTTCTGTTTTCATGTGCATTATTATAAAAAAAAATTCTTATTAAACAATTTTATCAAATTTGTGAAACCTAATTGTAAGAGAGGGGATAATCATTTTCACAATAAAAATATTTTTTTCTCTTTAATTCATGATAGAATATGTTATAATATGTATCTACTTGATTATATCGATTGAGCTGTCTTCCAATTTTTTTCATGTACAGCAAATTTATATAGTTTGTTTTATAACAAAAAGATAAAAAAAAACATTAATGTTATAGGAAAATATATAATAATACAAAAATGGTTATAAGTTTTTTTAATGAATAACATAATTGATAAAATATTACCTTTAATCCAATATACCTTGATTTTCACAGTAACTTTTCAACATTACTGGGAGAAAGCATAGTCCATATATCACATCAAGCAAAATTACCCTATGATCGATGTTTGACAAATGACACGACCCATGATGTGAAATTTCTGAACAAAACTTACAAAAACATTTCCGGAATATGATGGTCGATGTTCAGGGTGTGTCACGACCCAAAGCAGCACACCCAAAAAAGTGTCATCTTAATGGGTGTCAAAAGCTGAGGCCCAAAGCCCAGAAAAATAAGGATCATGAGGTCTACAGTGGATCGGACCATTGGCTTCACCTTCACCACGGGATATGGAAGAAAAATAAGGATAATGATAATAAAAAAAGGAAAGAAATACTCAACATGTATCTACAATTTCATTTTTCTCTTTCTTCATGGAAGTGCTTTTATTTTCCCTTTCAGCAATATTTTATGTTTTGTTTTAACCTGTGTACCAAAGATTACATTGCAAACTTAAAAGAGATTAGTTTGAGTGGAGCAAGACAATGTCTCGCATATATCATATCGCAGGTTTGAAATTTTGCTCGTCTGTTTGAGATAAGGTAAAATTACTTCAATAAAATGTTTTTATGTTCAGAGATTTTTCTTATCTTGAACTGGAACGTCATTTCTTCTCCCTAAATTTCAGTAATTAAAATAGAAAAAAAGTTGCATTACATTACATTGATCAAAATGATTATGCTTATTACAATCGAATTGCTTTTAGTCACATAAAAATACAAAATTTTAACAATTATTCAAAAAATTAATAGTTGATATATTACTTGCATATAGACAATAAAATATGAATGGGTTAAAATTAATTCTTTATTTGTATTAATAATTAATATGTTTCATTTTTCTTTTTTAAAGTAATGATTTACTTTTTAGGAGTTGGATTCCATGTCTCAATTGCATTAATTTTTTTCAAGTTAAATTAATCCTTTACACTCTGACTAATTATGTTTTAAGGTCCCAAGTACTATGGGGGTAAGGTTTATTTATAATTAAATGTTTATAAAATTAAATATGTGCTGTTAATCATGTGTCATAAGATAGCAACATGCATGAGAATGCATCAGAAACAAAGTCTAATAATTCATTATATATCTTGCCTTTTGTGATAACTTATCTTTATTATTAACACAAGCAGACAAGTAGAAGGTTATATTTTCTAAAAATTTTAAAAAATTCTTATCTATCAGTCAGTTCCCTTTCATTTCCCCACTTAAGCAAGCCTTCAAGCATAACATATATGACTTGAATTAATTAACATCTGATACATATGGGAAAGTGGTGAAATATTGTGGATAGAAAATTATGTGTATTGATTGAATCGCTGTAGTTAGGTTGATCTATGCTCAGGAGTTGGCTTACATGAGTTCAAAAATTGCAGTTTCTTTTCTCCTAAATAAAACCAAAATGATGAAATTTTATCACATAAATTGTAGAAAACACACACATTCTTGCCTAGTTAGAATGCCATCTTAAAAGAGGTAGACACAAATTTTATCACATAAAATCCTATCACAATTTATTTAAAAACTTACTAACTATTAAATTAAAAAATAAATCACATGTTTAATTAATTATTTTTATGACATGATTATCTATCCTCTATTATTCAACTATAGGAGAAAGAGAATCTAAACCCACCGTGCCCATCCATTCGAATAGACGACGACGACAACAATAACAGTTGTCATCGTCACTGTTGTGTCGATGTATTTAAGCGCTGCAAAAAACGTACGTTCGGAGACAGACATAGCAGATTTAATTACGAACAATCACTGAAACCATGATTTATGTTCACTCTTCTTTTTAGCATTAACTACGCACAATTATGTGGCTTAAAATTAATGCACGTGGCAATGTAATTGCTCACTTATACGTGTTGTTAATTAAGCAAAAAGCATTATCGATGGAAATTAATTAACACCAAAGTTAACCAACCAACCTTAAAATTTCCCCTACTTTCACAGTCAAAGTGTGAGAAAGTGGTGAGAATGAATAAAGAAAGAAGAAATTTAGAAGATCAAGCAAAGTGACATTCCTTCATTCATTCCTACCAAAAAAGAATAAACAAAGTTCCATATGAAAGGGTGTTAAAGCAACCCATGCATGCCCACCAACTAAGCTGCAATGATGACACTAAGAGTGGAAGTGGAGTCTTTTTAAAGGTGACAAAAAAGCTTGTATCATTAAATTCAATATCATCTCTTGTTTGTTAAATTTTCAATGCAAATCAGAAGGTAGACAGCATGATTCATATTATACATATTCAAATATTTCCTCCCTTCATCAACAACCCTAGTAGTTGGTTTAATGACAAAGATGGTTTTCTTCTCTTTTTTTTTACAAGAAAATAAAATATATTATTATAAGAAGTAAAAAGAACACTCTAATTCATATACAAATGTTCCTTTTTTTGGGTGAATTGAGATATTTTTCGTCCAAAGGCTAGAAACTTATACTTAGAATTATTAAAATTTATTTAAGGGATCAATTTTTTATGGTTTAAATCATAAGTATTTTTCATTATAATATTATTTGAGTTAAATAAAATTAATATAGATGATGAAGTTCCCCCAAAGTATTTAATCAACACATGTATATCTAAAATTTGAATCCGAGATCATAAACATCAGCTTTTTTCAAACAAATGATCTCGAAATCCTGAAGACATATACAAATGTTTAACAAAAGCAAACAAGGACACTCACACGGTCACACCAATTTGAAAACTCAAAAGAAGAAGGTTGATTTATTTTAAATAAAATATTGAGTCGATTTTTTTAATTAACAATAAACTTAACAGTAATTTTTGTTGTTGTAATTGACTGATATGAATTGACATTAATTGCAGTGTAAGTGGTGAATACGAGGGAAAAAAATAAATAAATATTTGGCCTGAAGGAATGTAGTAGTTAGTAGTAGTAGTAGTAGGTTGGTTAAAGATGACGATAGGAGCAAAAAGTGTGAAAGTAGAATCTAGTCCTATATCTGTTGAGAGAAGTGATGGGTTTAGCACTGCACAGAGAATCCATGTTGAGAGAGAACTTGAAAAGTCGAGCCACAAATAAGGAGAGGGAGGGTTTGGTGTCGGGCACGCCTAGCCTTCTCTTCTCTTCTCTTCAAACTTGTTTGTTTCTTCATGCATACAACAGTACCTCATAGCTTAGTGGGCGGTGAACATTGGCTTCATTCCCTTTGGCGTTTTCCCATGCTCCCCCAACTCACACCTTATTCTCTCTTCTCTTCTCTCATACATTCATACTCTCCAAAATATAATGTGCATGCAGTGATCTTTCGGGTATTAGCACTCAATTCTATGCACACCATAAACCTTCCTCTTTCCCCCTTTGTACCCATTCTTTGATTTTAAGTGCGTAGATATTGTGCATGCGTGTTGTATATGATAGAGATGAGATAGAGAAGGAAGATACATACAAATTATCTTAAAATATATTAATGACATAGTTTACGAAACACACTCATAATAAAAAAAAATAAGTATGTGTATGCTGTACACACATTTGTATTTTAATGAGTGTATCAGGAAATTATGACGAGAGATTCTCTTAAAGCACATCAATAGTTTAGCTTCTCAATACATTCATACTAAAAAAAAATGTGTATGTATGTTAACAAATTTCAATTGCAATTTACTCCTGGAACTTCAATCATTATGTTCTATTGTATAACTTAAAATCAAATTAATCTTAAAAATATAACTTAATGATTTTTAAAGATTATAATTTAATAAAAAATAATTTTAATAAACTTAAATACATGACGTAATTACTTGTACAATTTTTTTAATATACAGGACCAATCAAAAAATTTCAAAGATTAAATTATTACAAGTTTAAGATTCAAGAAT
>CM023949.1:6533042-6550769 GCA_013407115.1 Glycine latifolia
CAAAATAATTAGTTATCCTTCATATATAATTGTAATTATATACTATAGTATAGAGAATATATTAAAGACATCAAAATATGTATAAAGATACGAAAAGCTTTTTCCTGATTTGATCCTCCATCCAAAATAATTAGTTATCCTTCATATATAATTGTAATTATATACTATAGTATAGAGAATATATTAAAGACATCAAAATATGTATAAAGATACGAAAAGCTTTTTCCTGATTTGATCCTCCATCCAATGATTTAAATAATTACATGCCATTTCTCATTACTGAATAAAGCGGGGTTCAAAAAAAGGTGTAAAAGGGGAATTGAAGCTTTTTGACCATAATAGTGGTGTGTATACCATCAACTTTATGTTGTTAATCTCACATAATATTGTGGCTGCTAAGCTTTTGCCTCGAAGTTATTATATTGCGTATATAAAAGTGCTGTTTGTTGATCAGGTCCATAACGACTCAAATCCATCTTTTTTTTCTTTTCTAGGCTAAGACTACACTAGACTTTATGAGGGGCATTTTATTTTTGAATTCATTGAATTGCTACTGACCAGATTGGGAGACTTCAAAATAACAGTATCTAAACTCCGAGGCACAATGAATTGTTCTTTTCAACCTATACGCTCTTTCCCCTTAAAGGGAATTGCATACCTTTGCCACAGAGCCAGTTTGTGACTATGCCTAACACATTATGAAAACCAATTGCATATTATGAAAGAGCTTCCTTTCCTACACACCTTACCCATTTTAGCATGAAAATAGAAAAGGCATATTAGCATGAGCAAAAAGAGGAAGGGGGTTTATAAAATTGTGCCCCCTCTCACTCACCTTTTTTACTTGGTGTCAATTTTATTGATTGAAAAATACAAGAAACATAGATACAAATAGAGCATATGTTTGGAACACAATGGGAATTGGAGTAGTGTAGAATTTTATATACACAAATGGAACTGATCTAGAGTTAAATTTCTAAGTTCAATTCAAATTATATTTGTATGTAGGATCTAACATCTGAAAATAAAACTACTTACAAATGCCACATATATATTACTTTGAAATAATAATTTTATATATTTTCAATGAAATTTAGTATTTACTAGTTCTTGATAGTGGCCCTTCAATACCTCCTCGGAGATCACTTTTCATTCTCATGATGATAATATATTATTGGCCAGTCCCTTCTTATAACAATGACTTTTATTCCACCAATAATGATGGCTATGATGTATCCACCAGCTGCACCTAAAGGAGCATCATTTCAAGAGTATGAAAAAGATGACCGAAAATATAAGTCTTAAATAATTTATTTTTTTTTTGTTGAAAGGTTTGAAATTTATCATTATTTTAATTATATAAATGTTTCTTCTAAAATTATTTATGTATGCTTCACAAGAAAGTGATGGTGATAACAATAGTAATTTATTATGATAATTTTAGACGTGTGTGCCTCTCCATCGATCCAGTACGGTAGAATAAATCAGGCTATACCAAGCTGAATCAAAAGCATTATGTAATTTTATGAAATTATATATATAGGATGAACCATTAAGTAGTTTATTTTTGTTACAATCATTAAGTAGTTTTCAAGAACTACATTTTAAGAGCATAAATAGTTTTTTGTTTTAGACAAGAGTATATATAAATAGTTGAGGTTAGAGATAAACAAATGATTTTTATAAGAAAATAAAATTGAATTCTTTTTTATAAAGTTAAGATTTGAAGGAAAACTCTAATATGAAAATTTATAAACAATTAAAATTTAAAATATTAAAAAAGAATAAAAATACATATTTAATAATGGTGAAGTCTTTTTAGGTGAGGATGTTATAGATGTGAAGTATTAACTATCTTTAGTGAGACATTTTATCTGAATTATATTCTTTTCATACACAAAATTTGAACTCAAGATTTCAATTAAGAAATTTGAGCCTAATTTCAATTGAACTAATGACATATTGGTTAATAATGGGATGAAGTTACTTAATTAACTGTTACAAGAGGCAAAGAAATAAAATAAGATATGCTCTCAAGTTCAAAAGTAATAAAATTTCAAATTTCTAGCAAAGAGGTAAATGATTCTAATAATAGAAAAAATTCCAAACATGACTATTAAAATTAATAGGACTTTATCTAGGATCAAACTCTAGTTCTTTGCTCAATTTAAAATGCAAAACAGGCTTTCAAAGCTGTTACGTAAACTTAACGCTATGCATGATTTACATGGTTGGAAGAAAGGCATAAAACTGTAAGCAGCAACATGATTGAGTAAGAGTAAGAATGGACAAAAGGGAGAGACAAATTGAAAACTACATCAACTCTCAATTGTTGTCGATGTCACCCGAAACAGTCCCAGATGCACGGGGCAGGGTTTCAGTGATGACTTGAAATAGTTCGAGACATTCATTTGTACAATTGCTTACATATTCTTATTCTCTCTGTCGTATTGATATATTGAATTGAATTGAAGTGAATAATATATACGGAATCTTTCAGAGATTTCATTCTCATCCTCTATACACTTTTTCTCTTGTATTGTATGCCCCACTTTCCTTTTACAATTTTGGATTGAGATGAAAGAAAGTTGCAATCGTTTGTTTCTGGTACATAATATATACAATAGGCTTTGGAAATGATGATTTCGTATACGTTCTCCTAAATTAGTACTTGTCACGTAAGAGTTACAGATGGTACTATATATTTCTTTTAATACAAGCGTCAATTAATATTGTATTTTAGTCTTTTAGAATTCGAGGGTTTATTAATATACAACCTTGCTGGAATCATATTTTTATATACACATGTGTCTACCATGGACTTCAGTTCCTTAATTTAATTTTAAAAAGAAAGAAAAGAAAAAGGTTAATTATGGCTCCAATTAATGGCCTTATAAATTTTAGAGACATTCGAGCAATATGCACGTACGGTGAACACGACGGCTTAAAAGCTTAGCAATGATCACCAGTTAAATGTATTAATTAAAGTCAAAAACATAATGGTTGTAAATAACTTTTGATGTATTTTTGTTATATGTTACAAGAATAACTAACTAGGATTAAGCCCTTCTAAAACTAAAGTGTTGATATGTGTTTTTGAATCTTTGATATAGGGTGTTTACATAAGTATTAGTGTGAGAATGATGGTTAACTCTAAAAAATCGGACCATTATATTACAGAATTACATATGTTTTATTTGAACTTTTATTAATATTTTAAATGTTAAAAATCTATAAATGGCATTTTACTTTAAATTTTAGTGTTTTAAAGTTAATATATTATTATTATTATTATTAAAAGAATTTCGATCATTTATAATTCAACTATATAATTGAATCAATAAACTTTGAACAAGTATTTTAATCGATTCAATAACTAATCTAATTTTAAAACATGAAATTAATTTTCTCATATCACACTAATGTAATATTAATTGTGTAGAAATAACAAATAGTATATCAATTATTATTTGTTATTTCTTGTTTTTAATATGAAAGGCTAGCTAGGAGATTGGAGCGAGGGCACCATGATCATAACACCATTATTTGCCTTTTGTCACGTAGTTGAATATGGAATAACCGAGATACATAAATATAAATATAGATAATATACATAATAGAATTTGATGTATAAAAAAATAGGGTGGTGTAAATATATTTTTCCTTTTCAAAAATAATTTAATTACAATATTCTCATAATATAATATTTTTTCAACAACATTTAATAACATATTTCCTTATTTGATGAACTTTAATTTTTATAATAATTATGTTAAAATTATTTAATAATCATTACATAATATATTATTGTATCATGTTAGAGTGATATATATATATATATATATATATATATATATATATATATATGAAAGAATTATCGAAATAAATATATACCATATAACTATATATATGTAAATAGTTAATGATTACATGATTACTCATCATATTTTAAAAGTCAAAGTTCAAATAAAAATACTTATGATTTTATTTTTTAAGTGCATACATGTGTGCACATATACACATGTATGCATGTTTGTCTCTTTTTACAAAAATTCATTTCAAACTTTTACTTCTGTTAATTATTATTTTTTATAAAATATTCTTAATTACTAACTCTGATCCTTTTTATAAATAAGTGTAATGTATTTTTACAATACACTTCTTATTTATAAAAAAAGATCAAATATAGTAATTTACAGTTTTTGTAAAACATTTTTTCCTACATTTCACATTTATTGCACATGAAAGACAAAAAAAACATGAAAACAAATAGTACTTATTGGTGCTACATTAATTTTTTTGTCTTTATTTATGTTTCAAAATGGAACTTCATCAAAATAAGAACCTTTGCCTCCAAAATTTTGTTTAAAGTTATTGGTGCTACAAAAGTTGAATTTAATTAGTTTCTACCTTAGGTGACATATACTTATCCGTCCAATCCGGTGTTATTTAGCATGGAGTGGTAGATCAAATACAAAGGATGCATGAGACAATTAAAAAATTGAGGAACAAATGGTGCAACTAATGCAGAATCATGACCAACAAAAAAAAAAGCATATTTATCAACAAAATGAGCAAATTTGTTAGCAAAAGAACCAAATGAAATTGATATTAAAGCACTTCAAGATTATAAGTTTCACATGCCAAATCCTACTACATGACTTGGACGGTCGTTCATTACATGTTTATTTTTTATTTTATCAATTTCATAGTTATACTAGATGTATTTTTTTTAATTATGAATATGCACTTTTATCATACATTTTGTTTTGGTACATTTTATAAGTATTGAAGTTTAACATTATTATACATTTTGTTTATGGATAAGTTATTGGGTTTCAATGTTATTAAGAATTTTATTTATTGTTTATAATTATTCAGCAGGTTGAAAATTTATTAATTAAAAAAAATTCAACATAATGTAATTTAGCAATAAAAAAGGCGACTACTTTTGTTTTTTATAAAAAATTATTATAATTATTTATTTACTTCAACGACCGAAATATTTCATTGTATAGACACCAACACAGTGATAAGCAATATTTTCTAAAATTACTATTAAAAATTTCGTTTATGCATTCCAAGCCATGGTTGTCCTTTTTCTCTGTCAACTACATAATCGATAGCTACACTCTACCCACATTCACATAAATCACTAACAAAATCAAAAGAAAATACACAAAAAGCCAAGATATGGATCAATTCGAACCTTCAACTATTTAGCCACTCGGTGTTTAGCCTATTTTAAAGCCAACCTTGTATTTGGTTATATGATATGCAAACATAAATATATATCCGACACCAACATTTATGATAATATATATTATAATATAACATATACACAAATACTAAGCATGTAATTTAATAATATAAGATGTATATTGCTTTTTGCGGTTCAATGAGTCACTCACTTAATCAACCAATAATTTTGAGATCCAACACTTTGACCAAGTCAATAATTAATTGTTCTGATTTTTAATCCACTGTCTAACACTATTAAATTGGTGGCTTCTTCTTATTCGGTCTCTACAAATCTCATTTATATGATTTGGAGGCAAAACAGGCGATGTTTTACATAATAATGCAGAAAATTGTGGCCAAAAGGTTTATATATATATATATATATATATATATATATATATATATATAATGAGAAAGTGTGTATGTGATGTTTTGTTAACTAAGTATAGCACTCTTTGGGCCCTAACTATAATATTCTTTATATGAAGGATGATAATATGAAACTCACCTTTGATCGAATCTTAGTGCATGTTTGTATCACCGATGCGTTGGCTCCCACCTATGTTTTCAAAAGCATCCCCTTTATTACTTATGCGGTAAAACGACATGGAAATTCAAGCTACCGAAATTACAACGGCAACACAAACATGCTACTATTACTCATTACCATCCCTAAGTGATAAGTATTGTTCTTTTTTTTTTTTTTTTACAACGTAAGCTTTGAGTGGTATGAGAAGTATTAACAATATATTCTTTAACCTACTCCTTTTAACAAGTACAATTAATAGTAGTCATTCACATGCCTTATACTTCAATAAGTTTGGGTGGGAGTTATTCTTTGACCTTAACTAGCTAATATATTCATCCTTGTTGTTGGGTGCAACCTCGATCTCCTATAAATTGATTATAAAAGTCACAGGCTGTATATGTTCCTGGAATTTATTAAAACCTAGCACTAGTACAATATTTACTTGTTAATTTCAGACATAACATATATATGACCAAGCTAAGT
Organism: Glycine latifolia; assembly: GCA_013407115.1. Classification (NCBI taxonomy): domain Eukaryota; kingdom Viridiplantae; phylum Streptophyta; class Magnoliopsida; order Fabales; family Fabaceae; genus Glycine; species Glycine latifolia. The sequence goes on from CM023949.1 coordinate 6,539,296, forward strand.
GGCCACGAGATATAGTGTGTTTGCGGGTGCAATTGTTATGCAGGTCTCCCCTTAAAATCACATCAAATAGACTCATTTACATGAAAGTTGTGATTTTTCGATCATGCAGAGCGTGGATAGAAAATGTATACGAGCATTGGATAATCGTAACCAAACACACATAATCTAAAGGGCAAATGAGAAAAAGAAAACAAAACCAAAAAGAGCAAATTGATTGTATTTATGCACACGGTAAGGGCACGCTCAATCGGTAGCAAGGTTGGTCAATGCGAGTGATTGGTCTATTCCAAAACCAGCATTCATTGAACACAAACGTATTATTTCTGAAGAATCTGGTGCATATAGTCTCACGATTTTTTATTTATCTTTTAGAAAAGTCTATTTTCATACCAGTAAAGGCACATGCAGAGTTTGTTTTGTTCTGAGTAGTCTCTGACCTATTTTGGTACCTTATATAGACGCATAGCTAGACTTATTTGTTTTGTTCTGTTTCTCTTATATCCCAATTTAATGCTTAAATTACTAACCCCTCACCTCTGTCAATTTGTCTATCAATCATGTTATGCCCACACAACTGAGCCTAGAGAAAGCTTTTTTTGTACATCAAATTATATATCAGAACACTGCTCTGCATATGCGGACACATACTTGCGTGTGACCATCTTTGTGCTACAAATTTTCTTTATATAACTGTCAGACCAAAAGGTTGCAAAAGGGTTACCCCGAAAGAGAATAAAATCCCTAAGCCTTGTGTTCAGTCGTTTCAATATATATATAAACAGTATATATAAAAACTATATACTGATGTTCGAATTCATAATCAATAAATAATAGAGATACAATTTTATTCTTATACAAAGACTCTCTCTAAATATCTATCTATATATATATACTAACCAATATTTTTGTCCTGTTTCTAGAAATTTGTAAAATAAATTATTGGTTAGATTTTTATTATTTTGAAAAAAAAGTTTATTTTTATTTGTTTCTTATAAATATAGTACGAACAACTGGTGGGAATGTAATTTTAACATGACAGAGATTATAAAGCAGTAACGCAGGAAAAAAAAGGAGGGAGCAGATTCTTAAAACCAACCTGCCACTTGTATTTGTAAGAATTAACATAAATAAATTGTATAAACACCATGAAAGTTTTGTGAATGCTCGTGACCATCAAGGACGAGAGAAATAAAATGATGGCTAAAGTAATGTGAAAAGTCTTTTGGTGTAACGAAATTATTTTTGCATGAAAGTTTGGGATTTAAAGCCTATTGAGTGCTTCCAAATAGCTTGCAATGATATTACAAGAAAAATGTTCATAAAATTAATATTTTTTTTTATTTGGATTTAACTGAGATTTAATCATAAAAAGTTGTGTATATTTGGTTGCAGGAAGATTAGTTTGACCAATTAAAATTTGTAGCAGCAAAACCGGAATATATAGTTGCTTGGTTAGTAGCGACTAAATTGGTTTTGGGGTCCTGTTGCGTTTTGACTTCATGATTGAAGTTGGGTCTGTTGGGGTCCTGTGTGTGTATGTGTATATATATATATATATATATATATATATATAAGCCTCATGCCCTAGGAATTGAATATTCCTATTTTTGTTTGGTTGTTGAGCTGTGAAGTCCTTCCCACCAATACTTTGCTTACTGACTCGTCAGGAGTCTCAAATTAATTCATATGAAGTCATGATTTTACGATTTTTGGTAAAAACAAAAACAAATTATTTAAAACACTTTAAGAATAAAAAATAAAATAAACATATTTTATAGGGATTAAAATAGAATTTTATTTATAGGAACAAAAATAAAAAAAATAAACTATAAGGGAAAAATATATTTAAATCTAATTTTGATAAATAATTATAAACTATTGAAAACTTTTGAGTTAATTAAGAAGCAAATCAACGGGTTTGAAATTAAATATATGTAATTTTTGTTCACCATTCACCCAATAATAATTTACCAGGCTCAGATGATTGAAAAAAAAACTCGTTTTCCACATGTTTTCATTTTAATAACTTAATCTTTCATAAATTTATATATATGATTTGGTTAATATTTTATGTACATGTTGTTTTTCTCTCTATCTCCTTCCATCACTTCACCTATTTTATCATATATTTATCTCTTTTGGTCCTATTTTATATATGTCACCCTTTTTACAAAAATGTTTACGCGTACATTTAGCATTTCTCATTAGGCATATGGCTAATGACGCAATGGAAACCAACTCAAACATATATATCCACTACAATATATTCCATCATCCAGTTGACAAACTCGATTGAAGAAATCTATATGTAATCATGATACAACAGTGTGGAAACATGGATGAGCTGAACACTAGATTTTACTGCTCATAATATTGATGGTAACTCTCATGATAAAATTAATAAGAATTCCCACTTCTTTTTACTCAATTCCCGAAATATAACTTATATATCAGTCGGACAAGTTTACTTCATCTCAATTGATTTTAAAAAGAAAACAAGGTTGGTTTTGGTGGATTGTTGGGGGAGAATAGTCCAAACTGTGTAAGCATTCTGCGTGGTCTTACACTTGCTGGCTATTTTGCATGATTAACGGCTTTGCAAAATGACTTATATATCAATTCAGTTTCAGAGAGATGAGCTAGCTACATCCTTAACTCAATTCATTTTTCCACAAGTATATGCTCTTAATTATTATATAGTATTAATTAGCAAATTTGGGCTGATAACAATATCAGTTTCATAATTAAATTTCAACTCTCTTCCAGTTCCAGCTAGTATTGCAGGCTTGCAGCCGTCACACATGGCAGCAAATGCGATGACAATATCCTTTTTAAGGATCTGATCTGTTTTTCTTTGCTTGTTCTTCTTTATGCTAAAAAAAAAATCAAAAGTTCTGCATTTTGGATGGTACATAAAGAATATGTACAAGGCTTGAAAAGTAACTACATACCCTGTTTTCTAAAATTATTTAAATTAGATTTTTTTTCTTTGATTCCACTTTAATTGGCTCCCCCATTCTATATTCCGATGGCATCCAAATAATACCCAAATGTACAACCAGACATTAAAATATGGGTGATTTGAAGCATATGATATTATCCATTAACAAAAAAATCTTATTTTGATAGTTTTACTTTATATCAAAAGATATAGAGTAGAGACAATAGGCAAAGAGGAAAGTATATCTTCGACCATTTAGCTGTGTATATCTCACCAAGAAATTAGAAATCTCTATTCTGTCTATTCTTATTTATGGACAACTTTTCGAATTAATTACCCTCACTTTTCTTATTTAAGTATTTAATTTTAATAAAAGGGGTGTATATAAAAGAGAAAGGAAGAGATCCATGACATTTTTGTGGGAATTAGTGAACAAAGAGAGAGTGGCGCAATGATGATTAGGTTTGTCATCGTTTTGCATGCAATATAGAAAGATGAGTTAGAGAAAAGAGAAAAGAAGGGAACATATATACGTTCATAACTTTCCCTTTTCTGTTTTATGGTTCACTTTCTTTGCTTTACGGTCACCCACTTTAATCAGTCTCTTAGAATTCAGTAACAAAAGCTTCCTCCTCTTTTTTACTTTACCCCAGCTTTTACTCTTCATTGATTTGTCTTAGGGGCGGAGCCAGGTTTCACTTTAAGTAGTATTAGATTTTAAGTAATATCAAATTTTAATTTTAGGCTGTGTCAAATTTTATTTTTAATTCTAATTAATTATATAAGTATATATAATTAATTATTAAAAAAAAAATTCGTCATTCAATTATTACAAATTTTATTTTTTGGTAGTACTAAGTTGATTGCTATCTAAATATGGCTCGATCACTGTCTGTTTCTATACTACAACCACTGTTTGCAATTAAACTTTAATCTTATTATTTGAATTGTAAACATGCGAGACTATTTAATAGAATTTATTTAAAACTCGACATCCCCATTGCCCAAATTAATCAAACTTAAATATTTTTCTAAAATTTTATTTTCTTTATAAATTAAACATGACAGACTAGCGAGGGATAGCTAGTTAGGTCTCCCACGGTGGGAGAGAGCTTAAAAATAATTTTAGTATATTGAATATGAATTTTACTTAATACTGCATAAATAACACCTTAACATTCCTCTCATAACATGCTAGTACAATTTGTCCTATGTGATGTGACACTTACTCAGCACATGTGTACATCCTAAGGGTTTCTTTTAGTTTGGTATAGGAAAAGAAAATAAATAAATAATTGAATCAAAATAAAGCACAAAAATGTGTGTCTCATTATTTTACAATTTATTTCTCTTATTTTTTGTTATTTTTCTTTATAAACAAATTGGAGAAAGATGAATTTGGGTACAATCAAAATCCTCAATAAATGAAACAATTATTAGATGGTTTCAGGAGATTCGACCAATAATCATGTGACACATATAATATTATTACTAATGTATGTCACATAATTATTGGTTGATGTCATAGATGATACGGTGATTATGAACCACTTAATAATTTCTCAAATAAATGAATAAGAATATTTATATTTTGATAATCAAAAGTTTTAAACACTCAATCAAGAATTCTTTTTTTCTCTATCTCTCTTACATTACATCATCAATCAAATTATTTATTTCTCACTTATCTCTTCCTTTCTCTCTAAAGGTGTATACAAGTCCATGATTATCTAAGAAACGTTTTACAATAAAGATTATCATGTAATGCCCATTTCTAAAGGAAAGTGTGATAGCATTAATTAACATAATGAACTATTGGGCTATCTTTGAATCTAGAAGTAGTACAAAATTTAAATTGAATTATTGGTTTGTTAGAGTTGTATGTTTTGCTCTACTCTATAAGGAGTAAAGACCTACTAAGTTTAGTAAGTAATTTGGGTCAAAATGGGCTGAACTTGGCAACCTTTTTCAAGTTCCAGCTCCATGATTTTCTGCATTGAACCTTCAGCTTGTTGTGTTAGAACTAACATGGATGGAACATATGATTAACTTGTCTTTTTATAGGACAAATAAAAAATACAATGTATTACTTAAGATAATATTTTCTGTACTTTAAGTGACAAAAGTCACCTACAATAGATAAATTGTTAGGCTATAGACTATTGTAAGAATGAAAAGAATAATGGATAACAACTGATTGCCTCTCTTATTCATTCTGTGCTGATATTTAAAGGGAAAAATATAAATGAAAGTTGTTGTACATGTGACCAATCATGGCTAGTTAACAGATTTTCTAGAAGGTTTGTTATAACATAATTTATTTGACGAGGCAAAGAGAATATTGAAATATTCTCTATGCCTTTTTTTCCTTTTCCTTGTGTAGTGGTTATACGTAATCACTGAGGTGGATTGGCTTCCTGATGGTCTTCTTGCGTCTGGTGGTATGACCTGTATTACCCATGCTACTAATATCTCCCTCACCTGGAAAAATAACCTTGTCTGCAAAGCTATAAGAGTTTCGCAGATCTTCCAACTGTTCCCAGCTAGTGTATTCTAGGGACAACCCCGACCATTTAACCAGAACCAATTTGGTCGAAGGAGAAGTGGAGTGGTCCCATTTCTAGTCTAGGACAATAAGTGGTTCAATAAATGGGTTGTTGTCAGAATTGGTGGAAGGAAGCGAGGTCGGAGTACTGGGTAATGGTCCTTGATGAAGCTTCAAAACTGAAATATGAAATACCAGATGAATCTTAGAAGAAGGGGACAATTTTAGGCGATAAGCCACTTTTCCAATGCGTTCCTCGATCAAGAAAGAGCCATAATAACGTTTGGATAGTTTGTTGTAGGTCGATGTAAGAGATGTTTGGCAGTAAGGACGGAGTTTGACATACGCCCATTCACCGACAAAGTCTGCGGTGTTGACAACTTAAGCTTTGAGAAGTCTGCGGTGCAATGTTGAATGTATGGCAACCCGTGTTGACAACAAAGTGTATGTTGCTTCCACCTGAGAGGAACCGTGAATGTAACGGGGAATGGATGGTGGTGGTTTGTCGTAAGTTACTTCAAAAGGCGAAAGATTGGTATTAGAATGAATAGAGGTGTTGTATGACCATTCCGCCAAAGCAAGGAACTTGGACCATTGTGCTGACCTATCATGGACGAACGAACAAAGATATTGTTCGAGCACAAGGTTCATGACTTTCGTCTGGCCATCGATCTGCGGATGATAGAAGGTGCTCATGCGGAGTTTTGTTCCACTCGGACGGAATAATTCTCGCCAAAAAGCACTGATAAACAAAGGGTCCCTGTCCGACACCAAGCTTCGCGAGAAACTGTGAAGTTTGCAGACCATATCCATAAATAATAAGGCTACTTTGTAAGCAGTGTACTTGGAAGGCAAAGCACCAAAATGGGCACCTTTCAAAAATCGATCAACCACAACGAGAGTAACACTGAATCCATTGGAGGCTAGTGATGAAGTCCAGAGATAGGTCCTCCCAAACAGATGACGGGTGGTCAACAGTTGGAGCAAACCCGATTTTTTATTTCATACTTCATCTGTTGGCACGTTATGCACTGCAAGATAAACTTTCTGACATCGGATCGTATTTGGGGCCAAATAAAATTGTCTTGAAGATGGTGAAATGTTTTAGCGACGCCCATGTGGCCACCCAGGGGGGATTTATGAAATTCTTCTAGCAGTAAAGTGATGAATTGGTGGTTATGTGGTAACCAAATCTTTCCTTGAAGAAACAACATGTTATGAATGGTAAAATCAGGATGATTTCCTGGATGGTGTTGGACCTAGTGGATAAGCTCCTTGTACACATTGTCATCATGAAGAGCCTTGCGAAGTTGTTCCAGAAACTCAAAATTTGGAAGTGATAACGAGAACAAATAAGTGCAAGGTATTCGGGATAGTGCGTCAGCTACTGTATTGCTGGCACCAGACCTATATTGAATTATGTAATCATACCCTAGTAATTTGGACAAGTAAATCTGTTGCTTCGGCATTTGGATTACTTGAGACATTAGCTCCTTCAAACTCCAATGATCAGTAAAGATGACGAAGTGGTGGCCAAGCAGGTAATGGCGCCATTTACGCATGGCGGAAGTAATGGCATGAAGTTCGCTTACATATATAGAGGCTCGTTGGAGACAAGGGCAAAGTGCTTTGCTATAATAAGCAATGAGGTGTGAGTTCTGGAGGAGAACTGCACCCATGGCAGTACTTGAAGCGTTGGATTCGAGGACCAATAGAATAGAAAAATCAGGAGTAGCGAGCACAGGAGCCTTAGTCATGAGTTGTTTTAAGAGTTCAAAGGCACATTGAGATTCTGGTTGCCAATGAAATTGGTCTTTGTTGAGTAAGGTTGTTAGAGTTCCCGCTATGACAACATAACACTGAATGAATTTCCTGTAAAACCTTGTGAGTCCCAAGAATCCCCGTAATTCTGATGGAGAGGAGGGTACATGCCATTCCACCATTGCTTGAGTTTTATTTGGGTATGGAGCAACACCTTATGTCGAAACAATGTGACCGAGATAATGAATTCGATCTTGAGCAAGTAAACATTTAGAGTGATGCAGGTAAAACTGGCCCTATGCAAGCGATGAAAACACCACCTCTAGATGTTTGATGTGGGTAGTGAAAGAGGGACTGTAGACCAGAATATCATCGAAGAAGACTGCAATGAACCTGCAGAGAAAAGGTTATAAGAGGTCGTTCATAGTGGCATGGAATATGGAGGGCGCGTTGCAGAGACCGAAAGGCATCACTTTGAATTCATAATTCCCCCAATGTGTTTGAAAAGCTATTTTGGAGATGTCCTCATTTGCCATACGTATCTGATGGAAACCTTGGCGCAGGTTCAACTTAGAAAACCATGAAGCATGGCCCAATTCGTCCAACAACTCATCAATGGTGGGCATGGGAAAATAGTCCTTCACCGTTATAGCATTGAGTGCGCGATAGTCGACATTACACCGCCAACTGCCATATTTCTTTTTTACCAGTAAGACCGGAGAAGAAAATGGGTTTTGACTAGGTTGGATGAGACCTGCCTTAAGCATCGATGCAACTTGTTTTTCAAGCTCAATTTTTTGGCAATATGGGTATCGGTAAGGTCTAACATTCACCAGATTTGAGTTGGATAATAAATGGATATTATGGGTTATAGAACGGTGAGGGGGAAGATGTTTGGGCTGCTGGAAAATGTGGTCAAACTGTGTGAGGAGGTCAGTGATAGCTTTAGGTGGGGTATAGAAAGAAAGGACGAAGTCTGGTATTGGAGAAAGGTGGAACAAGGCGGAGATGCTTTGTGTCTGAGCAAGACGCTTAACTTGTTGGGCGAATAAGGTGGTGGGGAGCTGAGGAACATCTGTGTGAAGTGTTATGGGCTGGCCTAGGTAGAAAAAATTCATGGTCAAGGTTGAATAATCTGTGGTTACTGGGCCCAGAAGATTTAACCATTGTACCCCTAAAACGATATCGACACCACTAAGGGGTAGGTTAAATAAGTCCAGTGTGAATGTGTGTCCCTGATTGGATATAGGAACAAGGGGGCAGATGGTGTCACAGTTGAGGGTATTGCCGTTACCGACCATTACCTTGAGTGCATCCATCGGAGATGAAGAGAGGTGGAGGAATTTAGCCACACCTGTCTGGATAAAGTTGTGTGTGCTACCTCCATCGACCAAGATGACAACGTGGTGGTGATGAATATATCTGTAGATTCAAAAGGTTTCTAGGGCCGCCACTTCTACCACCGCGTAAAGGCTAATTGTGGTGAAGGTTCGGGTTTCGGATCCGTAACAACTGGTGATTCGAAGTTGGAGTGTACAAAAACTGTTTCCTCATCAGCGATGAGGAGGTGGAGACGTGATTTGCATCGATGACCGTGAAGCCACTATTCATCACAATGTTGCAACATGGTATCTAGAGAGTCAGATGCAGGAAGTCTATCCGGCTCTGTTTGCAGCAGGTAATTTCGGGACGAAATTTCAAAAAGGGTGGGAGAGTTGTAACACCCTGAAAATTTACAAGTTAATAGATATTTCGTGTTGCTTAAATTATTTAAAATAATTCTTGCAAATGGCAGTGCATTGGTATTTGTACTTGAAAGATGTAGTAATTCTTGCAAACTTACTGAAAAGTGTTTTTCATTGGTAATTGTGCTTGAGGAACGTAAGTCAAAATTTGTTGCTAAGATATCTATCCGTACACGCAAGTTGGCAACTATGGTGGCTATGGTAGTTGTCTGTTCACGCATGTTGGCAACTTGCCTTAGTATCTCTGCCTATATATATAGCAGCGTATGAAGCATGTTCATTCTCACCTCTGTGTGTGTTTCTATTCTTTTCTCTCTAAACTCTCTTGCACCCAGAAACCTCTCTTCATCAACCCTCTATACCACCTTTAACTCTAAAAAACCACCGTAGTGGCAGCGGAAAAACCTCTACATTAAGAGGAACTTGTGAATGAAGCTTAATCCCTTTCATTCCTGGTTACTGTGAGAACTTGTGTTCGAACAAAACTCACGTTAGTTTGAAAGAAATGAATTCTTGTCCAGGTAAGGGGAGTTTATTGTGTTAATAATGGTTTTAGATATCATGGTTGAGATGCAGTATGTATATATGTTGTTCTGATGTTTTGCGTGAAATAAATTGATGATGTTTTTATGTGATGTGTTAGTGAAGAAGACAACTACCGGATTAGGTAAGTCGGGCTGGGCATGTTCCATATATGTGTCAAACCATTGTTTGTAATGTCAGCTACCGGGAAGGGATGACCGAGTTACATATATGTGTCAAACATTTGTTTGTAATGTCGGTTACCGGGAAGGGATGGCCGAGTTACATATATGTGTCAAACCTTTGTTTGTAATGTCGGCTACCGGAAGGGATGGTCGAGTTACACATATGTGTCAAACCTTTGTTTGCAATGTCGGCTACTGGGAAGGGATGGTCGAGTTACATATATGCGTCATACCTTTGTTTGTGATGTCGGCTACCGGGAAAGGGGGTCGAGTTGCATATATGTGTCACCTTTGTTTGTAATGTCGGCTATCGAGAAGGGTTGGCCAAGTTGCATATATATGTCAAACCTTTGTTTGTAATGTCGGCTACCAAGATGAGTTGGCCGAGTTCAGCGGTTTATGTAGCATGCATGTATGTATGCAGGATGTAACTAAGTCCTTGTTGGCAGACGTCAGTATATCGGGTTCCTTACCCAGGGTTGTACTTTGGAACTGTTAAGCTCAAGTTACTCCTCGGGAATAGAGCTATTGGGTTACTTCTTCGGCAGAGCTCATGCCTTTTCGAGAATAAAGCTACCGGGTTCGTTACTTGACAGAGCTTGTACCATTTCTTGGAGAACTAGCGAGTTCCCTTACCTGGACAACCTTGAGTCTTGCAAGCGCTAGCTGTTATAATCAATTACAATGTTTATGTAATCGATTGCATAGTGCTGATTCCGACCTTGTTCGGATTCTTACCTTAGGATAATATATCCAAGTCCAAACCCGGACACTTAATACTTCACACTTATTGACTTGTTTGTAATGTTTGTGAATGATGAATGTGATTATGTTGAGTCAGCCTATGTGATGGCTTGAGATATTAAATGCATTTGGATATACATAAATACCCACGGAGGTGTATGACATTATCCAAGCCAGGACGAGTTGATCCCGGACAGGGCCATACATTGATGATTTCGTGGTGATATTCTATGTATAGATGTGAGATGCCGGAACCAGGCTGTTAACCTTATGATGACCATGGTCAGTGCATTAGTAGGCTTGAGAATGGGTCAGTATATATGTACATGGGGGGTGTATGGCATTATCCTAGCCAGGACAAGTTGATCCCGGGCGGGGCCATACATTGATGGTGCCCATGAGACATATGTATGTACATAAGCGGGTGTATGACATTATCCTAGCCAGGACGAGTTGATCCCGGGCCGGGTCATACATTGATTGTGCCTATGTAACGTATTTTATTTGCATGACAGAAATAGGATGATTGACTGTAATAGTACGAGAAGTATTGGGGGACCACGTCTGTAGGGATTGTAACGTCCTAAATTTTAATTACTTAATTACGTAATTATTTGATTATTTATTCTATGTTATATTTTTTTTTTTCAAAATAAATGAAATGAAATTTCGGTAGAAACAATTGAAATTTACAACAAAAGAAACTATATATATAAACATATACCATATTTCATAACTCATCTATTTTACATTGCTACTTTCCTACTGACTATATTTTACATGCCATAAGTCATAGTACTTCAAACATGTTTATTTATGTACAAAGTTCATAATCCTAGTAATCAAACATAGTCTCTGGTACTGTCTCCATCACTGAGTACGATTATAGGGTCGGTGGCCAGGTTTGGATACATAGGAGCAAACTGAGAGAACGGATCGGCTGGGTCAAACTCTTCACTAAACATCGAGATTGGAAAATGGGCGCCGAAGTAGATGTGGGCTCGGAGAACTGGCTGCATAGTGATTACATA
>CM023949.1:6551169-6626924 GCA_013407115.1 Glycine latifolia
TATATATATATATATATATATATATATATATATATATATATATATATTCTTAGAATGTTACAGGGATACCCTTATGACACCCATTATTGGCTGATCACCATGGGGGGATGAGTCATGTGCACAACAGAGTGACCCCAACGTCAACTGCAACTATCATTTGGACCATGGATTTGGCCTATTTCTGGGATGGTATCACATTGCATTCTGAGAGAAAAGTCAGAAGCATGCATCATGACTAGTCATTATGAGATGAATTGTGAAATGTTTGATGGGTTGTCCATGATTGATTACGTGATAAAGTGCCTAGATATTGTTTTGATATTGCGATGACTGGATTGCTCATCTTTAACTTTTGTTATCTATTAATTACTATTTTACATGATAAACTCACCTTTGCTTTCTTGTACCATGTGGTTTTGGTACCTACAATGATCACGAATCTTGTTCGTATGAGCAGACGGGCAGTAGCAGGAAATTTTGAGAGACACTTTCTTTTGATGGAGCCGCCAAGTAGCCGGGGAGGGATGTTAGATTAGATCCCGACTTATAGAGGTATTTTGTTGCCGGGATGGTATTGGACTTGATCTCGGGCCAGAGTTGTACTGTGACAACTCACCCTTAGTCATTTTATCCTTGGTTTCTTCTGAAAAATTATGTACACTTCAAACATGATTACTTGTAATCACAAACGAATGAGGTTTTTTTTTTATGAATGAGTATTTCGATGTATTTTGTAATCTTGTATATTTGCATTTTGATATTTGTAAGGATTACGCGAAAGATTTACTCTTTTATTATATATATATATATATATATATATATAATCATCTTAAAGGGATTTTCTATCAAAATCGTGGTTAAGAGTGTGAATATGATACAGTACTGACTACGTGGGTCGTTACAGAGATGACCTTGCGCATAATGTGCTGCTCTACTGAGCCACCAGAGTCACTACCACCCATGCCTAAGGCAGAATCAGAAGCGGGTGAGACAGACATTTTTGTTACCTTAAGAAAAAATGGAAGCAAGAAGCGTGAAGAAGAAGACTCAAAGAAAGCAGAAACACAGAAATAGCGGTGAGAATCGCAGAAATCCCCTCTATTTAAAGGCACAATGAACGTCAACAGTTATTGGCGGGATTTCGAAACGTCCCCTAGAAGCTCGCGTCACGATTGACCGCATTTACCCACTATCGCACGATCTTCAAAACGTATCCACTCTTCGAGTGACACGTGTGCACGGGTAATGGTGCGTGGGTGGCACACGACTGCTAGCATTTATGGAGACATAATGCATGTTTTCAATGATCACATCAAATGGTCATCCTTTGGCAGAGTTCATCAGTCTTGACGCTTCATCTACTTGCTAAGCTCAAACCTATCATTATCCTCGACGCTTTACTTACTTGCCAAGATCAGTCTTATTTACTAAAAGACAAAATAGTCCGCCTTGGACAGCTCAACATTCATAAACAGGAACTACCTTGTCCAGGTTCAACTATCAATACAATCTGAGCTATCACTTCTATAAAGTGAAAGAGTTTCTCTTGGCATACATCCAAGGTCCGCCCTTGGTACTTTACAAAACCCAAGGTCCACCCTTGGTACTTGACAAAATCCAAGGTCCTCCCTTGGTCCAAGGTCCGTCCTTGGTAACTCACAGGTTAGTAAATCCAAACTACGCTGAAACCAACATGGTTCGTAAGCCTAAAGTTTTGGTTGACCTCAACAAAACTGTTGACCTCGACACGTGACATCATTCATCCACCCTCGGGGGCTGATATCACTCGTTATACTACTATAGTACTGGACATTCTGCACCGACACTCTTTCATCCTCTTTCGCTCATAAATTGGCTCAAAGGCTGCGGAGGCTTATGTACAGTCCAAAATAGTAAAATGACTCGTGGCCTTTATTGTGGAATCACTGTACATGTGGATACCCTCCACGTCAACACTGCCACATTATATAGTGCTTATTCATCTTCCAAGTGTCAACCCAGACAAACGTGTCTGGGCTCCTCGTCAGCTCTGCTACAGGAGCGTGGACTGCTACAAAAATATTAATATCTATTTCACATATCTTTATATTAAGAGCATATCAACTATGTCTGGATATTCAAATAGGTGTAACCACCTTATCTTATCATATTTTCATAAATTATCTACAAGTTGTTACTTATCTACAAGTAACAATATATCAATACAGTACACATTATCTTATATTTAAATTAGATAACTACCTGATATTATTTGTTATTATCTTATCTACAAATTATTAACAAACAAAGGCACAAATCTCACACTTCACACTATAAATACAGCCTTATAGGTTCTCTCTAACTCACTTCAGAATGAATCCATAATCATTCTATACCTAATACTTGAATGCATTACTCAAGTTACTCATTCTCTACATCTTATGTGGAGTTCTCACACTCAATTATTCTCTTATAAATTGATGTATTTACTTGAGCGTCAGAGTTATTTTCCTTTGTTTTGCAGGTTTCTCCTCTAAGCAAAGTCTACACATTATCCGACGTGCAGGATTTGAAGTCCACATTGGCCACGTCTACCTCACATGTAGAATTTTCAGATTTTGGTAAGAACAATTTATATACTTTATTTTCTTCTTTTAAATAGAATTGTATTAAAGAAATTTTTAATAATAATCTAAAAAACTTATTAATATGCTAAACATTCTATAATAAAAATTTGTCAAATTTTCATCAAATTTAAATCAAACATACCTTAAAAAATCATTTGAAAAAATAAGTGGTATAAATTATATAAAAATATTGTAAAAATAAGTGATATATACATAAAAAATAATGCTAAAATAGTATATAAGTGTTACAATTTACTTCAATTTTAGAAATAGAAATCGTAAATCAAGCCAAACCGATTGATTTGAACACAAAATCAACCAAACAAATCCAAAAATCTATCAATTTAATTGGTACAATATTTGGTGTTTTTTTTAGCAATTTTTATTTTGGATTGGTTTGAATTTTAATATCCTAATAGTGACTATAGTATACATTTTTTCTTGAGATTTTTCTTTTTTGCTGAGAGTGAGTATAGTATATATGTAAAGAAATTAATGATCTTTTAGAGATGTATTTAAACCATCACTAATTTCTGTAAGAAAAAGAAAACATCACTAATTAAAAAAATGAAACACTAACTAGTTAAAAATTATATCTATTTTCGTGTATTAATTTAAAAATAAACAATAATTATGAGTGAGACGGAATATTCCGTGACCATGACCAGGTTGAGTATAAATGTAGAAATTAAAGGTGCTGTATGTAGAGAGAAAGCATTCTGTCTCTACCTAACTGAGAAAAGAAAAAGTTTAAGTCCATCATGTTTAGTTAGGTCTATTTTGTTCTGAGAAGGTGACCACATATATAGTCAGTGTCGTCGTAGTAGGAGTACCATGCATAAGCCCTAACTTATGGAGAAGGGTCCCCACACTTTGTCACTGTTTCCTCATCGCCATCTACCTCTAATAGTGTTACCCAATCCCTATAACTCTTCATTTCACTCATTCCATATCTTCATAATAATGGATAGGCCACGTCTCTCTCATCTTCAAACATTAGGTTTAGGCCTGGAACTACAGATGTTGACACTTGTAAATGGACCTACCAATAAGTAAGTATAATTCTACAAAAGACATAGAGAAAGACAAGTTCAATTCATACTCTAGGTGGTGCCAATATTTTTAGGTTATGTGTGTTTGAGGAGAAATGACTTTATATGTGTAAATGTTTTTATTTTAAAAATAAGTTAACAATAAATTTTATTATAATTTTTTATACAACACTAAATTATTTAAAATTTCTTCAACTCAATTAATTTTTTAATGTGAGGCCAAACAAATTGATATTTATCTAAAATCATATTAGCCCACATTAATTTCACCATAATTATTTTTGGAAGATGAGAACTTAATTGAATCGAAACATAAAAGACATGGAATAGTCAATACTATTTCAGGCAATGTTGTAAGTTCCAACAATTTATCTAAGTACGTGTTTCCATTATAGATTCTATTAATTAATTAGTATATAGTTCACACAATAGCTAATAATTAACGGATTTTATTTTATTGTATACCCAAAATCACATAAGAAGCATTAAACATATTATATTAAATGTTTTAAATTTCTTCAAAAAATTAAAATATTCATTAAATGATATTTGCATTATATAAATAAAATTTGTCTTACTCTTAATAGAAAAATATTTTTAATTTCTTATCACATGCATATATAGAAACACATGATAATCTTTAAGAGAGAGAGATCATAGAAACTTTTTTATTAGAAAAAATACATGTATGCCGCCCTTCAAATTAATGAGAACCAAACCCAAAGACCAAAAGAAAAAAAAAAATCTGACATTTACAAGAATACATTGCACTGAGGCCAAAATTATATGAGGATGAAGCAAAATCAATTCCTCTAGAGGTTAGACTTAGGGCATTTGGTAAGAGCAATTATAACGGAAAGTTTGATACGGAGTCTCAAATCCGTTTCCGGAAGACAGAGACTGCATGCAAGCTTCTTTGTATTAAATTTCTTGTTTTCTAAATTTAAATCGATCGTCATGACTATATTTCTTAATTTATCTTTCTGGCTAGAGAGGGTTCCGAAATGCTCTATCATTTTGTCACACATGAAGGGTAGTGATCCTAATTAAGGATTACCATCGATGGAAGGGTTAAATGTTAGACTATTGATATAATTGACTAATTAGTTGTAAGTTCTTACAATTTATATTAAAGTTATAGATAGATTTAAATTCAAGTTATGGATAATTTTGAATATGTTATTTTTTTTACTTTATATATATCTCTTGTACACTCACAATTTAGTAGTAAATAAAATCTTAATTATTTCATTCTTTCAATATAATATTAGAGTTTATCTTACATCTATTAACGACCGCTTATCATATTATATTCATACATTGAGTCTAAAAATGTTGGGTACTAAGAGGTGTGTTAACTTTTGAAATTGAGTTAAATTCAAATTTATATTTTAAGATGATATCATATAATCATAAGTTTACTGTCCAAATTGATCCTTTTTTTTCCGTCATAATCACCTAACATTACTTCTAATCTATCCATTAAATTTATAACTTAAATTTAAATCTATCTATAATTTAAATTTAAATTACAACAACTTACATTTAACTACTTTATTATATCAATGTTCTAACATTAATTACGGTTATCAACATAACCTACGATTGATTATTTGGTAACTTATATTATTTTCAAACTAAGCAAAAGTAACTTCATTTCAGGAGGAGTATATATGAGAAGAGGGATCGTTGATGCCATCTTAGAGATCAACAAAAAGAGTCGCATTTTATCGAGCTCTTCTACTTGATATTACGCCTAAAATGGTTTTATCACATAAGAAGACATACTTAACTCACAATAGGGTCAGTTTAGTGGTCAAAGATTGCGTAATATGCATGGGGCCGGGTCTTAAAGTTTTATTTATGTTGTCATTATCCTACACACACAAAACGTAAGAAGATGAATACAAATCTAAATAAGTGAAAATGAAGGAATAAAATTAATATATAGTTTGATGCGTTCGAGCTGGATTGCTTAGTTTGACATGAAATTTGACTAATATTCTTTCGAGAGTGTGTATTTATGTGGACCAAAATATGAAATATCCCGACGGTGTTGAAAGTCTTTAACACAGCTAAGACACTCTGAGCAATGGAGCAAGTACCTTTAAAAGTACTCTGACAAGTAAGTAATTATTTCATCAAGAGTGACAACATATATGTAGTAAATATTTACCTACTATTGTGATGTTAATTGTATTTAGTGACTAAGCTAAGACTAGATTCCCAAGATCAAATAATTATTGGTTTTATTGTAATACCAAGTCAAAGTATAATTTACTATTCACATGTTCATCTTAAGGATATCGTGTCTCAGAATTAATTTAAGTCTACCCCTACAATTTAAGTTGATGCAGTGCTTTGTGTCGAAGTAGCCTACACTTCCAACAGATTAGGCCTTAAGCCTAGTCTAGAACAACTCCCCCTAGCTCAAAACGTCAAGTATGTGGAATTGTATATCATTATGATTTCTAGAACTTTGACTTTTTTTTCTTCCGCGTGTCAATTTTTCTTCATAGTGATATGCAATTTTGATTGTTTTCTTTGCACTGGTCATGTCATCACTTGATTGTTTCTCTTGATCAGTCATTAATTCCTCATGCATCCCTTCATTCCTCGGGTAATGCTCCTTTATTGCATAGGTTATATAAAGAGGCATTCGCTTTCGTTCAATTTGCATTTAGAGTTAATCTTGTGTAGTTAGTCACCTTGCTTGTTCTAGCATCACAAGGTGACCAAGACGACTAAGTGATTAGATTTAGACCATGAATCTTATTGTGAATTAAACTTTGAGCATTAATTCGATGGGTGAGAGAAATTGCATTTGACATATCATTCCTAGGGAGAAAACATTGTTCAAGTGGAAGGATTAGAAATGACTATAATGATCGAGTGGTGTTTAATCAATATTCTCTTTTCTCAAACAAGAGGCATTTTTGTCTAGGCTTATTTCATCCATTGAGGGATTTTGATTAGGCGTAAACTCATTCTGGTTGTAGTTGGCTTCCCTTCAATATATGCTAGGGATGTGGGGTTATTAATAGAGAAAACAAAGGTGCAAGTTTGCAGTGGAACAAAAATATCATTATGCCTTGTACTTGAGTTTTTATTTTGGTTTTTAAATGTAAATGGTTTGGCTAAGATGGTTAGATTATCCAAGTAGTTATAGATAAATGATCAGTTGAGCCTTGCATATATCTTTTGAAAAAATAAAATGATTTTGGTTTTCTTCAAATATTTGTTTAACTATGTGTTTGACTGATATGTGAAAAGTCCTTGAACATGTGTTTCTGAGGTAGAATTGTAATGATTGTAGTCATGTCTTTTCATATCTTGGCCGAATGAATTATACTCCTTTCTCTCCAATTTATATAACGTATTACAAAATGTAACTAACTTATTGAATTTTCATAAAAAATATTATATGATTTTTCAATATATTATTTATTTTTCTAATAATTACTCATTTACTCATACTATATTGTATAGTACTTCCATTAAATGTAACAGATTCTCATAATAAATGTTCATATTGCACTCTTTCATCTGCAGCACTACTTCAGCAAGTAAATATTATTGGTTGAAGGATAAAAGGTGGTTTTGAACCGGAGAAAGAAATGATTTGGGAAAGATAAATTCTGAACATTGAGAAAAATATTATTAATGTATGAAATAGTATTGATTAAAGATAGTCTTAAAAAAATATTTAATACAATATTGATTTTATAAAATAACACATAATTTGTTTTCCTCATATATAAACTGAAACTAGAGAAAGTAGTAGTAATTTACAATTCAGTGGGACGCGTGACATGATATGGTTGAATTTATGTGCTGGAGCCTTGAGTTACGTCAACACCATAGGTTTTCATGCCACAATTAGGACAATTTAATTATGGAAGGTGGTACCTTTTACCCCCAACCTTTGAGGATGAAATGATGGCTTTATCCCTATAAAATTCATTATAGAATCTGTTTAAGTGTTAGTTTTTTTAGAAGAATAAAGTAAGAAGAAAAAAGTAAAATAAATTTTTTTATAAGTTAAAATGAATTTTTTATTAATTAATTTATAGATGTTATTTCATTTTTTAGAAAAATTATATTGGTGAATCTTTAAAAATTAATTGATAAAAAATTTATTTTTGTTTATGAAAAATTTATCTCATTTTTTTTTTAAATGCTTCTAGAAAAACTTATCCAGACAAGTCCAAAGATAAGGATAACCCCTTCTTTTAGTGTTACATTTCCCTTCTGTTGTGAATTTGAATCTTTGTCTCTTCTACAACTCTAACGACCATTGACTATTATTTCTATTTAAGCTTTTCCTAAATCTATTTTTTGCTTTTTTCATTTAATTTCCTCCCTCGTTAGAGGTTTTCCTTCACCTTTCTTCTTTTTGTCCTACTATGCTTAATCTTAATGGGGCGGAGTAAGACAATAATGGAAGATCAACAAAGTTTTTCATAGAACCTCCATCATCAAGGAAGAGATTATGTCATGATGAGTCATTTTATCAAGTAAACCTTGGGTCGACCTCAACTTCACTATTGGAAAACTTAGATAAAGTTTGTCTATCAAAGTCACATACCTCCTTTGATATCTTAAAGAGAGATTAGTTGGCATCCTTGATATCGGTTAAGTTCCAAAAATGACATTAGTGTTGTATTTATAGGAGATACAAGTTGGGTTAGATTCTTGAAACAAGGCTCAAGGTTTCATAGGGGCAATAATACTCCATTTTGGTTTAACAAAAAAGTAACTTTATTTCGGGTCAAGATATGATTTTAGTTCACGACTAGCTAGTGCATCTCAAGAATCCTGCATTTAGGTGTTAGTTAACTTCAGTCAACCCCTACAATTTGGACAACAAATTGGGCCCTTGATCCAATTCGGAACAAAGTTTAATAATTAAATGAAGATCAAGAAAAACTATGAGTATAACTAAAATAAAAATAATTGAATCGTCTTTCCATAGATATAGTTTTGACACAACACAAACATATTATTTAGATCATATACGTAATGTGAAAATACTTTTGTATCATCATTGTTGTCATAATTATTAGTATAAAAGAAAATGGAAGAAAATTTCCTTTATTAAAAGTGAAGATCATGATTACATAATGGCTTGGTTAATAAATTAAGGTTCCATTGGGGTGGTTTTTAAATTTTAAAAAACTAAAACTAATCTTTCAGTTTTTATTTCTTGTTTGTAGTTTTATTATTTTGCTATAAGTTTAAAAAATTAACTTGTTGGCATTGTATAATTTTCCTTTTAAAATGTTCACACACACAAAATATAAGCATGACATATGAGGCTCTGATGAAATGATCTAGGGTGAGAGATAAAGAAAATAGGAAATAAAATATTTTAAGTTTTTATGGGTTTTCGTGGGTGAAGTTCAAATAAGGTCCTGATCGGATTGAGCTAAAGATGTCAAGATTAAATTAGTGCTCAAAGTCTAAAGTTCAAGCGATACATTTCATAGAATTTGGGACGAACAAGTTATGGGCTTGACGTGTGTCATGGGCTATAATGAATTTGGTTCCAAAAGGTTCAAATTTTGTTAAGACTTCTAAAAAAAGTTTGTGCCTATGAAAGTCTAATTTGTACATGTCTTTTGTTGGCTATGCTCATATTAGCCAACAATCAAATCGAGCCACTTAATTTGTACTCAAAATTTAAGGTTAAAGCCTTAAATTTCATAAAATATGTTTGAGTCGAGATAGTTGTGAGCTTGATGTGGTGGGTTGGACCACAAAAACTTAAATTTCATCATTTGGGTTTCTAAAACAAAGTCCAAGCCAAAGGAAAACTCAGTTTACATAGGCTTTTGTGGGCTAAGCCTAAATCAAGGTATAAAGGCCCAAGTTTAATTTATCTTCAAAAGTTCAAACTCAATATTTCATCAAGTGGGTTTGAGTCGTAGGCTTAATGTATATGTTGTAGGCCACAATGAGTCAAGGAAAAAAAGCTCAAATTCAATTTAGGACTCTAACTAAAAGAGGTTCAAGGTTTTTTTGTATTAGCTTTTTTGCAAGCTAAGCCTAGAGCGACTCATCATCAACTTGGGCTAAAAGGCCTAGATTTAAGTCATGTTTAAAATTGAAACACCAAGTCCTACATTTCATCAAGTAGAGTTCACATAAAGTTGGCTCCAAGTGTAACACCCCGTATGCATCCGGTGTATTAAACATTACTTAATCAGATTAACATGGTAATTAATTTAATTAAAGAAAACCCACAGAAGCATTTTCAAAATCATATTTCTTGATTCATTATGTATGGTCCGTACTCACAATAACATAAACGAATGCCAAAACATCACAATAGCCTTAATGATCCAGATAACAAAAAAAACAGCAGATAAACCTATAATATCTATCCAGATATACCAGGGGAAATATAACCCATAGGTATCTATCTACATATACATAGATTATATATATACATAGACATTAAAGACACTTCCTGTGTCTATACAAAAGAGTAGGCATCTTGTGCCCTGATCTAACAGATCACATCCTCACACGATGGTACAAAATAATAAGCATAAATCAAAAGATAGAGCCAACATGCTCTCAAACTCTATGTCTGAGGTTCCCACAGAACCATATCCCTCTACTCGGGCCTCTTGCCCTGGGATCTATCAGTCGCTCTCTGCGTATCACCTGCAAAACATAATCCTCAACAGGGGTGAGATAACAATCTCAGTAAACTCAGGATTCTTGGAGGTTTTTCCTCCCCCTGGTTCACTTTCATGGCATATAATATCAAAATTGGCATCACACCATCTAGCCATCACACTATCAATACACATCACATGTATATGGCATAGAAACCTAACATTTATCAGTGCCTGCGGAAGCTTTATCCATATAAATGGACACTTTTCACATAGGACTTCATATAATTGCCTGAGGAAGCTTCATCCATATAAATGGGCATTTTTCTCACAAGACTTACATAGACATAAATAGTCAATTCTACTGATCAGAGAATCTCATCAATCAACAAACACATCATCAATCCGTATACATTATATACATGTTTTTCAATCAAAACAGTAATACACAATTTCAATATACATGCATCATGACATACAATAACCATCACTCCCCTGGAGTATGGTGGAACACAATCAAGGGAAAACACTCCCAAGAACAGATAGCTTACCTGGCAATGCAGTGCTCTGCTGTCCAATCCCTAGACCGTGGTCTCCGTCACTAACACCCTTGGTGTCACGCCCTATACAAAGACACACAATCAAGAATCATCAACGGTCCTCAACCGTTTAGAAGAAAAGAAAAGCAATTCCCTTCCATTTAAACCTCTTTGTCTTCTATCTTAAAGTTATTAGAACTAACCACCTTATAGGCGACTCACAGATCCTCAGCAGGATCTATCTCAGCCTAACCAAGGCACTAGAGTATCACCAAGACTCTGCATAAACCAATTCCATGCCCTAACCAGACCATATTTCAATGATTATCAAGTTTATCATAATGGTTACTTCAACACTCTTTCACCGTTTATATGGTCTCCTGAACATATTTTGTAAAAGCACCTAGGCTTATACATATCTTAATACCGTCCATTTAACCAACATTCTTCCTACTCATACAAATCTCAGAGTCAAAACCAAACTTCATCAATAGTCATGATTCAAAGTTCAGTATTCATCAGAACAACCTCCTGAGCATACTTTTCTAAAGAATCAAAGCCTAATTCCAGCCCTAACACAAATGGGTCACTATTCATCCCAAGAACAATTTCCCAAATGAATTGGTAAAACTTGAGTTTCTTACCTCTAAACTGTCGAGGAAAGCTGGAGGATCACTTCTCCAAGCTTTAGCGTCCTTGAATCGCCTTCTTTCTTCTCAAAATCCAAGCTTTACAAAGTTCCCTAGAGAATTGGATCTCTCCGATTGATGGTTCTTAAGGAGAATAAAAGCTGAAATCTAGCTCATAGAGGAGTTCTAAACAACTTTCTAGTTGGGTGGAAAGTGTTTAGATGAAGTATGGAGTAGATATGAAGCTTATCTGGTCATTAATGGCGAAAAACGCAAAGGAAGAACAAGAAGAAGAACATTTTTCCTCTCCCAAAACGCGAAAATGGCCTTTTATAGACCCCCAGCCCGCGTTCTGGCGCTATCAGCGCTAGATTCCAGAGAAGATTGGCCTCTGACGTGCCTCCCGCACCACCGACGCCAGAAAACAGTGAAAAAATGGCTTTCTGGAGCACTTCTGGCGCTAATGGTGCCAATCTCACGCTAACGGCACCAATAACTGGCCGTCGCTAACGCTTTTTGTGACGGAATATAGTAATTTTTTTATATTTTTTCCATGGTTATTACACCAAGCTTAATCCAAGTTGAAAGCTATAGCAAGTCAAGTAAAATGAGTCAAGTTGAACTTCTAAAATAAGTCTCAAGCCTAGTGAAAACCAAGCTTTTTACATGCTTTTGTGAGTTAAGCCCACTGAAAAGTCCAAATTTAATTCATTCGAAAAATTTAAAAACCAAACCTACATTTAATCTTATGGGTTTGGGTCATGTTGACTGATTTAACTCATTTTGTCACCTTTGACAAAGACAAATCAAGAGGTAGAGAAGATCAGACAAGAGGTGAAGAAAAATATTGAACGAAATAAGACAAATTCCAAAAAACTTAAAACTACTACTAGTTTTTTTTCTAAGTTTCCAAAGTAAGTTAAAATAATTTTGAAATGCATTTAAAAATCATTTCAACTCTTATCCAACTGAAGAAGTTTATTTTTTAATTTAAGTTTGAAAATAAACAATTAAAAACTTACAATCGCCTCAAAGTGGGCTTAAATTTTGTAAGCCGATTTTAACCAATTAAAATGGGAAACTTATGATCTTCATATAAAAAATTCATCTTATTCTACCTCAATTTTAAGCAACTCATTCAATTCTCTCTCCAAAAAGAGTTTGTATTAACAGTTGTTTGACTCACAAATATCTTCTCTCTCCAATATTTAATGCAAATGCTAAGCAACTCATGAAGAATGATTGTTTATATGAGTAACTCTCTAATGTTAAACAACTTAAAATCTATGTGACATGCTAAAATAATATTTTTTTGATAAATAACCCATCAAGCAACTTCCATTGTAATGTTGCAAGCAACTTAAAATAAATAAAATATAATGATAAATGATAATATTACAAGTTAATTAACCTATCTTATTTCCTTTTCCGCTCATCAACTAAGCAAAAAAGAAAATGATGATCACAAGCTTTTTTTGGTGGTGGAAGGATAACCCTTTTCTGGGTATGATCGCCTCTCTTTTTGGAACATCAAAAATTGAATGCCACTTTTATAAATTTCCGTCTTTCTTTGACCGTTATTACATATATCCTTTAATCCGCTTCTTCTGATATTCATAGTTTTGCTTTGCTTTACTACAAATGCTAAATTAGTTAGTAAAACATAATGGAAAAACGTACAATCGAGCTGAGTTTTGGGAGCCACTAGTGCTACTACACCTTTATGAAAGGAAGAATAATGCATTTGAAGCACGAGGATATCTCAAGCATAGAAGCACCAAATCTAATCACTATGTTATTAACCATTATTAAATATTCATGGCTTTAAAGAATAGCAAATATTTTGTTAAAAAAGGTTATAGTACTTAAAAAGCATAGTTCACATTAAATTAATAGTATTACTTTTCTAGAATAGTTCTACTTAATTATTAATCCATTATCTTAATCATGCATAATGGTTGTTAAAATGATCTATGCTAGAATTGTGATATTATAATTAATAAGTGGAGGTTTTAGAAATCACATTCCCCGAGGAGAAGAATGATATGTGAGTGAGTACGTAAATCAGAGTGGAGAAGTGTAATTGGAAAAGCAAAAGAATGAATGAGAGAGTGAGAGAGTGAGAGAGGGCATCTCATACAGAATAGTGTGTGTTTCTGGGGACATTTTATTGTATAAAGTAGCACGCTAGGTCTTCTTTTCACCTCCCCGAAAATCTTTCTCTCTATACATTCCAACTTTTTGAGTGAGGTGTGACTGGGAAATTGGTGAGTTGTTGTTGTGTGGAGAATAGAGATGTGAATATGAGTATAGAATCAAAGGCTCTTTACAAAACTCTCGTGGGTTCCATTGCCTGTGGGACCCACCCGACATTCCCTCTTGTTTCTTTTTTCTTTTTTAATTTTTTCTCACATTCCCACTATTCAGAAAGGTGGAGGTCATGTTATAACTTATGAATGAATAATGATCCAGTACTCCGTATATGTGGAACCTTTTTGCTACGTGATCACTGATCATAGAAGCCCCCATCAAAATTATCCATGTAGCTACCCTAGCATGCTTTGTGATTTATCACATATATCTCATAAAATTGGTAAAGGAAATATCAATGAGTTCTTTAGTTAGCTAAATAGGAGTGAGTCTAGTTGAAGTAACTAGTACTTAGAGTTGGGAAAAAATAGGGTTTGAATAATAGGGAATTATAGATTATAACTTATAGTATCTGTCCTATTCACATGTTGTTAGTAATGTTAGTACCCATATTCTTATATTCTATAGCTACCTAGATATTCTTACCTAAACTTATTGCTAACACTTTAATTAAACAAAATTGTTATTTCATATCATAATTACAAACAAACAAAATTAAATAAATACTCCGAAGAAGTTTAACTAAATTTAAAAACAAAGTAAATTAATTACAAAACATAATTATGTGTTCAGTGCTTATAACAAAATTGTATTTAATGTCCTAATAATGAAACAAACAAACTAAATAAATGTTTAACAAAAAAAGGTTTAACTAAATTTAAAAACAGAGTAAATTAATTACAAAACACAATATATGTTCATTGCTTATAACAAATAAAATAATTTTAATAATACTAATGATACTGTATCTAAATGTTATTCTTAAATATACTGTTTTGTTTAATCACATGTGCCAAGCCAGTCTATTAGTTCTTTGACGATGTATGATGCTCACCTGTCATACGAGTTGCTTGCTGAAGTAGCAGTTCAACGATACATTTTCCTTTCCATTCATGATGCTAATTAAAAAAATTTATTTTATACTTTCTCATTTTTCTGTTAATAGCATTTGTTCATACATATTCTTGTGCAAATGAATCCCCGTTATCACCATATGTAATAATATCATGTGAACACTCTTAAGAATGTTGTTTTATATTATTAATCAAGGAAGATTCGTTTGATCATATCACCCAACATAGGGTGCCATTGCGGCTGCCTAATTAAGACATTGTGTCATTGAAAAGATAAAATGAAAAAGAAACTTCATCTAATTAACATGTCTCATTACCCATATAATCTCTTCTTTTCCCCCCTTTGAGTTAAAGTTAATTACCATAAGAATACTAATCTCATTCTCATGCGCATATCTATCTATCTATATGTATATATATATATAGTATATAGTATATGACACTTTATCTGAGTGCAAACCTATCTCCCCCAATAATGGATTTTATAATATTTTGAAGAAAAACAAATCTTTGACTGAAACATATTTATAAGAATTGTCATAAGACTAATCTCATGATTATCAAGTAAACTTTTCAACGATTATTTTCTTCAAAATTTAGTCTTTTCATACTTTATTAAAAGCGTATTTGCGCACCATTGTACGCAGCCTTTCTATTTGGATTCGTATAATTGCTAAAATAAAGGATCATCTTGATATAAGAAACCAACTCATGCTTATTACATATGTTCTTGATATGTGAGCTTGTTAATCTTACTTTTTTTATCAGATTTTTTCTTTTGACTATAGCAACCTAAAGATTATCCAGGATCTGTTAATCTAATAAGGAATGAAGTAATCAATATTGATTATAATTCCAGGGTACTCCCAATATATATCTCTTCACTCGTCACTTGACTTTTTGGCATTGATGGTCATCAAATTGTCATTGTATTTTAATTTTAAGTTCTTGGTCCATTTAGATTTAACTCATCTAAAATGAATCTTTCACTTTAAAGAGTAAAGTGAGCTATAATCATTAATTACAAGTTCAACTTTTGAAATCTAAACAAGTGCATAATTTACCATCTATGCGGATGCATTTATTCATAGTTTTAATAATTAATTTTGTAATTAATAGCTATAAACTTTTTTTTTGGGTAAAGTGAGAGAACAATAGTTATAACTTTTTACTTTACTTTAAGGTGAATTCCACTTTAGAAGACACAAAATTTGATTTTTATTTAAGCATAATTTAAGCATGTCTTTTAATTGGTTTTGTTTTGTATCTAATTAATCATACCATAAGATATGTGTTCCCAGCTGTAAATAAGTGCTGGGTATACATAACCCTTGTGGAGCCGTCGATTCCAAACGTCTTCATATGTTGGGTGGTCCCCCTTTTATCTCGCACAATTGAAATTGTGAACATGTAAGTTAAGATTTTTTTTTTTTTTGTTTTTCAATCCAAGTTCCTAATTAAATGTTGAATCTCTTCACATTTAATTTGTCTCACATATCTCTCATAGTAAAACTTATTTGTTACGTAAGTGGGCCTGATCTGTCTCAGTTAATGAAGCCTCAAATTTTTCACTTTCCTTCTTTGTTTTAAAATTGTTAGGGAATATGACACCAAATCATTTGATCGAGTCCATAGATGTAGCAGGATTCATTAGATCACAATGAAAGAAAAAATAAAACTACACATTCACAATCAATGCATAAAGGGGATCCTTTTCTTCTAAGTAGAGAAACCGTATTGTCTTCACCACTTTTCAAACTTTCAAATATAATGTTCCAATGATTTGGGCACCCTCTTCCAATCAAAACTACATATCCTTTTAAAAGGGTTATTGGGGGCACTGATGACCCCAAAATGAGGCATGCCAGCCTCTATAATTATCTACTTAGGGGTGCTCCATTTTGAATTATACGAAAAGGATAAAAGAGAGTGCTCAAAGAACAAACATACATGCCCCCACCTGAT
Source organism: Glycine latifolia (assembly GCA_013407115.1). Taxonomy (NCBI): domain Eukaryota; kingdom Viridiplantae; phylum Streptophyta; class Magnoliopsida; order Fabales; family Fabaceae; genus Glycine; species Glycine latifolia. The sequence goes on from CM023949.1 coordinate 6,567,811, forward strand.
CACATATTATGATATAGCTCATTTGTTTTAGCTTCTTTTTTTTTTTTTAATCTTTTCACAGTAAGCTATATATCTGATCATGTATATGAAGCATTCAATCATGAGGGAAGTGTAAAAACGACAAGAGACATTAAACTCAAAAGGGCATGTTATCTATATGATCTATTCGATAAATAAGCTTTTTAGAAAAGTAATATATCATCGGATGCTATGTATCAATGAATTTGACTGCGAAAAAGGAGCTAATTAATTTTTACTTAATCTCAAAAGTTTAAAACGTCACAGGAACTGCTGATCAGGGCTGACTAAATATATTTTTTATGAAAATAATTTTATTTTAGAAATAATATTCTCTGTTCAGTCATCCATGGTACTTGTTTGCAATTGAAAGCTTTAGTATAATTTGAATGTTCTTTCCACAAACTTTCAAACGAAGCACTTCCTTTGTTATATAGGGCATTAATTAACTAGTAGATTCTTTTTGGCTCTTTTAATGCACTGGGGAATAAGAAAGTTGCATTATGAGAATATATGCTTTTGATCTATATTATTTTTCTCCTTTTGTTTCTTTTTATTCTTCAAATATACCTTAAACTCTTAAACAGATCCTAACCTTGGAATCTACGCTATATATATACTTCCAAAACCTAGCTCTCCACATCCCTTAATTTTTATCTCTCCCATTTTCTCTTTAAAAAATGATAAATTTAAAAGTAAAGGTATACAATGATTAATTTCTCATCATGCTTCGAATCTTGCAAGGTCAGATTAATGTGACTACGTGAGGACCCATATGCTTCCTTATTATTCAGATGGTCAAAGGAATTTCTAATCGTACGTTATTACTAATTACTACTATTTTGCGTAGTAAAACTTCATATTAAGTGTATAAGAGTACAAATAAAAAAGGTTAATAGTACAATTCAGGAAATATGATTATTTTTGTGGATCAATCTTAGGCTTTATGGCCGCAAACTAAGCAACTAATCAATTATAGTAATTAAGTCACTGAGTATGTACTTGACTCTATCTCTGTATTACTATTTTGCACTTTGTTCCTGTAAATTTAATTACCAAGTCTTGTTTATTCATCAAAGTAAGCTAATTGCTGAAGTTGCATAGCTTTTCCTAATTAAAAGTAAAATCTGTCGGCATGCATAAAATTAAATATTTAAATATGAAACTTAACTCGCAATTAAGTAGTACAATTATATATATGCTATGTACTATCTCAAGAGCACAAGAGATTCTAGCTACCTTTCATGCATTTCGACGAGAATCACTTACAATGAAGATAAAATAAATATTCTTTCTCACACCCCAAAAAGAAAGAATGAAGAAAAGCAAGAAGAGAGGATAACACTTAAATAACTAAATATATTTGATATATTGAAATGAGTAATCTTAATTAAAGGGTAAAAACATGTTATGAAAGTAGTCAAAAAGTTACATAGCTGAAAGTTGATAATAAAACTCTTACAGAAATGTTTTCTGGCTCTCAAGAAAAAACAAATGAGGCATCAGTGTTTGTATAAACGAAAGGGGAACACAAATGAGTATGCATAATAACAGTATATTTCAGTTCTCTGCTTCCTTTTTTTGGTAATACAAAAGGTTTTTTTTTAAGTGGGTTGGTTGGAAATTAGATGAGATTAATAGAAAAAGGTCATTGCAGTTTGCAGCAGCAGGAGAGAGGAGAGAGAGAGCTGAAAAAGATCCAATAATGCTGTGAAGACATAGCAGACAGAGAGTTGCTTTTCGGGTACTTGGGGAATAAAATGCTGTCTCTCTACGAGGATTGGCGTGAAGAGAGAGAATGAGAGAGTGTGTTGTTACTTTTATTTTGCAACTACTAAGTCTACTCTCTTCACAACAACCTCATTGTCATTGATTTTGTAGCTATACATGTTCATATAGTAAATGAGAAGACAAAGTTCAAATAATGAAATAGTATATAATACTAGTAAGACTCAAGAAGTTTTAGGGCAGTCCATGGAACAAAATACATAAATTGTTGTGTTTTCTATTTTTATGAAAAAAAAATATCAAAAAAATATAATACAAATAAGAAATTATATTTTTGTATAACAAAGATAGATGAGACCAGAAAATAAATATATATGAAGTAAAGTATTTAATGTGATAGAAAGAAATAAAAGAAATATGAATATTATATGAATAATATAGCTTATATATAATCTATCACTTTTTTCCCGTTTTTATCTCTTTTCACCTTCCCAACTTTCTACTTTAGTACCTTTTTTTTGAATATCTGCTGGGGTTGTCTGGCTATTCAAAGGATGATGTGGAAGGAGGGAAGCTTTGTGACTCCAAGTAACATTTTTGAATTGTGGGTCCCTTTTGTTGTGTTGTACTCTCAAATTTCTTATGCAACCTGATCATTTGCACAAAAATGGCACACATTGCATAAGAAAGACGATAATTTAATTCTAAGTATATCATATCTAATTAATCAATGGAAATGGAATCAAATAGTTTCTCTACCCTTTTGTAATATGACCCTTTAACATGCATGCATATTGCTGTTGCAGCTAGAGCAGATGACTGCTATCTACAGCTTTTCACCCTTTTATATACAATCCCTGATGATACAGCTCAAATTCAGCAACAATGTGCATTGGGGCAATTGGTATTTTTTTTATTAAGGTCCAACATAGTGAAGCCATACATTATTAGAAAACCGACATTCTAATTATTATGAATAAGAAAATAATTAAGTCTGGTGTATTAAAAATCAGATAATACCTCGTTACACCAGTAACACATTTATTTAGATTATAGTATAGTATATGGACTGCACTGCACCTATAACTGTAAACTGGAGAGAGAACAATGAAGTGGGGATAAAAAGCTAAGCGAAAAAGCTGCTGCTTTAAGCTAAAACCAAAAGAGAATTAAACAAAAGTGAAGAAAAAAATGGAATTAAAAATATATATAATATTTTTTTAACAATATTATTAATGTAAAATATCAACTGTCGATAACAATCTCTATTAGACAATTTGAATGATGATCTTTAATTGAGATTTTTTTCTCTCAAATACTTTTTTTTTCTCAAGACTAATATTCAAAAACTTATTTAAAGGAATATCATTCCAACCAACTAATAGGTAAATATATATATAATATAATAAATAAGGAGTGACAAGAAGTATACTACTATAAAGAAGTAGTGAGGCCTAGGCTGGTGTTTCTAAAACTTAAACTACTTTCTCTAAGCTTTGTAATACAAACTCTCTCTTTCTCTTCTGTCTTTCTTTCTCTCAGACTCACTTTAAGTTTCTTCTCATCCTTCAGAACTAGCTTTGTTGAGTTAGTTCCAGCAGCAGGTTCCTCTAATCACAAGAGGTCTAAAACACAAAAGGGTGGTGGTGGTGTTTGTAGAGGAACAAATATAAGAAGAGAAAGAAGAACTAGTGTGGTTCTAAAGAAAAGGTTTTTTTAACACAAAGGGGGTGTGGGGGGTGGGGTTTTATCGCCGGTGATGCGCTCAGGAGCTTGTACATTGCAACAGACCCTCACAGCAGAGGCTGCTTCAGTGTTGAAGCACTCTCTCGGGTTGGCACGCAGAAGGGGCCATGCACAGGTCACCCCTCTGCATGTTGCTGCAACTTTGCTCACCCTAAGAGCCAGTTCCTTAAGAAGGGCTTGTCTCAAGTCTCAACCACAAACACAAGCACATTCACAATATTCACATTCACACCACCCTCTTCAGTGCAGAGCCCTTGAGCTTTGCTTCAATGTTGCCCTCAACAGGCTCCCTACAACTCCTGGCCCTTTGCTCCACACACAACCCTCTCTCTCCAATGCTCTCATTGCTGCTCTCAAGAGAGCACAGGCTCACCAGAGAAGGGGGTGCATTGAGCAACAACAGCAACAACAGCAACCACCTCTTCTCACCATCAAGGTTGAGCTTGAACAGCTCATCATTTCTATCCTTGATGACCCTAGTGTTAGTAGGGTTATGAGAGAAGCTGGTTTTTCAAGCACTGTTGTTAAGAGTAATATTGAAGACACTTCTTCTTCAGCACCTTCTGTTTTCTACAACAGTTCTGGTGGTGGTGTTTTCTCTTCTCCATGCTCACCTTCTCCCAGTGAGAACAATAATGTTTTCAGGAAGAACCATTTCTTAGCTGCTTACACTTCTAATGAGTTTAGTAGTACTTCTCCTAATTCTTCACTTTTGTTGAAGAAGGCTTCAGTGTTTCCCATCACTGAGTCACCACCACCCTCTTCTTCTAAGGAGGATATCAAGGTTGTTCTTGATGTTCTCTTGAGGAAGAAGAAGAGGAACACTGTGATAGTTGGTGACTCATTGGCACTCACTGAAGGTCTTGTGGGGGAGCTTATGGGGAAATTGGAGAGAGGAGAGGTTCCTCATGAGTTGAAGTCAACACATTTCATCAAGTTTCAGCTTGCATCACCGGTTTCTATGAGGTTCATGAAAAGGGATGAAGTGGAGATGAGTCTTTCTGCACTGAAGAGGAAGGTGGATTCTGTTGTTGCATCAGGTGGAGGAGGAGCCATTTTCTATGTTGGAGACTTGAAGTGGACCGTGGAATTAGGAACAAGTGAAAAAGAGGAAGGTGGTGATGCTTGTGGCTATAATTATTATTATAACCCTGTTGATCATCTTGTTGCTGAGATAGGGAAGTTGTTTTGTGACTCCAATAACACTACTAAGGTGTGGCTTTTGGCCACAGCAAGTTATCAAACATACATGAGGTGCCAAATGAGGCAACCCCCTCTTGAGACTCAGTGGTCTCTTCAAGCTGTTCCTGTTCCATCAGGTGGACTTGGCTTGAGTCTTCATGCTTCAAGGTAATAATTAATCTCTTGCTTAATCACTTACATTAGTTCTTTTTTATATGTAGAAATTAAAGACAATATCAAGAAATTTACATCAAAACTCAAGTATCTTGCTGAACCAAGATCCCTTGACTCAGTTTCATTAGTTTAATTCCAAAAAATGTGATTAACAATTAATTTGAGAGGTTAATTTGCTTTGCATTTTGTTGCTAAGTACGACGTACGGTCTCTGGACTAGTGCCAGAAGACACTGTCAAAAGCATGGTTGGTTGGTAAGGTAGACGTGAATCAGTGCCTTTCTGCTTCAACTTTGTTTTTGTCAGTATATATAGAACCTCTTAGACATTACGGATTCACATGGTGTTGTGCAGAAGGAACCATATTATACTTTACCAAAAGTAAAAGAAAGAAGAATGAGTTATATATAATTATATATTATTCCTTTATTACAAACATTTCATTTTCTCAAAACATGATTTTACAGTAACCTTTTGGAAGGTAGCATCAAAATGTTACAAGAATATTGAAAAGTACACCAACTAGCTTCTGATGATGCAGAATATATTCAAAACACCAAAAGTGTCTTTTTGGTTACTGTTGGATGTTCATTGAATCTTTCTGCACTCATTTTTGCAGTATTCATGATTCAAAGATGACAATCTCCCAGAATCCATCTCATATGATGGAAACAAAGCTCTTCAGTAGCAACAAGGAGGAACAGGATAAACTCAACTGTTGTGAAGAATGTGCCTCCAATTATGAAAAAGAAGCTCAGTTGTTCAAACCAGGCCAGAAGAAACTGTTACCATCCTGGCTTCAGTCTCATACCACCGAAGCCCATCAAACGGTAGCAAAATTTTTACTTTTTTTCCTCTAATCTGAATGATATAACCATACATTAACACATAAGTAGTTAAGATTAAAAAAATCACTTTTTAAAACACTAGTGACTTGTGTGTTTTGTGTTTTAATCTTAACTATTTATAATAAGATCTAATTATCAAGATTTATCATAGACGAGGTATTAATATATTCCTTGTAGAATATCTTAGCAAATTACACATTTTTGAGAAGTATTATAACAAATTCAAGTTATAAATTTGTTGAGGTATTCTGTTTAGAAAACAAGTGGGAGTATTACAATATGGACAAATTTGTTTTTAGAATTTAATATATTATGTACTTAAAAGTTTTACACGATCAATCAACATCATTAGTTGTATGACTCATAAGATAATTATTATAAATTATAAAAGTTAACAAACTTATTATAGTTGACATTGTAAGTTTGAATGAATGATGATGTACTATTCATTCTTGTATCTATTGTTTGAGACTCGGTCTTATGAACAATTTCAATGTTGTTCAGGATGAGTTAGCTCAGCTGAAAAGGAAATGGAACAGACTATGCCACTGTCTGCACCAGAGCAAGCAGCCTCAGAACCATTGGAGCAACACTTTACATGGCAATTATCACAGTTCAAATGGCAACAAGATCTACCCTTACAATTCATCATATCCCTGGTGGCCAAACCAAGGCACTAGTGTCTTCACAGATTCAAGCTCCATATCTTTTGCTGATTCACCTCCAAAACCAGCTTATAGCTCCAACAGCAACATTGTTCCTCGGTTCAGGCGCCAGCAATCATGCACCATTGAGTTCAATTTCAGTGATGTGACTCAGAAAGAGCCATCCACAACAGCCTTGGATTCGATCAAGGGCATGGAAGGTAATAATAGTAGTGAAGTAAAGATTACTCTTGCTCTTGGAAATTCAACATTCAGTGGTGGTTCGGGGCAAACGGTGGAAAATATCATAACTACTACTGATAGAACACTGCGACGAGCTCATATTTGTAAACTGTTGCAGGAGAATGTTCCATGGCAATCTGAGACAATTCCTTCGATAGCTGAGGCATTGGTTGATTCCAAATCAGCAAAGCAAAGTTCCACTATTTGGCTTTTATTGCAAGGAACTGACACTATTGGAAAAACAAGGTTGGCACGTGCCATTGCAGAATCAGTGTTTGGCTCAGTTGATTTTCTCCTTCACTTGGACATGCTGAAAAACAACAACAAAGAGAATTCAGCTGATATAATGGCTGGAGCATTGAAAAGCCATGAAAAGGTTGTGGTTCTGATAGAAAGTTTGGATTTTGCAGATGCCCCGTTCAGGAAGTTTCTTGCAGATGGGTTTGAAACTGCAAAGTTTGGAAATTTAAGCATGAATGAGAAGAGTTCAGGCCAAGTAATATTCATATTGACCAATGGTGACACTAGGAGCAATGAAGAGAAGAAAACCAATGAATCAGTGATGAAGTTGGTGTTGCAGATAAGTGAAACCAAACCTAGTTTGGAGTCTTCATCACCTTGTTTGGGTCAGAAGAGAAGGGCTGAAGTACTGGATTTGTTTACCAATGTTAAGAGTCCAAGGCTTGTTGAGGAGAAGGAGGAGGGTAAGAAAGTCTTTTCAAGGCATTCAAGCTTCAACAACCTTGACCTGAACATGAAAGCTGATGAAGAAGAGGATGTTGAGGGAAGTAGTCCAATATCAAGTGATTTGACAAGGGAAACAGTGGTTGATCCACTTGAGTTAATTGAGAACCGGTTTGAGTTTAATGAAAGTCCAGAGAGGGAGAGGGAGAGGGAGGTGGCAGAAATGTTTCTGTCAAGGATAAAAGAGTCTTTTGAGGAGGTATATGATGATGATAATGATGATGGGGTGGTGGTGAATTTTACTGTAGAGGAGAGGGTGATACAGGAAATTGGTGTGGGGTTTGGTAATTTTACTAACAGCATGTTTGAGAAATGGCTGAAAGACATTTTTCAAAGCAGTTTATTACAGACAGTTGTTAACTTTGGTGATGGGGGGAAGGAGAGGGGTATAGGTTTTACACTTTGTTGGGGTGGTAAAGGAGATAGGAAATCGGATAGTGATGGGTTCATGGGTTCATGTTTGCCCAAGAATGTCCAAGTTAACTACTTCATGGATTGATGATGATGACTGACTTTGGATAGTGGGTGGGGGGTTTCTTGTAAAATGTAAAATGCAAGTCATAGGCTTTGTGTAACTGCTAATTTTCATTATAGAATGTGTTTGGTTTTTCTTCTGCTTTCAAAACCTTTTTGTCAATCACTACTTACTGCACTTATTTTGAATTTCTTTTTTTATGATGAGTTTAATTTTTATGTATTGTCTCAGTTTACACTGTCATTTGATCAATCAAAAATCATAATAGATATAATTTTTAAAATAATTATTATAAAAATCAATAAACTTATCTAAATACTTTGTGATTGGATGAGTATAAAAGGCTATTAATGCAATGTGCAAATACTAGTTACTCTTCTAAAATTGCCAAAATATTTAAGAATCCCATGGTTTTGTTCATCCAATTGTCAGGAATGTTACTGAATCCAAGTCTGTCGGGGAATAAAGGTAGGATGTCTGGAATAATACTGTGTCTTGCTGTTTGATCCTTGAATTGAAGATGTTGAGTGCATGCTTTATAATTATGAGCAGCATCTTGTTATGACATTAATGAATTTATATTTTGAGGAGCTGGTGTATTTGAAAAATTTTATAAATGATAGGTAAGATTATATATCATGGACTTAAAGATGAAGTTTGTCCATTTGCACATATTTGGTTTTGTCTTAAGACACAACTATATATGAGCCATTAAAATGTAGGCAGTGCTCTTCTAAAATGAAATTTTCTTTAATGATGCTTTTTATTTAATTTAAAATGTATTGTGATCTCAATTTCCTAAAAATTTAAGGTGCATACAATTTTATTTGCTTATTTTAGGAGACCAATCTATATTGTTCTCAAGTTGCTGAATTAATCCCCTCAACCCATGTTTTAAAATTTGCAGGTGAGTATGAACAGTTTATGTTGGTATATGGAACAATATAAAGATTGCAGTGTACTATAAATATTTCTTTCACATGGGATTTTAAATGATCCTTTGTTTGACAATAATTTTAATGAGGACTTTTTATGCTAATGATTGTCTGCAACAGTGATCCATCCACATAATCTTTCTTCCAAATAGCATGTGCATCTCTAGTTAGAGTAGTCCACTCTCCACGGCCATTGTGAAATACATAACTACACATTGTAAAGGTTTACCTATTCCATTAGCAAATTCTATTGTGATTCTACCCTTGTATTTCTCATATATAAAGTGGGAGATTATGTAACCTTAATTAAGTTAGGAAGAGGATTGATGCCAAAAACTTTGAAGGAATTCGAAAAGTCATTGATCTTCGCTAGCATAGGTCACTGTTGAGGTTGCAAATCAATTATTAGGTTGTAAATCATTGAGGTTGTGAAACACTGCCGAAATTATTGTACTTAGCTGTAGCTAGTAGATTAAGTAACCACTATAATAAACAGAGTTTGTAAGTGATCCATAATCAGTAACCATTGGCCCATAAGGGACAAACTAATCATCTTGTTTCACCCGTGATTTTATCATATAAATTTGTAAATATTTTCTTCCTTAATATGCTATAGTTTAATATAATCTAAATTTTAGAGTAGGTCATATTAAGATTTTAACTAATGGTTTGCGACTGCAATTTCAGCTACGATATCAAGGTTTTTGGGATTTATTTATAATTTACTATAATATTAAATATCACAAATTCACAATGAGTGGCCACAATTTAAAATCTTCCATCACATGATGATTTATCCATTGGTTTGCATCTACATTTTGAAGCAACTGATCTCTAATTATTTGGGTTCAATTTTTTTTTCTTACATTTGACGTAAAAATACCACTTTACAACATGTGTAAAAACACTGTCTATAGATTGTACCTATCACATTGCAACCATTCACTTAAATTACATCAATGCAGTCCATGTAATTCATGAATTGTGTTAAAAAAAATAACTTGTCAAAAATAACTGTATTTTAATAAATATTTCTAAGAATATGTTATTTCACGAGTTTCTATAGATACATTAATTATGTTTGGAAAAAAAATGCAAATACATAGATTCTCTTATTTTGAGTTTTATTAATTTTTCCCCCATTATTCATTTAATTCTTGTCTCGTTGCTTTTAATCCATGTCCTTCGGCCATGCACAAATATATATGCACCAACCCAGTGAAAACCAAAAATAGTCCACTACTACAAGACATTGACGCTTTCTGGTTCCAATTTATTTCTTCAAAATTCTTTATCATTGCTTTGACCTTAAAGTTTGCATGATTGAACGGCGTATGTGGGTCCTGTCTTCCCATCTTAGAACACCATCATAGCTTTGATTTTCTGCGTTAGATTAAGATATGATCGTAAAATTTTTATATTTCTTTAGTAAAAGCACTTGAGTGTCTTGCTGTTTTAATTATGTAAAGTTACTCTATGATAGCTGAATGATAGATATCTCTTCAATATAATTGAATAACAGTGTGGCCCATATTAATAATGGACCACAGCAGGAAACATACTCTACATGGAGATTAAAAACAAAATTATTACGAGGCCATGTATAATTAATTAGTAGTTTCATTCTATGAGATAAAAATACTGATTTTGCAGTATGAAAAAAAAAAGTCAAGAATAATAAAATCATAATTTACAGTTGTACCCAAAAAAAGTATATATTGCAGTATATTTCAATCTACACCATTTTAAAAAGTTGCAAACTAAATTCATTTCATGTTACTAAAGTAAGTGCAAGCTGTGTATGAAATAAAAGTAGATCGTATATATACCTTTCTTGAGATTTAATAAACATATATCAATTTAATTTTTTTAGAAATTAATTACACTATTTTCTGTTATTAAATCTTCACTAAAAGAAATACTCCTTCAATTTTATTTTATTTTTAAAATACATAAACTATTTCTGTAAAAAATATTTATGGTTTGAGTAAAAAATGAATACAAGAATAAATATTTAACATTTAAAAATATTTTATTACAATTTAGTAATCAGTACCACATTAAACATTCAATTAATTAAGTTAGAATTGAGTAGGATTATTATAGACAATGGTTAAGGTAATTGTTTAATTTATATATATATTATTAGTGCAAAAAAATTATATACTATCAATTAATTAGGAATTATTTTAGTTAATTATTAAAAAAATAATCTTATCGCATATGACGATTTATTATTAAATGAAAGACAATGTAAAATTTTATACAATATCAATACATTTTAATTAAATTTTTTAAGATAAAGTAAAGGTAATTTTTAGCTTCCCTAAATTAAACCACATTGTTCAATTATTTATATATAAGTCCAGTTTAAACGCGTAAAGTGGATTATATGAATCACGATCAAATAGATGGGGGGGACTCTGCCGTTTTCATTTGATTTAGTTTACATGGTTTTATTCTGGTTGTCACTTTCTTCTTTAACCATGAGAAGAAATAGTAAAGCATGTGATAGGGTAGAGTTTTTCCAAAAGATGTGTAGCTCTTACTAAGATTTCATAATTACAAACTCCATTTTGGTGTCTTTTGTGATGTTATAGGGAGGGCACCTTCATTGTTTTGGGTCCCTCGCTTTCTGATTGAATTAGTGCTCTAAAAGAGCTATCAATGGTGTTGTTCAGATGGAAATAAAAGTGTACACAATGATATAATTGTTTTGTCCAATCATCACTGTTGAGAATGCAATTAATTAAAACCTTTTCAAAAGAATAGAAGATGAATAACCTATAAAAAGATATTAGCGCAATAAGCCTGAAATCATTACGGTTGTAGTGTTGGTGTGCTTTATCTTAATTCTTTAAATGATGTATATAATTTTTTTATTAATACAAGATTTAGGATAAGGGTAGATAACCGATTTAAAATTAAGGCAAATTGTCAATGATAATCAGAATACAACGATTATATAGACTGATGATTTTTTATAGTAAACTTAATTCATGCAATTATGATGATGAGTAAAATGCCTACCAAACGAAAATTGAAAAAAGAATGCAAAATGTGATGTAACCGAGCCATTCGAGAAGCTCCGCTCACAAATTTCTATGAGAATGTTTTGGGTTTTGAGCAAAGATACAAGAGTATATTAGTTTACTAGACCTAACATACTGATAAGTATAATTATTTCCAATTTTGTTTTTCCTTTGGCATTTTGTTTGGTACTATTTCTGCCGTCACAATTATCTGATACAAAATTAAAACAAAATTATAGTAATTAGCTTTAAAATAATTAAATTTGTAGAAAACTAATATGCGTGGTCGATTCAAGTGTCTTATGATTGATTTTCCTTAAGTGATTAAAATCTTGGATTTAAATTTTATGAATAAAAAAAATTCTTACTAAAAGAACTACCTCCATCTCTGTAAAATTTTCGGCTCAAGTACAATTACCTTCCATTAAAAATACTTGTAATCCTAAACTAAAGAGGTCTCAAAAAAAATTTAAAAAAAATGTCCAAGAATTTCTTCCAAAAACAAAATTCTGAGTTAAAGAAAGGTACCCCACCCTTCCAAGCTACAGTCTTAATGAGAATGCACAGTGGTATATATATATATATATATATATATATATATAGGGATGTACTGCCAGCAAGAATTGAAATTGCATGTGAAAAAATAGTAGCAACACACTATTTATTATTTGTTAAAATTTATAAATTATATGGGTCTTATTATCTTAATTAATAGAAAAGAATATGTTCAGAGGAGTGTATTCGAGCGAGCAAAAAATTTTATTTACAGTTTATTTTTATTCCATAATTTTTTTTTAAAATGTCATTATTATTATTACTATTATCTTTTAATAAAATTAAAGAAAAACTAAACGGATTGAAAATTCAAGTATCTGATTATTTTAAATAGTAATAGAATGTGACAACTAAAAAATATCATTAAAAAGATAACCTAACATAGTATAGATATTCTCAATTTAAATTATATAACTGCTTTTTTTGTAAAGATATTTTTCTTACTACACCACGGGTACTCTTTATAGGAATACTTAAAAAAAAAAACACTAAAACTAACCAAACTATCTTTTTCGGAAGACAATTTTTTTGCTTGAACTTTTTAAGATCAATATGATATTGGAAGACAAACTCTCTGAAAATTTAACACAATACATACCAAAAACTCAAAGTCAAGATCACAGGTTAAATTGGAACAACATATGTATCAATAGTTAAGTTGGAACAAATTTGTATAAAAAAATGTGTGATTCTAAAATTAAATAAGTTGAAATTTTGCCTGAAACAGGAGCCCAACAATTCCTGGTGTTTCATGCATTACCCCATCAATCATAGTGGCACTCCTCACTTACAGCAGCATCTTCATTCCTAATCCTCACCCGGGATCACCCCAATTATATGTCGCCAAGGGACAATGTGGGGACTAAGAGGAGCTACCAATAAAATTTTTCCTAAGGTAGTACATATTTCCTTACCGTTACATTTTTTTCATTTGATAACTTTTTATTATTATTTTTAGTTCAAAAATATCTTTTTAAGTCGAGAGAAAACCAATCATACAAAAGTGGGTCTTTCTATTTAAAGAAAAAGAATATGTACTATGAGAGGACTAAACTAATTTCCCCATTTGAAGATACAGACACACGGTGTCGGCGTAATAAGTGCACAAAACAGTGGAGTGTGAACATGAGTTGAGTAAGTTCAATTTAGTGTTTTTAATCCAGCTTATCTCTGTAATTTTTTCTAGTAAATACGAATGCGTGTGAACAGTGTTCTTTGGAGAGCATTGTCAAAGCATTTTTTATACTTATTCTTATTCAGACCTTTTTTAAAAAAAAAAAAAATCAACGCTCTCACAATATTTCTACATTGCTATTGACATAATACTTCCATATGGTGCACAATTTTTCATTAATCTTGCATGCTCAAACCTTGGGGAGGCTTCCCTTAAATTACAAATAAACCACAACTTTTCAACAGAATCTAGTTTGGTCCTGCTAAGTGATTTCCCAACTTTTCAACATTGCAAGAAAATGCAGAATATGATTAGTGGGTGTGTGAATGCAGAATATGATTAGTGGGCGTGTGAATGCAGAATATGATTTGTGTGTGTTTGTGAGAAAGAATTCATCTATGTATGACAAATTGACAATTCAACTCAAAGTCATCAGCAATTCCTCGTGATATGAAACGAATAGTTGGCTAGCCAAACCTATCATTATTCCATAATTCATATAATTAAGCAATAGCTCGTTAAAATAAATAGACACTTGTCTGGACAAGAAGGAATAAAACTTTCTTTACGGGGTTCCCTCAAATATACATTTGTTACAGAGCTTAGCAATAATGTAATACAAACAAAAATATGGGGCCTAGGTTAGAGCTCCTCAAGAATGAAAGGCAGCAAAAGGAAAGACTAATATACAAAAAGAATGACACTAAACCACAGTAGCTAATCTACAAATTTGGTATGTATATTTGGAGGATATACAAAAAAGGGGGACCGACTTAATAATTTCCCACCCCTCGAGTAGAAAACCGCAGGTTATTGCAAATGAAGTCAAAGACCTTACACCGAATTGGGAGGTGTTGTTGAATGTGAAGAGGAATCCTCCTCTGGGCCTGATAAATCCAACGCGGTTTCCAGGTTGAGCAAAGGCTTTAGTCTTCTGTGAACCTCGTCACTCAGAAAATTAATCTCTTCAAGAATCATGGATAAAGCAGACTTGCTAGACTCCTCATCCCTGAACGCCAATGTCCATCTTCCATCGACAAAAGCTTTTGTCTTTAATTTCCCGTGGGGGTTGAACTTGGCAGGATCCAGAACAGGTAAAGAAGATGGTCGGATCCGCAGATGTAACCATCTTGGGTGTTTATCATCAATCCTGGGCTAAAAAATGAAGACAAGATTATTGTGAAATTATATACTGAGTCATCAAAGTAAAAATAATTGTAAAATTCAATTTTTCCAATTCACTCCTTGATTCTGTGTCAAACTCTTAACCAACAACAAAAATTTGTGCCGTAGTTGTCAGCTAACCAAACTACTTGATTCAAAATAAAAATGCAAAGGTGGCAGACAAATATACATACATTGCACCCAGCCAAAGGTGCAGCAACCCGAACAACTCCATAGAGCTTCTTCATTGGCAACTCTTCTGCTAGCACAAGCCACCCAGATGTTCCTGCAGAGATTGCTAGAAAGCAAAAATGGCGCTCTTTGCCCCTTTCGAAAGCAATTCTACAAGGCACAGCATTAACTGCACATGGAAAATAAGAGCAATTTTACCAAAAAACAGTTGATTGTCAAAATACAATAATATTATGTAACTCTCTTCTAACAAGGAATTACAACCTTAAGTAAAGAAACATATTCACAGACAATAAAAAGAGAGAAAGAAACACCCTCAATTTAGTCCTCCAAAGTCACATACATCACCATATTCTATAAAAAAAAAAAAAATTGGTTATCATATCCCTCAAAGATTTAAAACACAATTTTAAGTCTTCTAAAAAATTTGTCATCAAATTAACCTCTCAAAAGATCTAAAATGTCACTGTGGTTGTCTTTATGAAGGACTATTAGGTGAAACACAATTTTATGTATTTAACAATGTAAAAATTGTATTGTATTCTGTCCTGTAAGTGCTGGTTAGCTTTTGCTAACAACACCACTCTGTGTGTAAGCATTTTACACTTTAATATCTGCCCTTTGTACATTAGGTGATTAGTTGTTTCTGTTAGAAGGTTAGTTAGTTCTGTTATGGAATTAGTTAGTTTCTGTTCAGAGGCTTATAAATGCCTCTTCTGTAACTAACTGTTCTTAAGTTTTCCAATACTGAAATAAGATCAGAGTTCATTTCTCTTCTCTGTTATCTCTCACTTTTCTAAAATGGTATCACGAGCCAATTTTTTTGCACTGATCGTGCAGTGATCTTTCGTTCTAACCATTCGTTCTGTCTCAATTGTTCGTTCGCTCATATGATTCTGGTTCTGTGTTCTGAATCTCGATTGGGTCTCTGTTTGTGTCGGGATTGCTCCCAGTTCTATCGTGATTTTTGTTCCTGTTTGGGTCGCGATTATCTTCAATTCTGTTCGTGGGTAGGTCGGGACTAGGTTTTGTTCTCTTTTGTGAACCTACGTTGTCGTCATCGCCTGTGATTCTGTTTTCATCTTGTTCGTTCATGGCTTCCGCTTTCGCTCCGTCAGGTTTGGTCTCACATTTGTTTCCCAATTCCATAGCTGAAAAGCTTGATGACTCCAATTATCTTCACTAGCATCAACATGTGGAACCAGTGCTGAAAGCGCATAAACTTCAGCACTTTGTGGTCAATCCTATTGTTCCTCCTCGTTATCCCACAAAGGACGATCGCGTTGCTGATAGAGCCAATCCTGAGTACAAGGCTTGGGAAGTTCAAGATCAAACTAAGTCAGTTCTATCGCAGGTTCTTGGATCTAATAATTCATATCAGGTTTGGGAAAAGATTCATGACCACTTCAGCTTATATACTAAGTCCTATGCTCGTCAACTGAGAACTGCGATGCACACAGTTTCACTAACTGATAAGTCCATGGATGAGTATTTGCGAAAGATCAAAGGTTACGTGGATGAACTTGCAGGAGTTGGTGTCCTGGTTCGACATGAGGAGTATGTTGATGCTATCCTTGAAGGTATTCCTTCAGATTATGCGCTTGATATATCTGTCATTGAAGGCAAGAAACGCACCCCGTCAATTGCTGAAATTGAGGCCTTGCTCTATGGCCATGAAATACGCCTGAATCACTACAATAAAGAAGCTCAAGTGCTGATTTCTCCCTCTTTGAACTACACTCAAGGGTACTCACCTTCTAACTCTTACAGGTCAGGTGATTATGGAACTTTCAGGGGTTCACATGGTCGAAATGGTTCTGGTCATGGCAGTGGAGGATCTGGCAGAGGTCATGGCAGTGGTAAATTTGCTAATTTTTAGTGCCAAATCTGTCTCAAGTATGGTCATACTGCCAATGTTTGCCATTTTAGGACTGATGTGAATTTTCAGCCTCATGAATATCTAGCCTTCTTTGATCCTGCCACTTTTCAGCCAATCCCTTATTCATCTGGTTCTACTAGGCCTTCAAACACTTGGGTAAATCCTAATATGAAACCAGTAGGTTCAGCTCATAATCAGCCAAGTGCCATGCTCAACAGCACTTCCTCCCCTGGTAATGGTCCTGTTCACTCCACTTGGATTCCAGATTCTGGAGCCAGTTTTCATGTGACTGGTGAGTCAAAAAACATCAAGCAGTTCAACCATTTTGATGGTCCTGATCAAATCTTTATTGGCAATGGTGAAGGTTTGAATATCAATGGTGCTGGTTCTTCTTACTTTATGTCTCCTAATGATAATCACTTCACATTTCAACCACACAGATTGTTACATGTTCCCTCAATTTCAAAAAATTTGTTGAGTGTAAGCCAATTTGCAAAAAATAATTTTGTTTTCTGAGTTTCATTCTCATTTCTGTCTTATGAAATCACAGGAGACAAGTAAAGTTCTACTTCAAGGTCATGTTGGAGCTGATGGTTTGTACTACTTTCAGAATCTCAAGCTCCAGCACACCTCTCCTCATCTGTTGTCCACTTCAATTCCTTCTTCAGCAACCAACTTGTCCAAACATTCTACTGTTTTCAATACAAGTTCTACTGTTTCTTTTGGTTCTGCTACTTCTTTTCCTAGTACTGCCACTCTTTGGCAAGCTAGGTTAGGACATCCAAATAATCATGTAATGAGACTTGTTCTAAACAATTGTAATGTTTCACAATCAAATAAAATTGTTCCAGATTTTTGTTCCTCTTGTTGTATGGGAAAAGTCACATAGGTTACCATCATCCAATTATACTACTGTTTACTCTCCTGTAGAACTTGTTTTTACAGATTTGTGGGGACCCTCTCACATGACATCTCATGCTGGTTTCAAATATTATGTATCTTGCATTGATGCTTTCTCTAGGTACAATTGGATTTTTCCTATTAAATCCAAAGCTGAAACTGTTTCTGTTTCCAGAACTTTAAATCTCTTGTTGAATTGCAACTTAATACTAAAATAAAGAGTGTTCAGTCTGATTGGGGAGGAGAATACAGACCTTTTTCCACTCTTCTAACCTCATTTGGTATCTCTCATAAGCTTATTTGTCGTCACACTCATCAACATAATGGTGTGGTTGAGAGGAAACACAGACATATAGTGGACTTAGGACTTACTTCGTTGCATCATGCTTCTTTACCTCTGCAATTATGGGATTATGCCTTTACTACTGCTGTTTATCTCATTAACAAGCTCCCTACTGCCTCTCTTAGTTGTACCATTCCCCTCATCATCCTTTTTCATAAGAACCCTGATTTTAAATTTCTGAAAACCTTTGGCTGTGCCTGTTTTCCTCTCCTAAAACCTTACCACACTCACAAACTTAATTTTAGGTCTCAACAATGTTTGTTTTTAGGATATTCTAATTCTCACAAGGGCTACAAATGTCTGTCACCTTCTGGCAGAATTTATCTTTCTAAAGATGTCTTGTTCAATGAGCAAAAATTTCCTTAGTCTGATATGTTCCCTTCATGTACTAATTTTGTTAGTAATCTAAACTCATACTTTAGTCTCAATCCTAATCTGTCTCCTCCTCCTGTGCTGTCTGAACCTTCCCATACATCAGTTTCTCTTTCTACCCCTCAGTCTGTACCTTCTGTGCCTCCTGATTTCTCTCCTATAAATAGTCAGCATCCTATTGATTCTTCTCGTGTCTCAACTGGATACTGCTTCAACTTCTACCCCTGTTTCCCATGTCTCTTCAAAGGTTGTTACTATCTCTGCACCCTCCTCTGCACCTACAAATAATCCAGATCCTCACTCCATTTCTAGTAACATTCATCCTATGCAAACTAGGTCTAAATCTGGTATTCATAATCCTAGATTACACCCCTCCTTGTTTCTTGTTCATTCTGAACCAAAAACAGTAAAACAGGCCCTTGCAAACCCAGATTGGCAAGCTGTGATGCAACTTGAGTATGATGCCTTAATGAAAAATAAAACTTGGGATTTGGTTTCATTACTTTCTCGTAGACAAGCTATTGGTTGCAAATGGGTGTTTAGGGTGAAAGAAAATGCTGATGGAATAATCAACAAATACAAAGCCAGGTTAGTAGCAAAGGAGTTTAATCAAGTTCAAGGTTTTGACTTTCATGAGACTTTTTCTCCTGTTATTAAGCCAGTCACTATTCGAATAATCCCCACTCTTGCTCTCTCACATGGGTGGAAGTTATTTCAACTTGATGTGAATAATGCCTTTCTTAATGGGCTCCTTGAAGAATCTGTTTATATGATACAACCTCCTGGTTTGGAAGCTGCTGATAAATCCTTAGTCTACAGATTTAACAAAGCACTTTATGGTTTAAAGCAAGCTCCAAGGCAGTGGTTTGACAGATTAAAATCTACTTTACTTCAATTTGGTTTTGAAGCAAGTAAGTGTGATTCTTCTCTATTCATATACAAGCATCAAATGCAGGTTGTATACCTTCTGGTTTATGTGGATGACATTATTATTACTGGAAGTTCTACCATTCTGATTCAGCAGCTTACCACTAAGTTGAACAGTGTGTTTTCTCTAAAGCAACTTGGCCAATTAGATTATTTATAGGTCTTGAGGTTAAGTATCTGTCCAACAATTCTATTATCATGACTCAAAGCATGTACATCCGGGATTTGTTACACAAAACTAATATGGCTGAAGATCATTCCATCTCTTCTCCCATGGTATCTAATTGCAAGTTGTCTAAGCATGGAGCTGATCTTTTTCATGATCCTACTTTTGTTCATGTCAGTAGTAGGGGCATTGCAGTATGCAACACTTACTAGACCAGAAATTAGATTTGCTATCAACAAAGTCTGCCAGTTTATGGCTGCACCTCTTGATTCTCATTGGGCAGTGGTTAAGAGAATCTTAAGGTAGCTTAAGGGTACTACTTTTCATGGGCTTTTGTTTCAGTCTACTTGCATCACTCAGCCATTGACTCTTCATGTTTTTTGTCATGCTGATTGGGCATCTGATGTGGACGATAGGCGCTCTACCTCTGGATTTGCTATATTTCTTGGTCCAAATTTAATTTCTTGGTGGTCCCGCACGCAGAAAGTCACAGCTAGGTCCAGCACTGAAGTTGAATATCGAAGCTTAGGTCAAACCTCTACTGAGTTAACTTGGATTCATGTTCTTTTAACTGAATTACATGTTTCTTTACTTGGATTCATGTTCTTTTAACTGAATTACATGTTTCTTTGACAACTCCTGTTTTATTTTGTGATAACCAAAGTGTTGTGTCCATTGCTCATAATCCAGTTTTTCATAGTCGCATAAATATATGGAAATTGATGTCTTCTTTGTCAGGGAGAAAGTTCTAGCTAAACAGCTTATAGTTATGCACATTCCAGCTCTAGATCAGTGGGCTGATGTGTTGACCAAGCCCCTATCCTCAGCAAGATTTGAGTTTCTTAGGAGCAAACTCAATGTGAAGAGTGTTTCTTCTGAAAACTCTTCCCCTTGAGTTTGAGGGGGGATATTAGAGTATGTATTTAACAATGCAAAAATTGTATTGTATTCTATCTTATAAGTGCTAGTTAGCTTTTGCAAACAGCACCACTCTTTGTGTAAGCATTTTACACTTTAATATCTGCACCTCTGTACATTAGGTGATTAGTTGTTTCTGTTAGAAGGTTAGTTAGTTCTGTTATGGAATTAGTTAGTTTCTGTTCAGAGGCTTATAAATACCTCTTCTGTAACTAACTGTTCTTAAGTTTTCCAATACTGAGATAAGATCAGAGTTCATTTCTCTTCTCAGTTATCTCTCTCACTTTTCTGAAAAGGACTCAAGTAGTAAGTGACAGAATCTGAGGGGCAAATTTGGTTACTAAGAATGATATATTACCAACTGAAAATGATGTTTAATAAGTGTTTATTATTATTATGATTAAATACAAAATTTACATCATGTACTAGTTATACATGGCTGCTATATAACTGATAACGTCCTTCATACACAGACACATAACTACTACATAACTGTCCTGCACTATTAAACACACGACTATCCTACATAACTGCAACATTGCAGTATTCTACATCCTACTACACCCCCCACTGGAGTATAGCTTCCAAATAGGTGGGTTACTGGACTTTCAAATCCCATCAACTAATGTGGTGACGTGATCGTGATACTGATACATGCAATTTTGGCAGACCAAATTGAGGGTTTCCTATAAAAAAGAGTGCCACCAAGAGAGAAAAATAAAACTATAACTTGCCTAATAAATTATTTTCTAGAAAATTGCCAACATTCCTTCACATTTCAACTGGGCACAATTTTCTCTCTCTCTGCAGTTAGGTTTATTTCCAAACAATGCGTATTGGTTTCATGTAACTATTAATTGGTGAAACTGACATAGCATGTTTACAAGGCATTTTAGAATCTTGGCTTTATAAAGCCATAAACCCTCCATTACACATGAAAAACAGCTCTTCAACATACCATTTCTAAAACTCATTTAGGCACAGTATTATAAAAAACAAAATAGAAAAACCAAATTATTCCCCCTTTTCCCCTGTCTAAAGGAAAAGGGAGACGGAATACCGAATAGGGTCCAGCTGCATGGGATATGAATAATAGGATTTTGGAAATATAAGATATTTGTATGTTTTGGTACTACTCAAAATAGGGTATCCATCAGTACTAGGAGTTCTAATGACAGCACACAAATTATAAATTTCCATCTCAAATCAGGAGTACTTGGTTATCATGTCATATTTTATTATTATTAGGATTAGTTATGCTCTCAGACTATGTTATGCAATTATGATCACTACAGAGTTTATTCTACTCCCCTGCCCCCTCGCAACACACACCAAAAACCCCAGGTTCTTCTCTTCTTTATTCTTTTTGCCATTTGAACTTTCCTATGTCTAAGTAATAACTTCAATATATGTAAAAAGTAAAAACAATTGAGAGAATACAGAAAACTCCAGTTATAAACATTTACCAAGGCTGACTTCAGCTCCTGGTTTTGGGCCTGACACATCAACTTCAGAAGTTTGGGCACGAGAATTTGCTGGGAGATCACCAGGAGGATAAATAAGAGGTTTCTCAGGTAAAGGTCTACCTAGAGTGAATATTTGAAGCTGGTGCAGAACTACAAATACCTAACAGAAAGAGTGGGGCATGCAATTCATGAAAACCCATAATTGAGAAAAGTTCAACAGTGTTAGCATGTATGCTATAGTTTTCAAAGAAAATAACAGGCAAAGAATAAGTACAGACCTTCACTAGTTCATGCATTTTTTCTCCAGCAGCAAATGATGAGCCCTCAGGTATATCTTCTGTACAAACAGAAACATCAATTACTGGCACTCTTACTATTCTCTCCATAACCACCAGCCAAAGGAAAAAAATGAACATTGGAACAGCTCCATGGTTGATGGTACAAGCTTACCTTCTGAAGATAGCATTTGAGCAGGAAAAAGTATGCACTTTGGTTCTTTAGGAGGGTATGATGACTCCATTGCTACAGATAGAAAATTATTTGGTTATAGCACAAAAGTAAAACACTTGAACATAGAAATCCATTAAGCACAAGAAAAGTTATAAAATCACCTCTTTTGCATTTTCTCCACTCACTGCAAAGAACAGTAATAAGAAGATCGGGCCAGAAACCTCTAACCTCCTTTACAAGAGCAGTAGCAGAATTCTTGTATGAAACCTGTATTTGGGAGGAAAAAGATGCGATGCTATTAGGAGATGTAAATAGCAGATATGAGATTCATATATTGAATGCATTGATAATAACCAAATGGAAATATGGTAAATTCATGTCAATACCCATGCATTCAGCAAATTAATTGACTATTAATTATTTCATATATGCCATTGGCACATATGCTTCAATGCAAGCAATCATCATACAAACCATCAACAGAGTCACTCATTGACTAGGTTTGCAAATCAAAGAACCATAATTCACTTTAAAAACTTGAACCTTTTGGAATTTAAAAATAACCCCCATTCCATCCCAAAACTAACAACAAAAGTTTTATCCCACTAGGTGAGGCTACATAGATCATACGAAACCATTGTTAAAGATCAAATTCTCAAGAATATTTATTATTCAAAATTCCAACCCAAAACTAGGATTAATAAAAAAAATTATCATAGATGGCGATACTTGAAAGCATGAAAGCTTTTTGTGTAATTTGTATCAGTATCTTCTCTCAAATTACTCTTAAATTCCTTCAAAGATTTATGAAAATGATATTAGGAAAAAGTAGAAAGAAATTTTAACTTCATAATAGTAAGCAACAACCATTTTTTAGGAAATATTCAGCAACTTCAATAAAAAAGTCTACATAAGAATAATTGAGTCTTCACAAGTTATACATCTGGAAGAACATAAAACAGACAATGAACCAAGATATTTCTTGTGCCCTCTTAGAATGAGAGTTTAGACCTAACTCAACCCCAAGCTAGCTCATAGGGTGAGGGTTGCCCCCTACTTATATACTCTATATTGGTTTTATTTCTAGCCAATGTGAAACTTGGGTTTTTCCCAATAGCCCAGCACTTTTGGGTTTGATGCGTGGATGACATGGTGAGTAGTCCATTTAATGGATCTATAATAGGCTTTGATACCATCTTAGAATGTGGGTTTGGACCTAACTCAACTCCAAAAGCTAGCTCATAGGGTGAGGGTTGTCCCCCAATTATATACTTTATCTTGACACTATCTCTAGTCGATGAGGGACTATTATATTATATGCATTGTACTACTCTAACATGCCCCACTCAAAAATCACTTCAATATACTAAGCAAAGAGGTGGACATCCTATATATTCAAACAATATATTATAGGTGCATGCATTAATTCTGTGGGTGTTGCAGGTAAAGCCTAATATGTTCTTACTTGCAGCAATTCCAGGTGATGACTGTTGAATTCTGCCTCGCTGTAAGGAAGCAACTGGCGCAAAAGCCAACCACCATCCCACAGTGTCTCTGCAGATATATTAGAACGGCAAAAGAGACTCACTAATGCATCGAGCACCTGAAAAATGCATGCACACAAACACACATTATACATAATTAAATTACTAAACACAATGTGATAGAACTTGGTATTGCAGAAATGGTAAATATGGACTAAAATTCAGAGGTAGCCTTGTAGAATAGCTAGAAAAAACACACAGAAAGAGATAAACGTATTGTTAACAATACTAGGAACAACTAATCATTATATGTTTATGTAAAGCATTCATCTATGTTGTCAAAACTAGATCAGACTGGACGGTAGAACTGGGACCGGACATTAGATCATTTCATTTAACCCCAAAAACCGGTTAAATCGGGCAAACCAAGCATAACCAGTTCACTGGAAAAAAAATACTTATTTATTATAAGAAAAACCAATATTATGATGAGTAATACAATTCTTACCTAATATTATCATGATTGATAATTTTATCAATTATATTTATTTAGTTTCCTACTGTAGTTGCCAATGAATATTATGACATATTTGATTTGATTTCATATTTAATTTTGAATATTATATGTTATGAGTTATGACATTTATAAGTGAAATTTAATTTGTATTATTATGAAGTTATCAATATTATCTTATGCATATATAATATCAACAAACACATCCTTGAGATTTATTTCCCTTAAACTTGCTACAGCCTCCAAGGTATGATTCTGTTTATCAGTTTATGCCATCTCTTGGGTCTTTGGCCAATGGCTGTTTTAAGTTGCTATTTCTGATATGCAGAGAGACTGGGCAGCCTTTGTTTGCTGCATTCTTGAGTTTCTATCATGCTCCGTGTTGTATTTAATTTCTTATGTTTTAGAGAATATATTATCTTTCGCCAGTTGTACTTTACCTCCTTTCTCTCTAATATAATTCCTTTTCAATTTAAAAAAAAAAGAAGAAAAAAAAAACATCACTGAGTGGAGTCTACAAAAATATAACCTACTATAAGGAGCCAATTAGCCAACTATGCTAGTGCTACAGTTCCATTATCTTAAATGAAAAGATATGCCAACCAATAAGGAGTCAAGGACTTTTACATAGTATAGATGAAACTATTACATAAACAAGACTCAACGAGATGCAAACATGTACCTGAAATCTAGGCACACGAGGGCTCATAAGAAAATCAGAAGACAGAAAAGATAACCCATACTGCTCCTGTAAAACATGGTAAACAAAAACTAAGGAAGCTAATATCAAGCAAAGGAGCTTCTAAATATTAGTAAAAAAAACACAATGGAACGTATAACTTGCTCCACAAATACATCACAAAATTAAGTGAACCAAATCAAACATTAATACAATTTACATAGAATCTATTAGAAATTATCAAAACAGATTCAAAATTTCAAATAGCCAATTAGTAAGTATTTATATTGACCCTATGATAAATAGATTCTCCAAATACACTGGCACATCCATACCAAAACTGATACTCATAATTCACCTGCATTTGTGTTTTTGGTGTATGCTTTTATTTTTGGATATCCACCACCCTCAATGTACTTGCCAACCTCAAAATTATAATATATGGACTCAGGAGATGGATAACTTGAAACTTAGTCTAGGATGGGACAATCACGTGCAGATATTTCCTTTACATATATGAATATACATATTTTATCTAATAACTAATACATAATGTTCTACCAGTATCTTAAAAAAATGTCAGTATTTAAGTATTGTATCATATCAAATGCTTGTTCCGTCCAGACCCATGAACATAATATCCCACCAATTTGACGAAATATTTTGGTTCATCCCAACTTGAGCCAAAGTCAATTATGATTCATTCATCCCAACCCCAACCTGACCCAGTGTCCTACAATTTTTTTAAATTTTATACTTTAACAATTATGTGTTAATAAAAAACTTTTGAAATTAATTTTTTTTTTTTTTTGGTCAGCAAAAACTTTTGAAATTAATAAATAGCTTTATATAACAGGATATTATATTTATATTGATATTATTAGTTTTGAAATATATATTGAATATATCTTAATTGAGTTTTATACTTCTTTAATTCTATGGTTTAGTTAAACATAATGTTAATATTAATATATTATGTGTATATATTGGGTTGACCCAATCTTGTCTCATATATTATCTTTTAAAATAAAGGACTGCTACCAACACTTAAAAACAGGGACTGCAAACCTTGATCTTTTCAAGATAGACATCAAGCTCACATCCACTGCCATCCCTCATCAAGCTATTTTCAGAAGAAAAAAGTTGCTCTTCACCTGAAGCCTCACCAACCAAAGCTTGCTACAGAAATATAGAATCCAATCAAATAACATACAACAATAAACCAAATTCATCAAAAGTGGAAAGCACCACTTCACTAGATTAAAACTATGAGCTATTTTCCCCTACTACTGAAATGAGCCCTATTTCAAAATTAACGGGAAAAAATCAATAAACCATCTGGCAAATAACCTTCCTAGGTAAACATGTCAAATCCTCCACCATATCATTGTTTCTTCCAGCAACCAAAGAGATAAGAATACCTTCCTAATATAATTATTCAAGACATTATGTAGATCAGGTTTTCACACATCCTAACTTTATTTCCTCAAAACAAAAGCTCCTAGTCAAAACTTAATTCAGATGAATTCTAAACACAAGTCAATAGTAGATTTCTACTAGTATTTCAAATTTGCAATTGCCGCCATCAACAATTGTTTCCCTTTTCTTTTTTCTATCCACAATACAACTTTCTTATTCTTCCTTTGCACTTGAAGCCTTGAATGAAGCCTTCTCCAGCAACTTCTACTACATGTGTAGAATATCACATCCAAGAATAGTAGGGATGTTAATATGTGCCATTAAGGCTATTAAAAGAAAGTCTCGACATCTTATTTTTGCAGACAATATAGTCCTAGTTGAAAATAGTCGAGAAAGGAAATAAATGAGAAGTTAGTGATAAAGAATATGGCTCTCATTTAAAAAGAAGTAGAATGTAAGTTTAGCTGGAAGCACACCAATCCTAACTTTGAGGATCATACAAAACAAGAAATGATGGAGTTCTAAACCATTGAATTAAAGCAAGAAGAAAGAAATGGAGTGATTTTAGTGTTATGACTTATGACAGAAAGATATACTCTAACTTAAGGAAAAATTTTACCACAGTTATAGGACCTATGATGTTGTAAACACAGAATATTGGGCAGTAAAAAGTCAATACTCAATAGAATAAAGTCAATGTTGCATTAGATGAGTGGATATAGACAAGATTAGGAATAATTTATTAATGAGGAAGTTGGGGTAGTACCTTTTGTAGAAAAGAAAAAAAAAAAATACATAAAAGGAAGAACTTTGTCTTGGGTGATTCATGCATGTGTGTAGGATAATTTTAGAAGCTGCAATTAGGGAAATTGATCATACAAACGGTAGCCTAATCTCTAGAGGCAGGGATACCAAGAATCTAGTGGGAAAAGGCTACGTTATTGGTTGTTGTATTTACAGATCTTTTAATAATGGCACTTGAAGGTAAATTTAACAGCAATTGTAAAAATGCTAGGCAGGATAAAGTCCTAACGAAAAGAAATAATAATGTCACTTCCTGAGCTCTAATACTCAACTTTTCAACGTATTTGGCATAAAATGCCACATTTAATATGGCCAGCAAATCTTAAAATACAGAATACGGGGCATCATCTACAGCAGCAACAATATAACCTTGAGGGATAATCTATTACAAAAATTTGGGCTGTGGATATCAATAGTAGAAATCCTACCTGACGCACCATATTGACAAATGGAGGCAAAAACCAACAGTTAAATGCTTATAAATATAAAATGGGCAAAATGGAAGATGCAACGTACCAATAACTGTTTCTTGTGCTGTTTGCGTTGTGGAAGAATTCCAAGCCTATCTAGCATTGATTCATCAAGTTCTACAGAACAAGATATATTAAGAAAACAGAAATGAGGGCAATGGTATAGCAAACAGATATTCACTGGCACAACCTTTAGTTTGCAGTAGAGTGGCAAGAACACTCAAAGAACCCAAAACTTGTACATCATCCCCTTTAGTAACATATGCAAGCAAAACCTCCCTACATCAATTAGAGTAGACATTATGTGTTACGTACCAAAAATTGAAATGACAAAGAAAAGAAAGAATTTTATTGAATAAGATGAGAAGAACAGAAAATAGGAGAGAAAACACTCCTCCAAGGGTTCCCCCTTCACAAAGGATTACTCCTTTCACAAAGAGCTAAAGCTCAAACTACAAACTGATTAGATCTTCCCCCCTCTCCTATCCTTCTCCCTCTATTTATACCAAATAAACCCCTCTAACTAACTAACTAACTCCTTAGTAGTCTAACTATATTAACACACTCTTCCTTCTCCTTATATCATAACATTATGACAAAAAATTCATCAGAATTGTTAGCAAAAGTCCAAGAATTAGAATACTACTGTTTTATTTGATAGAATAGAAATTGCATGTTGTCACTTTAATTACTCAGTAAAAACTATAGGAATAATAGTTTGACCTGGCATGGCAAGTTTAAAAATGCTTCCAGATCCAAAGATAAGAAGAAAACACAAGTGAACTGTTTTCAATCTAATAATATACCAACAAAAATCAAGTTTAAATTCAGGTGAAAAGAGAGACCTTTACCTTAAAGCCAAATTTGAACTGCTACAATTATCTTCTGACATAACACTTTCTGGGTCTAAACCTGAAGAACTAGAAGAGTTTGGCACATTCACTGTCAAGCGCCCTGCATTGCACTTGACAATATTATCATCATCTGGTTCTTGGCTTACGGATGTAAGACCACGGTCAGAGATATAGCCATTGACTTTACCCCTAGAAAATCTTGTAAAGGTCTCTAAGGGATAAAAAAGAGCAACAACTATGGTATTTGCCAAATCTTTGATCTTGACTATCCTTAAGATGCAACAAAGTAAGTAGAGAGAAGTAACAACACCACTTTGCATGTCCTGCATTAATGTGCTACTAAACATTAATAAGAACACGCTGTATAATAAATATTAAATAAAAATCCATCCAAGAAAAAATCTTTTAGAGATCCTTGAACAGATGCAAATGTTGATCAAAGTGAACATAGAAAGACATAAAGGAAGTTCCATACATTAGCATCCACTACTCTCAGGGAAGGAAGAAGTATTGGAAAAATCAGAAGCATCAAAATGTTGTCTGTTATTAGCCTCCCAACATCAGGAATTCCAGCAGAGACAACATCGCTAAAGTAATACAGGTTATCCTCAATTTCATCTACAGCAGAAATAATTGCAGAAGTTGAATCTGGGCCTGGATTTCTGTCTCAGTAACAATAATTTCTCTATCAGGAAAGAAGAAAATCTGAAGTTAATATGTCAAACAGAAAAGAAGATATGATGTCTTACTTGAGTGTCTCAGAGACCAGTCTATTTAAATCCATACATTGATTCCTAAAAAATAAAACCAGGTTCGAGAAGTAATCGGTGTGAGGTACACTGGTTATATATCTATTAACACATTCATCCCCAACTGAAAAGTGTACAGCCAATTGTCAGAAAATTAAATATTTTTGCATCATAACATAACTGAGTTCAGCAAAAAAAAAATGGAGGGGGGAGGCCACATAAGATAGTAAATCTTACCATGATAAACATTAAGGGTCACAGTACGTACAGCAGTGCGAATCATGTTCTCCTCATGAAAGGCAAAGCGTATTGCCTCAACATACAGTGGAAATGAAACTACTTCATCCTAAATACATAGAAAAATAAAAAAACATTTAGAGATGTAGGAAACAAAGGCAGAATTTTCTGATATCT
This sequence comes from Glycine latifolia, assembly GCA_013407115.1. Classification (NCBI taxonomy): domain Eukaryota; kingdom Viridiplantae; phylum Streptophyta; class Magnoliopsida; order Fabales; family Fabaceae; genus Glycine; species Glycine latifolia. The sequence continues at coordinate 6,597,472 of CM023949.1, forward strand.
CCTTCCCAGCAAAAACATTATTGAAAAAAATGGTTAAATTACTCAGTTGGATTATATGGAAATTTACAAGACCCAAAATATAATTTTTTTAATTAGGTCCTTGATCATGTATATTTTTGAATTGAGTTCCTAGGGTTTTTAAAACCACCATAAATTGTCATTTTTCAACGGTTTCAAGCAACTATAAATTAACCCCAGGGACCCACTTTTTTAGTTTGGAATCCAATTAAAAAAATCAGTTTAGGGACCTACTTGAAAATTACCAAATAGTTTAGGGACCAACTGAGTAATTTAACCAAAAAAATCAACTAAGCTTGAAAGACTAAGCAAAAACAGATGGCCAACTATGCATATATCCATAAAATTAATAATCTCACAAGATGGACTGTTACAGCTTACAGGAATACCAATTGTTCAACAGGTTTCTGGTTCAAATCTATTCTCTGTATTTAAACAGTTAATTTTTTATCCTTCCATTCATTTTCTTTTTTTGGTACCAAGAACTTTCAACACAAAGAATCTACATTAAAACATGTATTGCCCACTTTTTATAGCCAACAGCTAGAAAAAGAAATCAAAAATCACTCTCAACTCCGTTTCCATTTTAAAACCTTAAATATTATTGTTATTAAGAACATCTTACAGGTCTCCCTTAAGCTAATATTCTGAATAATTATCAGAATAAGTAGACCCAGGGAGCAGAAAACTTACATTGTGAGTCTTCACAAGCAGAGAAATTGTATTCTTGTTCAACTTTCCACTTATTGCTCTTCAATGACCAGAAGACATTTAACCAAAGAACTAGTTAGCAAAATTATACAAAGGAGGGTCAACAAATTTATACAACCCCAGAAAACAGACTTCATGAATCATAAACTTCCATTCAACAATAGGATGCATCAAAACGAACCTTAAAAAGGATATGTAGTATGACAATAGCTCTTCGTTGTGAAAGTCAAATGAATATGTAATTAGGTGGTTCATATGTTCATTACTAAACATATAATCTGCAAAAGCCAAAAGGTACAAAAAAGACGATTATTTTGCCCGTCAACGTTGTTAAATGTAGCCGAGAAACTAATGTAACTGCATAATAGGGAACTGTATTTGACAATCAACATACATATAGCGTGTTCACTTCTTAGGTTCTGGATCATAATGCTCACTGTCTGTAGCAACTGAAGTGGAATACTAACGGTTCTGCTAAGTTTAAGAACACGTACAAACTCTGCCACAACTTGCTTTTCCATGAAGAATCTGCCACAAGCCATGATATATAAATTGCCAGCACTAAACAAACTTTACTGAGTAGTGAGTAACATAAGCACAAGGGAATCTCACTCAAAAAAGCTTGGGTCATGTTGGTCGCCATATGTTATCAACTCCGCAATAGATCTCAGTGCCTCAATAACAAAATCCTTCCACACATTACACAATTTAGAAAACTAGGAAAAACATGAAAAACGAGTCAAAGAATGTTCTGAGATTAGGATGAAGTTATTATTACCTTATTAACCTCGTTTACTATTTGAACTTTTGCCAATTGATCAGTTAAGTACCTATGCACCATAAGGCAGCAGGACAACACTTAATGAATAAACAAAATATCAGTAAAGTTTACCCGATCATTTTTTATATTATCATTAAGCATACAAAATGAACTTCAAGTCAACATTAAAGAAATCACATTCGGGTTAGCATTAGCAACAAGACTCATATCCTCTATCCCCTCTCCCACCCCTTATAAAATGCTGACAACAAAATAAGAAATGCCTCTAAGAGAGAGCCCCAATCTTTGTCTTTGTTATACATATATTTTACAAGGGGGAACATGATTGGCACTTGGCAATTTTGGAGACACTACAAGGGATTTGTTGCAGAAAGAAACTAATGCTCTAAATGATACCTATGGAACACACAGCTCTGTGCATTTTTGTCATTTAAAATAAGAAAAATGCAAGCAACACATTCCTTGTTAGCTAAAATTTTTTGTGAATCACAAAATTGTGCAGGTCTCATTCCTAATTTGATAAACCCACTCTTGATTGTGTAATTTCCAATAAACTTTAACCAACAATAGAGTGTGTTACAGTCACTCCACTGCAAACAAAACCAGTCAATTACATATCCAGTTACCATAACCAATGGAGCATTTTCTGTTCTTCTCAGTCCCTCTCGCTCACTCTCTGATGTTATGCACTAAATCAAATTATAACTTGCAACTATTATAAATCAAATCAACAAGCAAAATAGTACGGTAAGTTAGGAAGAGCAGAAAAGTTCAAAAGCCGAAACTTTTCACTTCAATTCAAGCATCCAGCCACAAACAGAAACAACTAAAACAAAAATTGACACACTACAGGTCTCAGGCATAATTGAATCATCGATCAGCCAAAAGAGGAATGCAGATTTTGTCTTTAATTCAATTTGTGTGTTCCAATTTAGGTGGCATTTAACGCAATTCGGAACGCAAACCTGAGATGATCCAAGGTGAAACGATCTCTGGATCTCCAGAAGGAAAACCACATGGTTGTGCGGATCACAGCGCCGAATTGAGCTCACTGAAATTCATGCCGGAATCAAATTCGAAACTGCTCGATCCTTCTTCCGAGCAGCTTCAGAAGAGAGAGAGAGAGAAAGAAAGAGAGAGAAAGTAGGCTTTTCGAAAGATCCCGATGAGAGAGACTATTACCGAAAGCAGCAGGAACAGTTGGCCTCAAATTAACGAACCATGTAGAAGAAGAAGTTGAAGAAGAATTTCAAGGAAACTTGAAAAGTGATGCAATTTGTCACAATTATTATTTTATTTCATTTAAATTAACAATTAAATAACAACAAGAAGGGACTTGCCACTTGCAGACCGGGATCTGGATTCGACCCGGTTCATCGAATTGTGCGGATCGGGTTTGAGGAACGTTTTTATATTGGCCCAATATGAATCTAAATGGGCCGCTTTGAGTAGTTTCCTGAAAGGCATTAACTTCTCGTTTTTCTAATACACCCAACAATTTACACAAATGACAAAAATACCCTTCATCCTTTTTAACATACACCAGCAGCTATCTTGTCAAGCTTCTGAAGCTTTTTCTTCCACACTTTATTCGTTGTTGTTGCTTCTTGTGGGTGTTCGCTGTTGGCTGTTGGTCGTTGCTTCTTGCCTACGTGTTGCATTGTTGGTTTGATTGTGGAGGTCGCGGTTAGCTTCGGTGGAGGTTGCATTGGCCGCTGCCGTCGCCAGAGGTAAGTTTGCAATGTGAGCACTGTAGCTGGTACCATACGGATTGGCAATCCGTATGGATGATACGGATTCGCAATCCGTATGAGGCCTACGGATTAGCAATAGCCTCATACAGATTGCCAATCCGTAAGACTCATACGGATTGCTAATTCGTAAGCCTCATACGGATTGCCAATCCGTAAGCCTCATACAGATTGCCAATCCGTATGAGTGTTTTTTTTTTAGTGTTTTGTTTTTAAGTTTTTAAAAGTATTATTAATTAATGAATTTGTCCTTTTAGGTGATGTATTGAATTTTAATTAAAATAACTGTCAATTTTGTGAAAATAATTATTATGACAACTTAGTTTTAGGGTTTTTTTTTAAATATATTGTGATAATAAATTGTAATGATGGTTATTGTTTAATTTGTTTGTTAAGATGGATAATGATAATTGGATGTATGACAATATAATGTCTGAAGAAATCAATATGAGTGAAGACAACGAAAGCGAACCATTTGCGTTTGACAATGAAAACTCTTCAATTGATTGTTCCGATGCGTTCAATACTTCAAATGTATTTATATGATGTCATATTTCATTAAAGCTAGTCAATTGAATATTTAACCATTGTTAAATATGCATCATCAATTTTTGTAGGTGTTTAAGTCTCGTGAGGAGCTATTGGAATGGGCTCGTAGTGTTGCATATGAGATTGGATTTGTAGCTGTGATAATGAGATCTGACACAGCAACTGGAAAGAGGGGAAGAACCTCATTTCTTTTGATAGGTTTGTGAAAGGAGTGGAAAGTATAGAGCATTCAACAAAGATTTAGTACGGACAACCACTAGCACCAGAAAGTGTGGTTGTCCTTTTAAGTTACAAGGGAAACCTGTCGTAGAAGGTGAGGGTTGGATGGTGAAGTTAATATGTGGGTTACATAATCATCGTTTGGCCAAGTCAATGACTGGACATCCATATGCTGGTCGTTTAACTGAGGAAGAGAAGGTAATTGTTGCTGAAATGACAAAGTCAAGAGTTAAACCAAAGAATATTATGCTGAGTTTAAAAGATCGCAATCCCGAAAGTTATACAACGATAAAACAAGTTTACAATGTAAGATATGCGTACCGTACTTCTGTAAGAGGCAACAATACTGAAATGCAACAATTAATGAAGCTTCTTGAACGCGATGCATATATCCATTGGCATAGAGTGAAGGTTGAAGATGTTCTACGAGACATATTCTGGGCACATCCTGATTCAGTGAAATTGATAAATTCATGTAATTTGGGTATTCCTCATTGATAGCACATACAAGACGAACAGGTATAGACTCCCTTTGCTTGACATTGTTGGTGTCACACCTACTGGGATGACATTTTCAGCTGCTTTTGCGTATTTGGAGGGTGAACGTATCAACAATCTTGTGTGGGCTCTTGAACGATTTAGAGGGCTTTTTTTTAAAGAGTGATGTTTTCTCTAAAGTCATTGTCACAGACAGAGATGCAGCACTGATGAATGCCATCCAACAAGTTTTCCCTGACACAACCAACTTGTTGTGTCGGTTCCACATTGACAAGAATGTGAAGGCTAAATGCAAAACGCTTGTGGGACAAAATAATGCATGGGACTATGTCATGGAAGCGTGGGGAAGTGTTGTAGATTGTGCTTTTGAAAATGCATATGATGACTGTCTTATGAAGTTTGAATGTGCTTGCGCACCGTGGCCAATATTTGTTCAATATGTTAAAGACACATGGTTGATTCCCCACAAAGAAAGATTTGTCACAGCATGGACCAATAAAGTCATGCATCTTGGAAACACTACTGCAAACAGGTATGCGTTAAATGCTTTGCAACAAATCCATAACATCATGTTTTCTAAATTAATATTGTGTTAACGTTTTATTGCAGGGTTGAGTCTACTCATTGGACCTTAAAGCGGCTACTGCAGAATAGCGTTGGAGATCTGTGTAATGTTTGAGATGCCATGCACAACATGATCACCTTGCAACACAATGAAATAAACGCTTCTTTTGAGACAAGCAAGCATGTCGTAGGACATGTGTTTAAAGTGACATTGTACAAAAGACTCGTCGGCATGGTTTCAAGGTATGCGTTAAATCTAATTGCTGCGAAGTCTGACCGAGTTCATTATGCAGGCTTTGATAGTTCTCGTTGTTACTGTGTTGAGAAACACGTGCGGTTTGCCGTGTGCATGTAAGCTAGCCAAATATAATCTTTGCAGCATACCACTGGGTTCTGTACACATGTTTTGGCGGAGGTTACATTTCTCTGACCAAGGTGTCGATGAGTGTGAAGTGACGATAACTGAAGAGATGAAAGCAATTTCGAAGCGCTTTGAAAGTCTTGACATGTGTGGCAGAGTAACTTTGAAAACAAAGCTCAAAGAAATAGCATATCCTGATAAAAACTCCATGTGTCCTCCTGCAGAAAAGGTGAAAACTAAAGGGGCCCAAAAGAAAAATGTCACCAAACACCAAAGATCAACCAAGCGAGATCCTTCGTATTTTGAGTACGTGGATGCGTTATATTCTCAGCATGACAGTTGCTCATCTAAACAAAAGTCTACATCAACATCGTCAAGACCTCTTCCGATGGGTAATATCCCAATGTTGGATCAATTTTTGCCATGCATGAGGAAGGACATTATTGTTGTATGTGATGTTAAGGCAGACGGTAACTGTGGCTATCGTGCCATTGCGGGTTTGCTTGGTTATGGTGAAGACGCGTGGGCTGTGGTACGCAACCATTTGTTAAAGGAACTTGCAGAAAGGTCTGATGAGTATATTGTTTTGTTTGGTGGGTCACAAAGATATGAGGAGCTAAAGAGGTCACTCCTTGTTGACGCACTGTCAAATGTAAAGGTTTTATTACTCAATTTAATATGTATACAATAATATTGTGTATAATGATACATATAAATTGTTATATTGCAGGTAACACAGGATAAATAGATGGATATCACTGAGATGGGTTATGTGATTACATCACGTTATAACCTTGTGCTTGTTTCGATTTCTAAGCAACAAAGTATGACATTTTTTCCTCTTAGAACCGAAACGCCTAGAGATTCAGCGGTACACGGCGTTATTTGTATTGGTCATGTGTATGGAAACCATTTTGTTCAGGTATTACGAAAACCCTTTAATTTGATTTTTAGTATTATAACTGTTCTGTTGTTAACAATAAATGTAAGAGGCATCAATTTGTACAGGTTTTATTGCGAGACGGATGTCCTATGCCACCAATTGCTTTTTTATGGTCCAGACATTGTTATCCTCAAGCAAAAGAGTGGCCAACTTGTTATATTAGTCGAATGCAGAAGTATACCAGTATGACTACATTGCCAGCATCTTATGTTGATTTGGGATGTGACAGGGCGGCACAGGACTGGCATACTATCTGACTTTATTTTATATTTTTTATGTGTGAACAACTAATTGTGCCAGGAAGTTGTTATTATATAACTGATAAATCAATATGAAATTAATCAGCCAGATGGATAATGTTGTGAAATCTCAAATAACTAGAAAAAATATTTTCTGTAATCAAAATACAAAAAATGTCACAACTCAAATACTATGAATGTCACTACTCAAATACAAGTCAAATACTATGAATGTCACTACTCATATACAATGAATGTGAAGAGTCAAGTCCGTCGACGTGTAGACCGAACATAAACAACTCTGTCCTGCCATACACCCCGTGCTAATCGTAAACACTGCTCTGTGATGTCATAGGCTTCAGTGCCAGCAGTGACCATCCCCCCATCCATCATGTGTTGCAACCTCTCGGCAATCTTTTGACACACTCCCTGCATAATGAATGAAAAACAATTTGTCACATTATTAAGAAGCCAATGAACATTTCATTATATTAATTGAATTCAGATTAATTTACCACTGCATGTCTCGGCATGTCCTCGGGAACATCATCCGCTACTGCATCAAGTCCAACTACTTCCGGCGCAGGCACATCATGAGGCACTGGAGCAACGGGAGGATCTCTAGGCGGGTCCCCCGGCTGTTGAGGCAACATGAATGGGTGCGAGATGGTGTAGAACCAATCCAAGTAGTCTGGATGACACTGCCCTGGTGAACTAACAGCATCTCCAGTGACTACAAGGTGGTCTGCGAAGGCAAGCCACCTAGCATCAACCTCCTCAATCGATGGGGGGTGGCTGACGAAGCTCGGTATACCCTGTACGAACCCGAACTGTCGTAGCACCCTCTCTGGCATGTATCTGACAATGTAGGGCCCCCATCTCATGTGGCTTGAGAACAGGCAAATGCCTTCGAAGGCCTGGAATGGACGATGATCAGTGTAGGGGTCCAGCAAACATCGTCGAAGGTCAACCTATCTAATCGCCTACGATAGGTTGAGACGGGTAATGCCTTCCCTGGCCTCCACCGAGATGCTCGTGGTAGCCTCTCTTCATAGTCCTCGTCTAACATCATGCTCCCCACTGCAGGAAAATGCGCATATATCCAGCACTGTATTCACAAAACGAGACGAGTTAAGGCAAATTAGTGGGTTATGGCAGAAGAAAACCATAATAAATAAGCATAAAGAGATTTCATGTTGTCAAACAGAAGTACCTGAAGTAGACTAATGTACCCAGCAAGATGTTTCCCATGATGTTGACAGGCATAGTTGAGGTTATCATACATGTGCTGCAGGGCCGCCGCTCCCCAACACAATCCCCCAGACTTATAAAGATCCCGGAAAGCCTCCAAGAATACCACACCAATATGTGTGGCACTCTTGTTAGCGAAGATCGTGCACCCTACCAAATGGAGCAAATATGCTCTGGCGGCCACCGTCCATTCCATCTGCTGGCACTTCGAAGCATACAGCTCTCGCAGCCATGAAAGACGCACATATGCTCCATGACATTGTCGTGTCTCAGCTTTCGCCTCCTCAGCAATAACCTCCAGCAGCTCAACAAGTAACTCAACAGCCTCCTCCACATCCAAGGCTTCGTACGTCATGAAAGCACCCATCACTGGTAAATGAAACAGTGAGGCGACGTCGTCAAGCGTGATCGTCATCTCTCCGATCGGCAAATGGAAACTACTGGTTTCCTTATGCCATCGCTCGAAAAAGGCTGAGATTAAACCCCTGTCACCTGTCTCCAACGAACAGGTAATCAGTGGGCTTAATCCCGTGCCGACCACCAACCCCTGAATCTCTGGTGCGGGCCTACCAAATTTTTCGACCTTTCTGCCATGTGATGCCAACTTCAGCTCAGGACGTTCCTGTAAACCAAAGGTAATAGTTAGCTTACTACAAATAAATACAAAAATCAATGTTCAAATGGAGGTTACATTTTCAAAGCAATCGTACCTCTCCTGTCCAAACCTTGGCAGCCACATGATCAGCATAAAGAGAAAGCACAGAAGTGTCATGGGGCCCACCAGGAAATCCCTCGACCTCAGTGCCAATGCCTTCCTCCTCAGGTGTACGGATGTCACCAACGTCGATGGCTTCCTCATCAGGCACATAATCAACAACACCTGTCCTTCCGGGTTGTCTTCGTGCCGATGCTGTCGGTCTTCGACGTGCAGGGGGTTCTTCTTCATTGGCTTCTCTGGCTACTCTGCCTTCTCTGGCCAAAGATCGCCTTAGTCCTCTCATTTTCACCATAATCTGACATGATCAACCAAATTGTTACATTACAACTTCAAATCAATTCATACTAATGAATACAACACATAACAAGTTGAAAGCATAGCCATCTGCATCAATATCAATAACGGCTCCATAACAATTCACAATATGTTTTCAAATTACTCTTAACCATAACATGACATTTTCACAAAATGTTAAATAACAAGTTCAAAGCAAAGCCATTTTCATCAAATCAATACCCAATATGTTAGAAGAAGGCACTGCATGATTTGGATAGGTAATCTTGCAGATTGATTTAAAATATCTCCATGATCTTTTGTGTGTACAAAACAAATGCTAGTAGGTTGCTTCTTGTTAGAGTGGAGCATATTCGATTTTCAGTGCAAGTGCTGCTTCTGTGTAGATAAAAAGCCAGAAACAACCTATCCAAACCAAACTGCAAAATAATATTCCAAATAGTGGCAGCCAACATTAGAGATACACCTGAACAACCACAGAATCCATTTCAACTACACACTACTACACACTGACAGCACTTGCACTCAAAACCAAATATGCTCCACTTTAACAATAAGCACCAACATTTTTTACAACACAAGTGAATAATAAACAGCACACTTCTGGTTTTTCACAATGCCTTAATGTATTGCTAAGGGTAATTCCTTGTTAACAGTACTGCTGTTGCAATATTCCAAATAGTGACAGCACTAACAATCTTATTAATTGAGAAAGGAAGCTACTGGAAAATTCATTCAAAACCAACATTCTAGCATCAGTTCACCAATGATTATTTGCACAGAATAGCTTGATTTTCATATGAATACAGCATGGCAAGAAACATGTTTCAACACCAAATAATTAACAAGTTGTCAACTTTCCAATTAACTAACAATAGGGTCATCAATTCACCAAAGCTTGACCAATGGGTTAAAAAATATAATTAACAACATGTTTCTAAATATAATCTTTTCAATATTACAACCCAAACCCTAAACAAATTCAATTAAAAACATTTCAACCAAATTAACCCATACAGATTGGATCCTACGGATTGCCAATCCGTATGACCTTTACGGATTCTCAATCCATATGACACATACGGATTGCCAATCCGTATGCGACGCACATAATCAGACCAGGAAGACACAACGTCACTTACCTCGTCGGAGAAGACCAGCACAGCTGCGACGGCAACCAGCACAAGCACGACAACCAACGACACCACCCACTGAGAAGCAAAGCACGCGACAGCAACCTAGACCACACGACGGCAGAGGCGCGGAGCGGAGGAAGACGAAGAAACGAATGAATGCTGGGTGTATTAGAAAATTTTAAATCTTAACTTTTATGAATTTTTAAAAAGGGTATTTTCGGACTTTCACATGAATGTGTTGGGTGTATTAGAAATCCTACTGGTGTAGGAAGTTAAAGCCTTCCTGAAAATTGTTATTGGCCCCTTTTATCCCTATCATGCAAGTGCAATTATCAAAATATCTCTTCTTTATCTTTTCTCCCATATTGGCACTCACCCCACCCCTCTCTTCTTTTTTTTCTTCCTTCTTTCCTCTTTTACTCTCTTTTTTCCTTCCTTCTTCTTTTTTTTTTTTTCCGTTTTCTCTCTTCCTCCCTTCCCTCACATATCCCTCCCTAGTCATGCTATTTTTTTTTTTACTTATGGCAACACAACATAACCAAGATTTTATTTTTTTATTTTTTGGCAATAACTTTTAGCACAACAAAATCATAATTTCTTTATGTTGCAAATTCTAATTATTTAAGTAATATGATTTATAAAAAAAATGTACAACAAAATCATGATTTTGTTGTACATTTTTTCACAAATCCAAATGTATAACGGGAACATGATTCTATTGCACTAGTGGGGGTGCAAAAAAAAGTACAATGGAATTGCAATTTTGGTGCACAATATTTTTCGCACTCCCCTAGTGCAGAGGAAGTGTGCTTACATTGTGCATTGTGGGAAAGGGTGTTTTTAGAGTTTTTGAATGAAGGTATGGTCAATAGCAACTCCATTTCAAACACAAGAGAAATTCTAGTCATTCTTTTTCTCGAAAAAATCATTATTATAGTTTTAATATGATTTTTTGGTCTTAGAAAAATAAAGTCATTTAGATTTTTGTCCTTTAGAAAAATATCTTTTGATTTTAGTCCCCATAAAATTTAATTTTTTTTGTTTTAGTCTTTGTTGTCAAGTAAAAAGGTTAATGATGACATAGAGAGACATTGATAGTCCAATGACTTATCACATTGTTAATAAGTCTCATAGAGTAATTACGAGTAATTTTTAGTAAACTATATTTTTAAATTCTTCATCTGTTCAAAATAAGTAATGACATTCGACGAGTTCATCATGGATTTAAAAATAGTTTATCCTTTTTCATGTTTCTCAATTCTAAAATTTGTCAAATCAATTAAAAAAGCCAAATATTTTATCTTTTTATTTTATAAATTGCTTAAATATATTTTATGTTCATGTAATTTAGTGTTTTTTTCAATTTAGTTCCTGCAAAAAAATGTTTTAGTCCTTGCAAAGTGTGTTTATTTTATTTTCCATCTTAAAGTGTTTTAGATGATGCTTTGGACATTAAAAAAAATACTTTGAACAACGAAAAAAATGTTATCTAAAGCACTTTAAGAACAACAAACATATATTGTAAGAATTAAAATGATAAAAATACAAACAAAAAGAAAAAAATGTTAAATTATAAAGACAAAAAATATATTTAAGTCTTGAAAAATTAAGGATATTTCAAAATTGTTATGTTACTATATCTATTGTTTGAAGTTTTCGTTTTTTTGCTTGCTAGACGGTAAATCATTTTATCATGGATTGTGCCCCTCTTGACCACACACATCCATGATCCATTGGCAATTGCACCATAGTTGTTGTTCTTGTACCATAACTAAGTACATGTTTATACAATAAAAAATAAACTAGTTTTATATAGAAGAGCTACGTAATCAGGAAAATAAAATGAGAAATTGTTATTTGTCTTGATTAGGTAAATATTTATTTTTCTAATATTAATTTGAGAAAAATACATTTTTCCTTGTGTAGTGAAATACAATTAAATGTGCGTAATATAATAAAAGTATGGATATTTTTAGGAAAAAAAATATTTATTATATTAAAAATACAAAAAATATTTTTATATAATTTAAAGTATTTAGTATGATATATTTAATATTGTCACACAATGAGTTTACAAATACACAAAAATAAAAATATTATACTATCTAACAATTTGTTACACTAATATTATAATATCTTATTAATTCTATTTATTTTACAAAGAAAAGATTAAATATAATTGTTAATATATATTCAATATTTTTGAAACATAAAAATATTTAATATTTTTATTCCATAGGGTGAATAGGGTTGGATAATAAGAGTAGAGACAAACAATTGAACTTAATGAGTGAAGTCCAACAAAGAAGCATAAGCCTTATAAGAAGAGGATTCTCTTTAGGGGTTTATTATCCATGTAATAAAGAAGTGGGTATTGGAGAGAGTTAGGTATGATTTGGTTCATTATTCATCAAAGATTTGAGAATACATGTCCATGTTCTTTCCTTAAACTCTCCCTTGAGTTTCACTCGCTCTCAATTTTCTTAAATCGAGTTAAAGTTATTTTATCCACAAACTTGGGGTCACAAATCATCGTGATTATTAAAATCGAGATTTTAGCTAGGATGGGAAAGGGAATAAAAGGTTGTAACTCAAGGATCACAACTCAAATCATAAGATTTTACAGTTTTACTTAAAATATTTTATATATAATACTACATATACATAAAATATAATATAGATAAAGAAAATAACATCTAAATCACAAATTTAAATAAACTTAAATAAAAAAAATAATCATAATCATAATACATTACAATTGCATGACATGTAGATTAATAGAATTACATGTGAGATAATGATGACTACACAAATGGATATATGTGAGATAAAATAGATTAATTAATCTATTTCAAAAAATAATGTATCCAAAATTCATAATCACATGTAGTGTTTCATTTAGTTTTTTAATATTATTGTTTAATTTATTGTATAATGTATTATGCATTAAATAGTTTATCATATTTAATATTATCGTTATTCATTTTATTATTATTATTATTATTATCTAGTTTAATTTTTATATTACATGCAATTGTTTATTTAAAATAAAACAAATTAAAAGAGAAAAACTTGATTCAAAATAAAGGTTTAAAATTGGTTCAAAATAAAGGTTTAAAAATTTAATATTACTGCACAACTAAAGTTGAACCCAATTTATTAAGTAGACACTCTGTATTACTTCATAGTTTAATATTCATAGAGTTTAATAGTCAAGCATTGATAAAGTAAAACATTTTTATATTCATCCAATCATAATTCACCGTTAATATGATTCTTAAAGTAATTATCATAAAAGTTAATAAACTTATCATATATAATACGTTGTGATTGGATGACAATGTAAAACTTTTTATATTGTCAATGTATAACCATTTTTCTCATATTTATATATCAATCTATAACAATTTGCACAATCAAAGCAAGTTAGATTACGTAGTAATTATTAATAGAATATTTTTTAATAAGTTCAATAGATTCTTAATATTTCACCAAAAAAATAGAAGCTTAATATATCATAGTGTGTAATTTAAAAAAAAAAAAAGTTGACCCCAGGCCCAATTCTCCAACCCTAAAGTTTTAGTAACCATAACTAAGAGTTTAATTGAGACACCAATGTTGCTCACAGGCACAACCACTCATCTCCCATATGCAAGCAAAACGTTGTAACCTTCTAGCAACAGGGAACTACACTGTTACGAAGGCCCCTATCGATGACAATGTGGCTTTGGTGTTCGACTATTGCAAATTGCATGAGTCGCATTGCACACAAATAAAGTTTTTTTTAGTTCCAATGCGTTCAAATAGGAAAAAATTTCTTGCTCAAAAAGGATTGTAGATTCCACAATACCAAGATCATGATTTTACTTTGATCCCACACTCCAGTGATCACACCTACAATATAGCATAGAGAGGCCTACAAAGATTGTAGACTCGCATGATTCCATGATCCAAATCGCGATTTTGATAACATTTCATATCACGTCATCTCTTGCATTAAAAACTTCAAGAAAGTTTATGCTTCCAAGGTTCTTCTATTTCCTAATTTTATGTTCTATTTTTAAAATCCCAAATATGGTTTTGATTTTCAATGAATATGTGTGCATATTGTGTTTGTGTTAAGGCCTAATTTCTCAATCCTGTTATATTTTCAATTGTACGAACCCTAGAATCTATTTTCTTTCACAGTCATTTCATAGATTATAGCAAGGCTATGGGACTTGACTAATGATGTTAGGTTTATGTTTTCATCATGAATTATTTCATTTCAATATGTTATCCAATGCATAAAACTTTTGACCATTTTATTGGGCCTATTTTTTTTATTTTTCATTGGTTTAAAAAAATTATATTTCTAATGTTTATGATGTTATTTAGAGCATTTGTACTTGTTAGCTTACCCTTAATGTTTGAGATTTTGATGACTCTTGAGGAAGAATTTAGGTTTGAGATTCCTAATAATAAAGCTGACAAGATCAACTCTACTAAACTTATACTATAATACATTACACCTCATCCTCGAGCAAATATTACACTAGACTAATGGTAAATAATTTAATGTAACTTATTTTAAACTTAATCCTTATCGTTATTTGACAGATAAGTAGCATATTAATGTGGTCATTTTGTTTGCATGATGATCAATGGTAGATCTACTTTGAAAGTTTTGAGGGCAATTGCTCCCATCAACTTCAAACATTTTCTTAATGTAACGTAGATGTGTAATTATAAATTTATCTCACATAAAATATATGGATTTGTTACTGATAATGATAAATTTCCCATAATATAATGATTATGAGTACTGCTCCAACTACTTTATGTAAATGAGTATTGTCCCTATAATATAAAATATATGGATTTGTTACTGATGATGATATTTGTAATTTTTTTGGATGAATTGTTGTTTAGCATCTTTTAGTTAAATTTCTCCTCATTAAGGTACTAACTTGTTTGGTTTCAATTTGTGCTTATTAAAGTTCTATATTGTGACAATGAAGGCATAATTAATCAAAAGGGTGATAAGTATCAAAGGAACATACAATTAGAGCATGAAAGGCGGATGAAAGGTGGAACAAAAAAGGTTAAATTTAATGCTAAGTTGATTTTGGTCTAATTAAAAGTAGGACATGTTTTTCTTATTCCCATTTATCTTAAATCCAAATTTATATATTTATTAGTCAAAAATGTGAATCTCATTTAGGATTTTATATTTGGCCCTACATCTTTATTTTGGTTTAGCTTTTTAAAAAAAATACTTTTCCTACATCCTTTAAGAAATATATTCCTCTAGAGAGAAGATAAATAAAACAACAAAAAGGTAATAAATGTAACGAATATGTGACCGAAAAAAGCATAAGATAAATACAAAAGTTGAAATAGAAATTAATAAACTGTGTCTAATTTGCGTGTATTTTATATTGCTCATCAAATTTGCACTGATACACTCCCCCCCCTTCCCCTTTTAAACCAACAGGAAGAAAATATTTAAATGATATTGTTAGACACCAATTGTCAAGAAGTTGTGGGAGATCATGTACTCCTAACTTAAGCCATGAATTACTAGTAGCTTTTTCCTAAGAAGGATCACCTTTAATATGTTACGTTAGCAACATGAAATTTTATAGTTGAGACTTTTCTTAGTGAAGGAATATTTGGAATTGTGTTAAAATGTTGTCTAAATCTTGATGAGAACCTTACAACAAGGACTTGAATGTGGATTCTAGTGGTACTAAAGATTGACGACCTAACCTAATGGATGTTGATGGATGACCACCTAGGTTGTTATTGTTCTCCTGTACCCAATGTTGAAATGAAAGCCACCACCCTTATACTTGGCTCACCTAGGACAAAGAAGAAATCAATCAACAAGGCAAAATTGGACTTGCCTTTGAAGATCTAAGGTGTTTTGCATCTAGGGTTTTCAATTGATTTAACTTGGGACCGAATTGAGTTTTTGTTCTCTACTTTTGGGGTTAGTGTTGGTATTCTAGTTATCTTATGTATGGGTAAGTGTCTTTAATTTTTATTTCTAACTAGTGGTTCTCTACTTTCACAATGGTGTATGTGAATTTGATCAAGCCACTATTAAAATATAAATTAAAGATATCGACCCACACATAAGATAATCGGCACACCAACATTGGCCCCAAAAACTAAAAATAAAACTCAATTCATTCACAAGCCAAATCAATAGAAAACCTTTAATACAAAATGCCTTAGACCTTTAAACTCGAGTCCGACTTCGCTTTCTTGATTGATTCCTTCTTTGTACCAGGTGGGCCAAGTATAGGTGTGATGGCTTCAATTTCAACATTGGTACAAGTGAGCAATAAAAACCTAGGTGGTTGTCCTTCACATCTATTAGGTTAGGTTGAGATCCTTCACTACCATTGGAATTCTAATTCGAGACCTTATTGTAGGGTTCTCATCTTGATTGATTCAACATTTCAACACAGTTCCAAAATCCCCTCACCAAGAAAATTCTTAACTATAAAATTTCTTGTTACCAACTTAAGATCATTAAATATTAACCTTTGGAATGAAGAATCCACAAGTGATTCTTGGCTTAAGTTGGGAGTAAATGGTCTTATACTCTCCAAAAGGTCAAAAACTTGTGGAAGATCATGTACATACTAAGAAAAGTTGTTGTTCAAAATTCTTCTCAACTTCAATGCTCAAATCTATTTTCATACATAAGCTATGCATGCTTTACATAGGCATTATCAATTCCATTTTAACTTTACTGGTATCGCAACATTTTTTGAGAAGCATTTCAGCATACATTTTGATGAACTCTTCTCAACAATTTTCTAGTGAAGCTTATTGATGTAGTAATCTTCATCTATGATATAGTTTGAGAGGGATCTTTGATATAGATAGAAAGCAATTAAAGTTCTTATTGTAGGAATACTTTGATGATGTAACATGTCAAACTTATATTTCATCACTTTAATATGAAACTTGTTGTAGCATGTTATGTCTGCTATTGTATTTGATTTATTTAGCCCTTCTATTACCCAAATTGGCTTTTGATTTATTCATAAAAGTATTAGATAATTTGTTCCTTGAAATTTAGGCACTTGTCTCATATCATTTAGACCTCTATAGCTCAAAATATGTTCAAAACATTGCAGTTGTATCATGTTATCCAAACAAAACAACATCTCCAACTTCAAGTTATATCCTGATTATGATCCAAGTTTCATTAATTCACGATTTCTTCATTATAAATATAGATATTTCTTCAATATTTTCATTGACTCCAAGATCACCTCAAACTCATTTCTATAGCTCAAGATAAGTCTTTCAAAAGTATTTCCTTTTGTTAATGAAGTACGATACTGCATATGTTATTTTTCATTATTGCTCATAATTTCTTATTAAGAGCAACATTCTTCTTGTTCTTGAGAAATTATTCTTTCACATGACCAACACTTTCTTTTTCATATAGTGAGCTTACTGAGTTCATCTTAATATATAACCTTGAACATCTAAATCTTTTCAAACCTGTCTCACAACTTTTGAGTATCTTTTCAGTTGTTTTTAGTTTATTTCAAGTGATGTTTTTCATTGAACTTATCTTTCTAAATGCACTTAAGCAAACTTATTAATGATTTTTAATTCAAAAGATTTATGATTTGTCTTCAACAAGTTTGTCATAATTAAAACATAAGAACTTTGAACTCAATATATTTTATATATTATTAAGTTTTCTAATATAAATACATTGTATCCTTACATAATCGTGCAATATTAGCTAATCATATAAAAGTATATTTGTTGGAATAAATACTAAAAAGAGTAATTTGGTGTCAAAATATGTCAATGAATTTTTCATGAACGATTTCTAATGATATTATATGATAGTATATGTTATAAGCATATAAAAGTTAACATAATAATAAAAAATCAAAATAAAATATTTTAATATATAGTAAAATTATATATTTTAAAGAAAAGGAAAAATAATATAATATATGCAATTGTAGTAGTATACACACTTAATAATCCTATTTTTAATTTTCTAAAATTTATACAAAATAGATATTATTCACTTATTTTAATTATTAAAAATATTTATATATTTTTCATTATATGATAAAAAATATTATATATATATATATATATACTTACACATATTGCCTTTTATTAAGATCTCGTTTCTATTACTTAATATTTTTTCTTAAAAACCATTTCAATGAACTAAAAAAAAACACAAGCGTGCAAAAGTCACGTGCATAGTACTTATTCCCTTTCCTTAAACTACATAAGAAACAATTTCGGCAAGTGGACACTTATTTTTTATTTGGCTGCAGAGTATAATATATGGTACATACATTGTGGCCGCAATGAGTATAAGTAAAGTATATCTCCAACCTAGGACTTTTTCTGAAAAGGTTAGCGCGCTAATGGATCTAGCCACTTTTATTTTATTTTATTATCTAGACACAAAGTTAGTTTGTTTATTAATATATTTGGATCATATGAGTAGTCATGGTCATGGCATTATAAACTTATTAGTTATTACATTTACACTTAAATTTAATTTGAATATCATGGATATTGATATGCGCTATCTTTGGTCTTGTCTTTATGACACACGTACGTTCGGTTATTAATTAATTAAACAATCTATTAATTAAAGTTACGTTTTAATTACCTTTCTTAATTAAGAGAACAACGGTCCCAGCTCTGATTCCTCTTTAAGTATAAAAATATAGAAACTTAATAATTTTTTGTTGCTATATAAGGTGATTTCTACTTATTTCATTGTTAAGAGATTCCACATGATGCATTAAGACACAACTTTAAGGTTATTTTAGAGTTTGCTCTCTATGATTTCTATATATTAATATATCAAAATAGTTGTCTCGCTCGCATTTCTTGCATATGTCGACCTTGATTTGAAATGGATAAAAAAGGGGTTGTCGACCTTGAAATTTTTAAAGGCCAACTAAGATCGATCGTTTTCCAACTTTCCGCATTACTAATATGACTGAAGGAACCTACGAAGCAAGTATGTCCATTTTTTTTTTTGTTTTGCACTCATAAAAACGTGATAAACATGGCTTTTGGGGACGATGATGTCAAGGGCAGACATGGTGCTAACATTATGGCGTGTCGTTGACATGCATGGTGGACTAGCTAGCTTACATCGTTTTTCAATCTTCATCTTTCAGTGATCAGCTTCAATTCCGCGAACCAGCTCACCATATATATTTCTTTTCTATTATTATAAAATATGTTCAAAATAATCACTTAACATTCAAAATGAACAGAAATTACTAAAATATTAGATGGAATAAAGTTTGAGCACGTTGATAACAGACCAACATAATAAAATAATTAAATAAGAAATTAATGGAATAACAGTATTGTATTTTATTGACGTAATAAATAACAAATTACAATATATGATAGTCATCTTATTATTATATCCTGGTCAGTAAACATATAATGTTTCATGTGAAAGACATATAGGGACTAATAAATAAATTATTAAAATCTAAGTTATAAATGGATTAAAATGGAGATGTTTCTAAAGGTAGCTATTTGATGGATATAATGAGGCTAATTTCCACTGATATAAAATAAGATCCCCTCCTTGATGCTGACATATTCTCTCAACCCTTATCCATCACAAAAGAGAAAGTAGAATTTTTTTAAAGAAAACAAAATCTTGTTTTCTTTTTATCTCAAGTAAATCAAGTGTACCTAAAATATTCTGGAACTCATTATAAAAAAATCCATGTGTTATTTCTTAACAATTTTAAGAATTAATAATTTTTAAGATCGTAGTAGTTTTTTTTATAATTGATGTCTAAGAAAACTATAACTTGCAAAATAAAAAATAAAATGTGACTGTCAAAGTGTTATATAATATTATTATCACGATAAACATGGTCCAGTAGAAATATTGGGTGGCTCACAAATCCTCATCACAAACTCACATGTAATATAACTTTTTTTAAAAAATATTTTTCTCCCTAAACCAAATGGGCACGAAATGTGTAATTGCACAATAGTGAAAGCTTATCGAAATAAAAATAAAAAATAAATAAAAGGGTGACAAAAGGTGAATAAATAATAACAGTGAATAATTGAAAAGTAACAGCCTCACATTTCAGCATGCAGTCACGAATCAGTAGATCACGCGGTCTCTTGTTAATAATTTGTATTGTTTTATCAAAATTATTCTTAAATTTAATGAAACTCGTAATCTCTTTGTTTATTTAATTATTTTATATTTAAGTAAGTAATATATGTTAATCTTTTTATCCAATTCTTATAAGAGGGATAATGTATTTATTTTTTAAATATATAGTATTTATTGTAAAGTGATAAAAATTATTTGGATAAAGAAAATAATTAATATAAAATATAAATTTGAAAGAGTTTTATAAAAAGTAATTAATAAAATTGAAAAAAAATCTTATATTTAGTGAAAAATGGTGTACTGTTCTTTAAATAATATAATAGAATTAGACAATATTTTCTCTAAAAAAAATTCTTTATTATATCAACTCTATTATGACAGATTTTCTTCTGTTTGTTCTTATATATTTTTTAAATATTATTCTTCTCATGCCTTTGTAACTACCACTATTTACTGCCTTCCAAAGTCATAAGTTGGAATTCATCTTCACTGATGAGCTCACACCCAGAAAAATAATACAACGGGCAGCAACATCAGTATTTTTTAAAATTATAATTATATAATTATGCATATCAATCTCTTACCAGTCATTTTTTTTATGTATTTTTCTTTTAATTTCTTTCTTCTTCTGAGTTATCACATCACTTATTAAGTATTTTATTATTATTTTTACTATATCTTTTCTCCCTTCACCCAAAAATAGACAAACATTTACGATTTTTAATTATTATTTTCAGTTTTTGTCGGTAGGGTACAGCTTTCATTTTCTTTTTTTGTAAAAGGACAGTAATCCTTACAAATTCATGATTTTTTACGGAAAAATGTTTACGAGAATTAAATAAAACTCTTATAATATATGTTGACAATACTTTTTTTTTACACTAAACAACAAACAAGGACGGAGTCAGATTGACCGGGGGGGAGGAGCAGTTATTCTTATAACTAAAGTCCACCACCCAATAAACATATAAATATCAAATATAAATTTTTTAATAATATGTTTTTAAAAATATATAATAGAAAATTTATTTATACACAATACAAACTAAATTTATTTTTGTAAGGACTAAGTATTACAAATGTCAATAATCATTTTACAAGTTATCAAGAACTTTTTTTAATATAATTGTACGTATAAAAAGTGATATATATATATATATATATATATATATATATATATAGGTTAACAATACTTTTTATGGACAAAATTATATTAATTATGTTGTAAAATATATTAAATGATACAAATTATTTTACTAACCAAATTATCTTTTACAACAATAATAGTAGTTAATATATTATATAAAAATTTGCCTTCGATATAGGAAAATAGAAGATGAATGTTCTGTTATTGCAAAGATAATGCTTTGAAAACAAATTTTGGTAGACCTTCAGTGTAACCTGATAAGCATATATTTTTCAAGGTTTGCACGGTAACATGTTTGGACTTGTACACTTGTGATAAAAAAATACAGGGTAGAACCTCACAAACATTAGCAAGAAGAACAATTCAAAACCAAAAAAAAATACAGAATATGGAAATAATAGCCTTTAATAATCAATTATAATTAAATCAATATAAAAAATACCAATAAAGTATTGACAGAAAATGCAATCATTTAAGCTTTTAAAATATAAATAATGGATTGTAAAAGAAAAAAGCTACTAAAAAAATGATAATCAAATATTTTATTTTAAAATAGAAAATATTATTACCTCTACGATAAAGACTATAAAAAAGAAAAAAGATAAACAACATTTAAGTATTATATATTTTCTACAATCAAATTCAAAATAAAAAATACTAAATATAATTAATTACCTAGCATACATATAAAGATATAATTGAAAATTTGTAGGGGACCAAAGCCGGCACTCACAAGAAAAAGTAGGTCGGTCCTTGGTCACAAATTATCATATTTGAGTTTATTAATTTTATAATAACTATCATAAAAGTAATATAATGATTTCATTAAGTTAATAGTGTAAATTTTTATATACAAATAATAAATGCCTATTAAACTCAGATTATTATATATAACTATTTTCTTAAAGACCACGAGTAGGAGTGTACAAGAGTGGAGCCTCTTGGTTGTCGTCATTCATGAACTGTTAATTGAATAGTTATTAATGATAAACTTGTGTTTAACTTATTTAATAATTAAACATAATCTCAAGTTTAATTTTTTTTATCTAATTAAACAAATGAATTTGACCGACCTTCTAAAGAATTAAACTCAAATAGTTCATGAATAATTTAACTCATTTAAACTTCTAACCACAAATATTATATATGATAGACAATCATGCTCTCTCCAAGTATTTCTTTGTGCAATAAGTAAATTAAAAAAAATAAGGTAACTAATTAGTTTACATACAGCACATAAAATCAGTGCACTAAAATTACTTAATGGTCAATAAACTAAAACAAAATGATACATAGAAAATTTTCTCATGTGATTTTATAATATATTTGATTCATATATTAAATTTTTACATAACATTTTTATATTAAAACTTCGTATTTCTCTTTTTAGCTCTAGTGGTTGGTTTGGTTGAGAACCTGCGGGGTACGATGGGAGCTGTCCCTTTTCTTTTTCTTCGTCTTCATATTTTAAAAAATACTAGCTAATCTATCTCACTGTTTTCTTTTGTAATATTTTATTATTTTTGGGACAAATTTGTAATAACCTAAGGTAATCTTTAATTAAAGGCAAAGTTAATAACTTCTGCATTGATAGAGAAGTATTAAACTTCCCCATACTCGATATTTTTTATCAGCAAAAACATGTATTATATCGAGACTATAAGATATACCCAACCTAACAAAATCTGCATCATCCCTTCCTATCCGAAACCAAGGCATTGCAGGGGATACAAAATCAACATCCCAGCATGGGTTACACCATATTTGACATTAACAATGCAAATATTAAGTAACCATCGAGACTATAAAAAAATTCCACTTATTCCAAAAGTTAAATACAACTAAGAGCATGTTTAACGTTGAACATTGATGATTGATGATAGATTTTCAATTTAAGATCTAACATTTCTTAAATTCAACAATAAAGAAGTCATCAACATCTTTATGTTCTAATTTTTTCACAAAAATGGTAAAGATATGTACAAATTTTTTAAAAAATACAAATTTATGCATTAACTGCCATAACAACAACAAAGGGCAAGAGATAACAAATCTCGTGAAAAAAATATATATATCTGAAAAAGGGGAAGGGATTGGCCGCGACGATAAGAAGGGAAAGGGGGTTGTGGTGGAGGGAGAGAAAGAAGAAGTGTGAAGAGATGAGAGACAAAGGAGAAAAAAAAAAAAGTGGGAAGATTCTTAAATGCTGAAAGTGATGAGAGGAAAGAAAATAAAAAGAACCTATGAAAAAAAAAATATCTAAAAAAAATAGAATTCACATGTTTGATTTCATTTATTTATGTTGATCCAATTGAATCCTAATTTTAACATATCCATTTAAGACATCATAAAAAATGATTTAATGAATAAAAAATATAAAAAATAATAATTATACAAAAATTATGGATTTTTTAATTGAGACTAAGGGCCTGTTTGATTTCACTTTCTTAAAACTGTTTTTAGTTTTTAAAAATTAAAAAATGAAAAAGCTTGTATGATGCATGATATGTCCTGCATCCGTAGTGAAATCAACGCTGTAATCTCAGTCTCATACATATACCAGCCAAGTTATACCACCTTCGAAATTTCACATATATCAGCTCCTCCTGCATCATATGCTTATATGAATTTTTTTTAACTATATTATTTGTACGTATTCATTGACTCAGACTTCATATTCATTAATATCCGCAGAAAAATCTAATTGATTCTATTTTATAATTTCTTTTTTCCCATCACATTTTTAATCTACATTGAATCCAAAATCTTCCTTATATAAATTCTGAAAGCTCTGAAATGCACTCATATACCAACCTCCGGTCCAGTACATACCAGGCTACCAGCCTCATTCACGGTGTGGATGTGCATTGTCATATACTAACCTCAAATAAAATAAAAAATATAGAAAAGAAATAGGGAAACATTTTTCAATAGTTTCTATTTTTTACTTTTTAAAAGACTTGTTTGTTAAACTAATTTTTTACACTTAATAGATTTTGGATGAAAAAGTAAATAGTGAGTAGCATAAATTTTTTTAAAAAATTAGTTTTTAGAACTAAAAGCTGAAAAGTGAATCAAACAAAATGTCTTTATTTTAAAATACGTTAATCAAAATTATGAATTAAAAAAATAAAGGAATCAAATTTATATTTTAATCTTTTTATGCTGATTTAATCATAAATTTTTATATATAATAACTTTTTGCCCTTTATAATAATTTTCAATCAATTAACTATTGTTAATAAATTAATTTTGAAAAAAGTTTGTGATTTTTTTTATCCTTTGGGAATAGAAGAAACTTTCTTGACAAGAAAGCTTGTAATATTGATAAGTAATAAGATATATCTGTATTTATTCCAGATTAAAATAACTTGTGTTTATTTCTTCCCTAAAAATTAAAATATAACAATTCTAGACTATTATTTTTTTAATTTATTTGTATTTTTATAATTGATTATATTCTTTCAGAATAAAAGAGAGATAAGAAAAAAAATGTAAGAAGTATAATGAGTAATATATATATATATATAAAGTACAAAGTGGGTATAAAATATAATTTTTTTAGCATGTATCTGTAAGTTTATTCTAAGAAGTCAATTTTTTTAAAAAAATGTTAAAAATAAAACATTTATCATATTATATTTTTAAAAAAATACTTATTTTTAAAGTAATTTAAAATATTTAATAGACTGTATTTTATTAAAATATATTTAGAGTTTATTTATTTTTTAAATATGTTTGATCAGGCCCATGATAAATTATTGACTTTTAATAAATTTTTTATGTTACATTAATTTTTGATATATTAAAATTTTATTTTAATATTCTTTCGTCAATTAACTAAAGATGTGACATCATTTGAACAAATTGTCTTCAATATTTATCAGAAAAAATATTTACTTCACTAAAAATGCAAACTAATTTGGGTTGTGGTTCTTTCATGGGCAAAACAGTAAAATCGACGAAAAATACAAATGAAAAAAAAAAAAGAGAAGTAAAAAAAAAAAAAAAGCATTGAAATTGGTCATAGTAAGAATATTCTGTCTACCCAACAACCCCAAGTCCCCAACTTTGTATAAGTAGGCAGAGAGAGACCTTTCTCTCGACCCCAATGCTTCGCCCTCTCACAATCAACACCTCTTCTTCCACCTCCATCAGGCCAAACTATTCTTCAAGTTCAAGCCCAAAAGGTGCTGAAACAGAGTCCAACACCAAGAGCAAGAGAAAGAGAAGCTTTGGATCAAAACCTAGCAGGAGAAAAATGTCGTTCATGTATGTGTTTGATGAGGAAAAGAAGGAACTGGGTAGGCAACAAGCACCAGGATCATGCCCTTATTGCCAAGGCAAGGTTGAGGCCATGGATGTTGAGATCCAGTGGAGAATTTGCTTCTTGCCCATGTGCTTCAAGATCAAGAGGAAGTTTTTTTGTACTTCATGTGCTAGACGTTTAGAATTGTATTATTAAACAACTACTACTACTACTTATTGTTATTATTATACATATTAATGATATTTTATTGTTCTCTTCATTTTATATTATACATATAACCCCCTCTAACTAGATTTTGAACATTGAGACAGAAATATACCACTAAATCAAGCTTTCTTGTTCCCTCCCTCTCTCTAAATCTTTAATTCTCCATCAACATCTTTGTATCACAAGCTTTTGTTCCCTTGTTGAATTTTGAGTTTTGACCAAGGTTTTCATGTAAATGGATTTGATTTGTGTTTAAATTTGTACCTTTTTTTCTTTTGTTTCTCCTTGTATATTGATCTTGATCTTGTTGAGCAATAGATTTCATTTTTTTTTTTTTACATTCCTCCTATGCTTTGATTTTTGTTTTTTGTTTCAATTTTGAAGTATGGAGTCTCTCTCTTGTTGAGAGAAACATGCTTTTTCTATATATATATATATATATATATATATATATATATATATATATATATATTTGATTTTAGAACTAATTGAATTATGAATGATTTTTTTTAATAAAAAAAACTTGAATAATAGGTTGATGGGTGGTTTTCTTCTTTTCAGAGATGGGGGGACATGGGTTCTGAACTCTGAATCTATAATTCGGATGAGTTTGGAGCAGAAAACATATATAGCGCTTTAAAATTAAAAGACGCTTTATTGCCCGTGTCTCCAAGTTGATTTGATGGCACAACAACTATAGTACCTCCTATGGACCAAAGTTTTTCTTTATTAATTTATTTTTTAATTTTATTTTACTCCCTTGTTGCTCGTTTGTACTTTTCGCTTAATAAATAATCCTTTTCAAAAAAGACTAATTAAACTCGTAAAAGGAATATGAAACTATGACATATTTCGATTTTAGATAAATATTAAATTTGATCTCTGAATGTATGTGTGGAGTGATAAGTTGATTCTGAAAATAAAAAAATTAAATTTAATTAATCATATAATAATTTAATGATAACTTAATATTTAAATTTTGTAATTTAATATTAAATTAATTCATAAAATATAACTTATTATTAAATTAATTTTTAAATATAATAATTAAACGAAAAAAATCTGACAAATTTAAGAATAAAAATAATTTATAATGTTTTTTCAAATTCAAAACTTAATTTAAATTTTTTACTTTTAAAATTAAATCGTTATCGTCTGGGGTTCTTCTTGGTTCTAAACATCACCAGACGCTGCCAGTCATTTCCATAAGTCTATCATGTCTACTCCTCCTAATCTTAAATCAATTGTGGATAGATTTTATAATGTTTAAAGATCTCTTAATTTATTTTTTAGCGAGATCTTATTGTAAGAGAAAAAAAAATATTATTATATAATTCTTCTACAATACCTTATTTTCTATAGAGATTTATTCACATTTTTTTAAAGATTTAATAAAAATTAAATTTTGAACTTAACATTAGTGTTTAAGATCTTATAGTAACGATTCTCTAATAGTACGGATTAGACGCAATTGACGCTAGTTGTTGATAATTAGGCATATAAAACGAGAATTAACAACGGCTGTTACTTTCAAAAAGAACCACGTCAGTGTTTAACAAAAATAAATAAACAACGGCACTACCACCACACTTAAATTTAAATTAATTGGAGATCGGCTTATGAATTTTATTTAAGAATTAACAACGGCAAATCATAATATTATTTATTTTTATAATAATTATATTGAAAACTATATTCAGAATAATTTTAATTAATTGATAATAAAAAATAGACTAATAAGTATATTAAAATTAAATTATATACTGACATACGACGGCACAAACATCTTAATTTATATAAAGTTACTTATGTTATCTTTATTTACTTTTGTTTATTTAATAATAATTTATTGACATTTATTCCCAAATTTATTTTTAAAACTAAAAAACTTTGGAGGTATTATTTTTATTTATGTATGTATAATTCCGTCAACTTCATCGTATTATTTTAATTGAGGATAAGAAAAAGTCACTATAAATTTATATGATTATAAACGTGTTGTAGTTAAAGAATACAACATTACAGCTGATGAGGAACAAAAAAAATAAAGAGTGCAAAGACTAATGAGTGAAGAGTCTAGATATCTCTAATGTTTTGAATATAACTTGATTTTTAGATGTCCGTTTTAGGTGTTTTTTAATATGTTTGAAAGCTTTAAAGATTTCCTACAAGTATTTCTAGTCTCAAGTCCTAATTTTGCATCTATGATGATGAAAATAAGATATAAAGTTCAGCACAAAATTAGACTTTTTTTAGTATAATTTTTAATAAGGAATATGTTACTCAAGTCCCACATTGGAGAGAAGTAGGAGTGAGACACCACTTATTGGTTATAAAATAATAACTCATTTGTCTTAGGTACTGACCTTTGAATTGAATAAAACTTTGCACTTTTAAAAGTGTATGAGAGGAAGTTCCTTTGGGTTCTTAATTGGACTAAACATTGGTTCATATCATGTGGTATCTTGAGCCCAGATCCTAGAATTGTCCAATTTCTTGTGTTTATGTGTACTGTCCTTTAATTCCTGCCATTTTTTTTCTCTATCTTTTGTTCTCGTTCTTTATCATTCTGTTCTTTTATTTCTTGTTCTTTATCATTCTGTTCTTTTACTTCTCATCTTTTATCATTCTGTTCTTTTATTTCTTGTTCTTTATCATTCTGTTCTTTTACTTCTCGTTCTTTATCTTTTGCGCAATTTACAGCTTCATTATATTCTATTGTTGTAAAGACGTTATGTTGTGCACCTTATTCTAAACTGAACCATTATTGTTCACAATTGGGCATAAAAAAAAATCATTTGTCTTAGTGTGAAAAAAAAAGGGGGTAGCAAATTATTAAAAAAAAAAGTGCTTCTTAAAAAAAAATTGCTTCATAAGAGAACCCCTTTGCACTAATTTATTTGACAATTGTGAAAGTTTATTTGTGGTGCTATAACGTTATTCTTTTTGCGCAATTGATTTTTTTTAGTGTCTTGTTTGGTCTTCTTATTTTGAGTGTATCTTTCTTTGTTCCCTTTTCTAGTTTGTCTTTTAAAATTTCTTTCGATTGTTGTCTTTGTGGTTTTCCTTTCGTTCAGCAAATCCAGTGAGCAACTCTTGTGAGGATCGCTACAAGTTTTATATATAAAAAAAACATTTTTGATTTTGAAACGCAGTTGATCTTGTTAAGAACCTAAAGAGAACTTTGAGTGGTAAAAGGCAAGAGCATTTACATTAAAATCAAAAGTCATTTTCTGAGTCAAAACACGAGTTGTCATTTCTTGAGTGAAACATGTGAGTAGAGTAGTGAGGTCCTATTCATATTTTCCTTATACTACTATATAATGGTTAGTGACTCTAGTACCCCTCCCACCCCTAGAGTTGATGCAATGTAAGCTCGCTTGGACGAGTTAGCCAATCAATTTGCTCAAATCTTAGATCATAATCGGATAATGGAGGAGAGGCTGGATAGAAGAGAAAGGCGTAGGTCTAGAACCTCCACTCGAAGGAGTGATAGTGGAGATGAGGAGAGAGAGAGTCCTAGGAGGCATGAGGATAAGCGAAGGAATGAAAGGAGACA
Organism: Glycine latifolia; assembly: GCA_013407115.1. Taxonomy (NCBI): domain Eukaryota; kingdom Viridiplantae; phylum Streptophyta; class Magnoliopsida; order Fabales; family Fabaceae; genus Glycine; species Glycine latifolia. The sequence continues at coordinate 6,626,847 of CM023949.1, forward strand.
TAGGGAAAATAATAGAGAAGAAAGACCTAGGAGGAGAAATGAGAGGGATGAAGGACTTGAGGGGGTTAAAATTAAAAT
>CM023949.1:6627024-6646193 GCA_013407115.1 Glycine latifolia
TCCTAGGACTCTCTCTCTCCTCATCTCCACTATCACTCCTTCGAGTGATAGTGGAGATGAGGAGAGAGAGAGTCCTAGGAGGCATGAGGATAAGCGAAGGAATGAAAGGAGACATAGGGAAAATAATAGAGAAGAAAGACCTAGGAGGAGAAATGAGAGGGATGAAGGACTTGAGGGGGTTAAAATTAAAATACCTAAATTTCAAGGGAGGAATGACCCCGAGACCTATTTGGAGTGGGAGATGAAAATAAAGCAAATTTTTTACTGCAATAACTATAGAGAAGACAAAAAGGTCAAATCAACAGCCATAGAATTTACAGACTATGCTCTAATTTGGTGGGACCAATTACAAAAGGAGAGAAGGAGAATAGGAGATGAACCGGTGAATACTTGGAGGGAGATGAAAGCAATGATGAGAAAAAGATATGTTCCTCCCCATTACCATAGGGAGCTTCACAATAAGCTCCAAAGACTCACTCAAGGGAGTCTAAGTGTGGATGAGTATCATAAGGAGATGGAGGTTGCTATGGTACAAGCAAATGTTGTTGAAGAACCGGAAGCCGTCATGGCGCGATTCTTACATGGGCTCAATAGAGAGATACAAGATGTTGTGGAACTACAACATTATGTCGAGCTTGGGGACTTAATCCATCAATCGATCAAAGTTGAGCAACAACTCAAAAGGAGGTATTCCAACCGAAAATTTTCTTTAAACTTCAAGCATTCCTCTTGGAAAGATAGACAACCCAAAGAAGATCCACCCGCATGGGCCAAGGAAGGTAAATTCTCTAAAAACTCTAGTCCTTTGGTTCCTACTAATAATGCTTCTTCTTCTGTCACTCAAAAAGCCAGGAACATCAAGTGCTTTAAGTGCTTAGGCAATGGGCACATCGCCTCACAATGCCCCAATAAGCGTGTAATGGTGTTAAGGGACAATGGGCACATTTCTAGTGACTCATGCCCCGAAAAAGCAAATTACAAGTGACGAGGAAGATGATTGTGAAGCTTATGCTCTGGAAGGTGACTTGTTAATGGTAAGGAGGCTCTTGGGAAACCAAATTGTGGTTGATGACCAAAGCCAAAGAGAAAACATCTTCCACACAAGATGTATCATTCAAAGGAAAGTGTGTTCCTTGATTATAGATGGGGGAAGTTGCACCAACGTGGCAAGCACTCGCTTGGTGAACAAACTCAATCTTAGTACTAAACCTCATCCGCGTCCATACAAGCTCCAATGGCTAAGTGAGAATAGTGAGTTGGTTGTTAATCAACAAGTAATTGTGAGTTTTTGCATTGGTAAGTACAATGATGATGTTTTGTGTGATGTTGTGCCTATGGAGGCTGGCCATATTTTGCTTGGAAGGCCTTGGCAATTTGATAAACATGCTATTCATGATGGTTTTACTAACAAGTTTTCTTTTTCTCATGATTCTCGAAAAATAACACTTGTACCACTTTCTCCTAAAGAGGTGTGCCAAGATCAAGTTGCTTTGAAAATAAAAAGAGAACAAGAAAAAAAGATTTCTAAAGTTAAACATGAAGAGCATGATAAAAACCAAACTCTTGTGCTTGAGAGAAGGATAGAAAACTTATTTGCTAGGGAGAGTGATATCAAGAGGGCATGTTTGGCAAAACAAGAAATGTACATTTGCATGTATAAGGACTTGTATTTGAATTCTAACTCTAACCCTCTTCCTAGTGTTGTTGATTCTCTCTTGCAGGAATTTGGAGATGTGTTTCCAAAGAGTGTCCCACCCGGTTTACTTCCCTTAAGGGGGATTAAACACCAAAAGGATTTTGTGCCGGGGGCCTCTTTGCCCAATAAACCCACCTATCGGTCCAACCTTCACGAGACACCAGAGTTACAAAAACAAGTTGAGGAGTTGACACAAAAAGGGTTTGTGATGATCAATGATAAGGCATACAAAGTTGCTCTCCACAGTGAGTATGGGGTAAGCGCCACATTTAATGTTGCTGACATAAGTCCTTTTGATGTAGGTAATGAAGATCCGAATTCGAGGATGAATTCTTTTAAAGAAGGGGAGCATGATGAGGACCAAGAAAAATAAAGAGCTCAAAGACTAATGAGTGAAGAGCCTAGATACCTCCAATGTTTTGAACATAACTTGATTTCTAGATGTCCGTTTTAGGTGTTCTTTAATGAGTTTGAAAGCTTTAAAGATTTCCGACAAGTTGTATTTCTAGTCTCAAGTCCTAATTTTGCATCTATGATGATGAAAATGAAACATGAAGTTCAGCACAAATTAGACTTTTTTTAATATAATTTTTAATAAGGAATATGTTACTCAAGTCCCACATTGGAGAGAAGTAGGAGTGAGACACCACTTGTTGGTTATAAAATAACCACTCATTTGTCTTATGTACTGACCTTTGAATTGAATAAAACTTTGCACTTTTAAAAGTGTGTGAGAGGAAGTTCTTCTTGGGTTCTTAATTGGACCAAACATTGGTTCTTATCAAAGATTTCTATAATCTTTGTGGCGAATCCTCATGGGACTTATCACTTTTCATAAGGTGTGGCGTCTTCTTCCATTTCTTGTCTTTCCGCCTTTTTACTTTATTCTATTTTTTATTTAGCATTTTGTTCATGTTAAATTTGTTATTTTTTTCCTTGCACTTTTATTCATATTGTCTTTATCTTTGTTTCTTTTCGCCAAACACTTGGCGTGCGTCTTTTTTTTTTATTATAACAAGAAGCCTTTTCAAGGACGATCCGTAGAAAAACAATAAATTCCTATATTGATTCATATCAACAGCAAATTACATTAATAATCTTGAGATTTTTTCGAATTACATATCTCATTATTTAATATTTACAAAATCTCTTATAAGAATATAAATGTAATATTTTTAAATAATTACCAGGATTAGTATAATTTATAAGATGTCGGTATAATATTTTAAATATTAAAAAGGATTATTGAAAAAAAAACCTATATTATGTGTAATTAAAAAAATTGTGAGTGTAATTTACTTTAAAGAATATATTTTGTTTTTAATTTTACATAATTTATTTTATTTTAATTTAATTTTAAATTATAAAAGTTGCAAATATTAGATTGATAAATTATTTTTTAATCAATAAAAAATATAAATTTATCTTTATCTAATGTTATCCTTGTGATTTTATTTATTTATTTAAAATATATTAAAGTAATAGAATATTTCTTAATATTACAAAAATTCAATTTCTTCTTATCTACTACTATTATTTACATTATTTTTTATTTTAAATTATAATAAGGAAACAAACAAAAAATTAAAAAGTCATATTATGATCTTTTAAATGTTTTTATTTAACTTTTAAAATAAATAATATTTAATACTTATTTTTAAATTTTCTTTAAAATATTAATAAAATATAAAAATTATCCATACATTATTTAAATTAAAAAATATTTTTAATAATAAATGAAAGGCCGAATGGTTGCATGGTTTTTTCTATGCACATGCTTGTTCTTTTATTTATCAATACTAAATATTTCGTCTGAACTGGTATATAAGAAAAAATAATCTTATATATTAAATTTAAATATAAATAAATTTAATTAATTTCTCTTTATTAAATATTATCATTCTTAAAATATTTTTTATATAATTACACTTTTTTTCATTATATCAATTTCTAAAAGACATTTTTAAAAATAATTTTATTTTTTTACTTGAGAGATTTAAAAAATTAATTAATATTAAATAAAAAATTTAACTAATGTGCAATCGGGAGTCTAAAGACAATACTAGCATCAACTAAATCAATATACACGTATGCAACTAAATCAGTTCATAAAATAAAAACAAAACAACAACAACAACAACCAGTGAGTATGCCTATGCATACTATTCCGCTCGTGTGCTTGTTCTTAAGGTCAAGGGGGAGACCACAGAAAATGACGGTCAAGAACTGAGACATAATTTAATTCCCAAATAGCAATAGGCAACTTTGCCTTCTATTTCCTATAATATTTGGAGGGCCCTTTTGGAAGGTGTGGCATTTTTCATGGTTTCTTCTGTCCGAATGAATGGTCAGATTCAACAAACGTGTCATATTAATTAAGATATTACGTTTAGTTATACAATGGCAAAATATTATTTGTTTACTTCTTAGAAATAATATTACGTCCCGGCAAAAATTTCATTATGTTTAAATATGATATATCCAACCCATCAAAAAAATGATATATAGATAGCACGTTGCTTAAGATATTTTTTTTAGGTGAGAGACAATAGATATTCATCAACGAATTGGATCAAAATAATTTTGTTTGCAGTGTATAATTATCGTTAGTCCAAAGAGATTTTACATATAATAAAATTTAAATATAAATTTTTCTGTTAAATGAAACATTCATACTCATGTAAACTTAGCAAAACCTTACATTATTACATCAATCCTTTAAGTTATATGATTTAAAATTTGAATTTAAACAATTATACTATATTATCAATTAATAATAAGTGTGCACCAACCATTGTACGAGATTGAATAAGATTGAAAGTCATTCAACAATTATCTTTTCATGTTCTTATCTTGTTCTTTTATCATATTGTGACCACCAAACAAACTTTTAGTGACCATTAACCTTTAGAGGGTGTTTGGTAGATGAAAAGTTTTTGGTATCTCTAGAATCATAGGCAGGAAAACTTAATTTTTCATATTTGATATGCATTTTTTTTAAAATAACATTCCTAGAAAATGATGTTTTTTGGGAATATTCTTTAACTAATTTCTCATGAAAACTTTCTTATGGGAAAGGTGGAAATCTTGCTTTCTCAAGTTTTACTTTTCTTTTATTACAATAAAATTATGTTATTTTTTATTAAATTATATAATGTGATAAATAATTAAAATAATCGATAAAAATAAATGTAATTCTTTAATTCCTAAAAAATTTATCTAAAAATTTTCAATGACCAGCCAACCAAATTTTATTTATTTCTATAATTCACAATTCTCATATGTGAAAAAACTTATCTCCTAACAACCGCTCTCTTTGACAACCTGTCATAACAAAATGATCTTTATTAGGGATGTATGTGGTATATATGGATTGGGTTGAGTTTAGACTAATTTTCATTCCAATTCAATTAAACTTAATTGGATTGAGTTTATCTTTTTTTAGCAACTAAATCCAACTCTAATTGGGTTGCTCATTGGGTTGGGTCAATAAAAAATTGTCACCTTTTAAATCTTTAAAAAATATAAAAAATTCTTCATACTCAAAAATAGTGAGAAATATTTTTTTAAAAAAATCTATATTTTCCAAATCAGTTTTACTATTAGGTCCAAGAGAGGAAGTCAATCATAGTTTCTTGCATAAACATTCACATTTACCTATAACTAACATGTACGATATTAAATATATACTCATAATACTATTTATAAAAACATTATATTCATATGATAATCAGAAAAGATAAATCATAAACTTATAACCAATTTAAGTAACTTATTTGTAATAAAATATAAACCCATAGTCTATCTAACAACTCAGAGTATTCATAAAAGATAATATTGTTATACAACTCAAAATACTTAAAATCAACAATAATCACTTAATAGGATTTTTTTCTATAAGTATTTAGCATACAATTAATATTTTGTTATATGTTTGATTTATTATATGTATATTGGGTTAAATTTTAGTCAGATCCAAAATTTTAAATCCATTATTCAGGCTTATCTTAATTGGGTTCACTAAAATAAAATATATATAATTTATTAATCCAATTTAACTCACAAAAATTTATTTAGATTGATTTGGTTAGAAAATTTCACATGTTGAGTATGATCAATTTACGCCCCTAATCTTTACCATCACTCTCCACACAATTGCCAATTATCCAGATACATTTTTATATATTAAATACTTATTTGTAGCCATAATACTCCATATACATTATTATATATTAAATACTTATTTGTAGCCATTTTTATGGCCAAGATAAGTCATATTTTGCAATTTGGTTGTTTGATTGATTATTTCCTAATTAAAATTTTATATAGGATGACAGTATAAGAATTGTTTATTGACACAAAATGGGCCTAAAATAATGCAAAAAAAAAATTATTAACCTTATTTTTTCTGATGTGAAAGTTGTAAAAGCCTACATGTTGTTTGGCATCATCTTCAAAAGTCATATATGGGGGAGATATATGATTAAAGTTTGAGCCCCCTTTCAGTTCAGTACTTGCATTGCAGTTGCAGTTACACACATGCACCTATAATGTAAACGCTCCAGAATTTAGAAACTGACACCACATGTGCCTAAGTGCCTAACCCACGTGCATCATCAGCGCTACAAGCGTACCTCACCCTCCAACCAGTCCTCACTTCTTAGCTTAATGCATAATGCTTGTTACTTATTTTTAGATCAGAAGTATATTTTACCATAAGTAATTATGTTTGAGGTAAGTAAAATTATGTATTATAGACAACATAATTTTCCTTTTAAATATTTAATATAATTATATATTTAGGATTCCAATCGAAATCTTTCGTTAAGTTAAAATAATTTTTGGTCAATTAATTCATACACTTCATCCTTATTGCTTATTACTTTATTATTTTGCATGCTATTAATCAAAACCAGATATATATTGTGTGTTCCCATCGTAAGTTATGCGGGGAAACAACTAATGCACTGTTTTTTCCCGTTAATTTTCATTTGGAAGTCAATTTTAAATTATTATTGAAAAATGGATAAGTGGTAATATTTATTATGACTTTTGAATTGAAAGTGGTATCTATGTTATTATTTCTATTTTTTTATAATTAAAGTTATAAAATATTTTACGATTTCATTTAATTTTAAAAAATTTATCACTTCCAATTCATAGGATTTTTTTATGACTTTATAATCGTTAAAGTTTTTTTTTTTATGACTTCAAAGTTGTAAAAAAAATTACTATTCAAAGTAGTAAAGTTTGTTTTCTTATATTTTTAATTTAATTATTTAATAAATAAATGTATTTTTAAAAAATAAACATATTTTTATTTCTTATATCTTTATTTTGTAGTAATTTTACCAAAAAAACACAATAGTAACTAATAATAGTAACTAAAAGCTCATAAAAATTACTCACATAAAAATGATAAAATATTTTGAAACCGAAACTAAAAAAGAAGAAGAAATATATAGTCAAAAGACTAAATAAACCAAAAACAATTCATAATCAATAAATAAGTATTTTTTTAAATAACTTTTTTTTATTTGTTTTAACTTGTGTTAATTTTTTTATTTTACTAATTTATATATATTAATTTATATAAAACATAATTCATCTAGAAAAATATTTTTTTAAAAATAATCCTTAAATGAAACCAAGTTTATCTAGATTGAAGTAGACGAAAATAAAAATTTAGATAAATAAATAAAGTTTATTTAGAATAGGTGACATAGATAAATAAACAATTATTCATGTTTATAATGTTTTATTGATTGAATGTTAGTGTAGTTCTTAAATATAAATTGTTGGCTAAATAAAAATTTATTAACAACAAATAATTTTTAAATTTTTTTACTGAAAGATTAAAATATATTTTTTTGAAAAATGGAAATGAAAGAAAATGGAAAAAAATTATATAGTATTAATAGTTTTTTTTTCAATAAAAAACTATGGATGTAGTGCTAATTTGCATGATTGAAGAAAAAAAATGTTAGGTAAATATTATAATCCTTTGGGACTAACACAATTAAAGTAGATAATCTTAAAAAAATAACAACAAAATTCTAATGATGAATTTCAAGTTTATTCTAAAAAAGTAACAACAAGTAGTTTGCACAATAACAACAAAGATTCATCACTCATCAAATCAATTATCTCATCAAACATTATTGGCTTCCTTGGTTTGTGCATCCGGACAAGGATTTCATTTGAAGAATGTCCAAAAGTTGCATTTAACTCAATCAGACATTTGCTACTAAATTCTGAAGAGATGAAAAACATTTTTCCCACATCAACGTCTTATTTGAGCTCTATACAGTCGTATTCAACACAACCATCACCTACGTAGATTGGTTGACTATAAAAAAGATTTATTAAAATTATGTAACTTCCGTTAGCGTAAAAAATTGTTATCCTTAAAACAGCAAGTGACATGTCGTCACTTATTGTGATGACTTTAGGATCACTACGACATTCAAACACTATCCCTTCATATAATGAAATTAAGTAACCATCACAATACACAAGAGCGGATATATTCTCCATGTTTTAAGCAATATGGTGAATATCAAACAAAGGTGTTGAGTTGCATCCAACCCCTACTGTTATATATACCAAGTGATCAAGTGTTCTCCCATGACTCATACCAATGGCTTAGATTGCATCAACAATATAAACAATTTAGATTGAGTCTTAATTAATTACGTTTGGTTTGTGCAATTTGAAAAAAAAATATTCAGTCAATTCTTAGTAAGCATTGTCCAATCACGTCGTCTCAAAACAAGTAATGTGAGGTCAAATTGTATGGGAAAAAACAACGTGGGGTCAAATAGTCTAAAAAAAATCAATGTTCAGTCAATTCGTATTAGAAAAATATAGTGCTCATTGTATTAAGTTCATTTCTCCAATGTTCATTCAATTAACAAGGACAAACTGACATTCATCATAATAGAACATAATTAACAAGGACAATTAATGTCGTCTGTGTCAACTAGTTCCACATCTGGGAGGTTGTCTGTTTCTTGCCGGTTGTCAATGTACTCGTCCATGTTTTTGTAGTTGAAGTTGTTCATCAGAATTGGTTGGCCAACTAACACATATTTATGATCCACTATTGATGTTCATCTTCCCAATTTGTGTCACAATGTCATTTCATGTCAATATGATGGATTTTGTCAAGATTATGCGGTGGATTTGATATGTCTTGACAAAGTCCAAATTAAAGCATGACCCTATCAGTTTGCTGTCATACTACCACTAGAAAACAGATTAAATTGATACAAGCACTCCATATTTTGGAATCCTTGTATGCATGTTTTGGTAGAAATGACTCAAATCCTCTGCAAGGCATCCAATGGAACTGAAAAAATAACTTGCGTTAATAATTTTAAAAATAATGTAATTGAAGTTTGAATAAATAAAACAAAAACCAAATGGTTCACTAAAATTATCACAGAAGATTGCAGGAGTTCTGAAAGGGACTTTTAATTCAGTCAATAAAATCTTGATCCATGAAATTTTAGTTGTAGTTTGGGCTAGACTTCAATATTCAGCTTTAATACTTGATTTAGCAACTACATTTTATTTGCAAGACCACCAAGAGATTAAGTTTGGACCAAAATAAACTACAACACCTGATATTGGTCTTTTATCATCAATGTCAGACACTCAGTTAGTATCACACAAAGCTCTTATGCAGTAGGGTTTCCCCAAATTCGTAGGTCTCAGATGATGTCCATACAAGATTGTGCCCTTGAGATACCTTAGAATATGTTTCATTGATGTCCAATGAGTTTCCAAAGGTTTTGACAGGAACTAACAAACCTTATTCACAACAAAGCTTATTTCTAGCCTTGTGATTGTTAAGTATTGTAAGGCTCCTACCACAAAATGATACAAAGTGGGATAAAAAAACAGATCAGAACTTGTCTTGGTGAGTTTCCAAGTAGAAGTCACGGGAGAAAAGATTGCTTAAGCTAGTGTCATGTTAGTTTTCTGAAGCAAATCTCAGGCATACATCCTCTGAGTTCATAACAGAGAATTATCAGGTTGTGTTTTGACTTCTATTCCAAGAAAATAATCAAGAAGACCTAATTGTTTGAGAGAGAATCTAGCATTTAGTTGAGAGGTCAGTTGTTGAATTAAGTCAATAGAACTTCATGCGATGATGATGTTAAGTAAATAAATAATGAAGCATCACATTAGCTAGCAACAAATCCAAACTAAATGAGAGTTAATTGCAGTCTTTCAAACCACTGCCTAGGGGCTTACTTAAGACCATACAAAGTTCTCTTTAATTAGAAAACCAAGGAAGGATCAGAAGCTTTGAAACCTAGAGGTTGAGACATGTAAACTATTTCATTGAGAAACCCATTCAGAAAATCATTATCCACATCTAACAAAAAAAGTTTCCACTGATTTCTAACTGTCAAGGTAAGAATCAGTTTGATTGTAACTGGCTTCACCACAAGAGAGAATGTTTCAGAAAAATAAAAACCTTGAAGACTTGATTGTAGTCTTTTGCAACCAATCTAACTTTAAGTTTATTAACAGACCCATCAACATTCTCTTTAACCCGAAAGACCCGCTTGCAACCAATAGCCTTTCTATAAAGTGGGAAAGGTACTAAATCCCAAGTAGAATTCTTTAGGAAAATATCATACTCCTATTGCATAGCTAATTTCCAACTTGGATAAGATAAAGTTTGTTTAACACTTGAAGGTTCATAGTGAGCCAAAAGTATATATGGATGGATTTTGGGTTGATGTATACTAGACTTTGATCTGGTTTGCATTGGATGTATATTGGCAATTCTGGGAGGTGGAGACTCACTATCAGGTGTAGAAGTAGTGGAAATAGAGACAAGGTTTACATTATCTTCAAAAGTAGTTGGCTGCACAGTGTTAACAGTAGAAACAATATCATTAAGGTGAGTAGTATCAGCTAAATCAGACTGAATGGAAGGATGGGAGATAGAACTAGGTTGATCAGTATAAGTAGGAGACTAACTATCAAAATTAGAATGTTGTTCTGAAGGCTGACTAGAAGTTGTAGACTGAGTATGATATTTAATAATAGGAAATATAGGAAAGTGCAATTTAGTAGGGGAAGAGGAAGACAAACTAAGAGATGAAACAAACTCAAATAAGTCAACATAAGGAAACTTAGACTCATTAAAGAGGACACCCTTAGAGATAAAAATTCTGCCTAAGGGAAAAAGGCATTTGTAGCCTTTGTGTGAGGTCGAATATCCTAAAAATAGGCATTCATGGGATATGAAATCAACTTTATGCTTGTTGTAGGGTCTAAACAAGGGAAAACATCCAACGGGTTTTAGAAAATTGTAGTTAGGTAATTTGTTAAACAAACTTGATAGGGAATAGAAAAGTTTAGAGAAGTTGTGGGAAGTTTTTTTTATCAAATATACACAACTCTAAAGGAAAAGTCCCAAAACTTAAGGGGTAAAAAAGAATGGTGCAACAAAGTGAGACCAAACTCCACAATGTGTCTATATTTTCTTTTAACCACCCCATTTTGCTGATGGGTGTGAGGGCATATGACTCTGTAATTAATACACAGCTAGCCAAGAAGGGTACTAGAGGTCTAAACTCACCTCCCAAATCAATTTCAGACTTTTAATTTTAGTATTAAACTATAACTTAGCCATAGCTTTAAACTTTTGAAAAATAGTAAAGGTTTCAACCTTACTTTTAAGAAGATAAATCTAAATAAACTTGGAAAAAGCAGCAACAAAGGATATATAATAAAGAAAACTATTTGTGGAAGTGACATGGGAGAGTCCCCAAAGGTCACTAAAGACAAGTTCCAAAAGAGAGGAATAAACAGAAATAGAGGCCAAAGATGAAGGAACATAGATTGAGGTGATTTGGACACATAATGAGACGGTCCTTAGATGCTCCTGTAATAACAAAAGTATATTACCAAGAGCTCGACACAAAGAGAGGTAGAGATAGACCGAAACTTACCTAGGGAAATGTAGTTAAACAATACTTAATGGAATGAGATATAAAATTGTGGACTGTGTGTCTTAGGACAGAATGGAGAAAATTTATAAGTTTGGTTGAGGGTTAGATCCGTTGATATCTCTATGTTCCAGATGATCCTTTTTTAGTCATTTTTCTCTTCATCTCCCCCCTCATTCTTTCCCCCTTCTTTGCTTTTACCTTCTTTTTTTTCAACCTCTTTGTATCTATCATTAGATACATCTACCACTGACCTCAATTAGCTTAGGTTAAAGGTGTTGTTGATATTGAGAGATAGAAGATAAAAGTCTATGAGATTTCCCAACAACAAAAGCAAAGCAAAAATCAACTAAATTTTTTTATTGATGATGAGAATAAGAAAAATCAACTAAGTTTTTTTTTTATTGATAATGAGAATATTACAGTGTTGTAATAGAAGTTTCAAAACATTTGAATTAGGATGACCAAGTTTCTCATGCTAAAGATTACTAAGTCCATTACATGAATCAACATTTAAGGATTAATTAGACCTAGAAGATGAATTTACAACAATATTTTTAGAACTAGAGACACAATAAGTAGAAGATCCATAAGGATTAATTAGACCTAGAAGATGAATTTACAACAATATTTTAAGAACTAGAGACACAATAAGTAGAAGATCCAAAGAAACTTTGAAACTGGATTTTGGGGAAGCTATAGAGACCATCAGGACCAACATTGCCTTGAAGCAAGACTTCATTGGTAACCTAAGATTTCACAGCACAAAAGTTAGAGTGAAACTCAAAATAAACCCCATTATCTTTGGCAAATTTACTTACACTTATCAAGTTTTTAGTAATGGAAGGGACATGAAGAAGATGTTTAAGAAAGAGATAAGGACACAGAGTTATAAGGAGAATGACAATTAGAAGTTCCAGAAGATGTAATTGGTAGGCTATGACCATTACAAATGAAGATATAATCAGGTCCTTCAAAAGGCTCAATCTATTGGATGTTCTGAGATTCACCAGTAACATGGAAGGATGCACCCGAGTCTAGCATCCAATTTGTTGTAGAGTTTGATTGAGAATTTGCACTAGTTATCATGGCACTACTGGGTGTATTATTCCGAGTATTGTTGGCGTTAGGCTTGCTCTAGACATTAGAAGGGCAAGAATCAGTGGTATTTTGTCCTTGAGAATGATTAGGAGAATGGTGAGATGTGTTTGGATGGGAAGAATCATGAAGCATAAGGGAGGAACTAGGCTGATAGTGTTCATCATAGCGAAAATGGCAGATATTAGTTGTGTTTCCAAATTTATAGCACACCTGACACTGAAAGTTGGCAAAACGGCCTCCGTCGTTGCGCCACAACCTCTGCTTCTACGACGAGCATCGCTCCGACCAAATGAACTGCCACCACCACCGTGACTAGAACCACCACGATAACTAGAGAAACATTCACGTTTTGATTGATGAAAAGTTTTGTTTGGCACGGACCATGTGATTTAGGTTTGCATGTGTTTAATTGGTTGATGGAGAACCTGTTGAATATATATATGTTATATATATTAATATTAATATGTTCACATACGAGTCCAATAGGTTATTGTATGGTTATATGGGCCCATATGGGCTGGAGCCCAATAGCTTGCTATATTACTAGGGTTTTCCCTAAGCTGGAGGTAACACTGTTGAGCATTCCAAATTCTGATGCCTCTTGGTGTAATACTTCAAGCAACCAACACTAAACATTTCTCTCTCTCAAAGCCTTTACCTCCAACAATCTTGAAGTATTAGCTTCGTGTATCAGATTTGAGCGAGTAAGGTGTTGTTTCGAAGATCTCATCGAGAGGAACTCAAGGGTGTGATCACTTTCGTGTTTCGACGGAAGGATTGACCGGGATCTGAGATTGAAATTGTGCAGCCGCAACTTTTGAGGCTAGATCCTGGAAATTTCAGCCACTTTCACGAGTTGAAACCTTGTGGGTTTTGTTCTACTCATCGAGACGATCGTTTTGAGTGGTCGTGGGCGTAAAACGGAGGTCAGACGAAGGAGATATAGTCGTTTGAAGTTTCTGCAGTTTTCTGACGAAGTTTCCGGTGACTGGTTCATCTTCTCCGGCGGACTGGTTCATCTTCTCCGGCGAACTCTCCGACGACTGGTTTTTCTTCTTCGGCGAACTTTTCTGGCGACCGGCGACTTTCCGGTGAATTTTCAGCAAGTTTTCGACGACCTAAAATTATTGTTCCTAAGGTTTTTGGGTGTTCCGGATCCATTTTTGGGGTCAAATTTGACAAATTTCACCTCTACAGTGCTGTTTTGAAAAGTTAGAAGGTTTGATACACTTTGGAGGACTTAAAGGTGCACTCTTTCTAACTCCTTTACTTTGATTAAAATGGCAAAACATAGTTCTCATGATATTATAAAGCTAAAATCCTTTGATGTCACTGAATTTCATGGTTGGAAATTTCATGTTCAGTTTGGTATGAAGGAACGTGATATATTCTATATAGTATTAAGTGACTTTGCATCTACTATTGAAAATGTGGATGAATATCAATGGATTAAAGATGAAGATTTTTGTAGAGATTACTTGTTAAACTCCTTAAATCCTCGTTTAGCTATGACTTATAGTGAGTATAAGACTGCAAAGGAGATATGAGATCACTTAAACAGTCAATTTCAAAAACAAGAGAGGCTTTCTAAGACTCTTCTAGCCGAGAAGTTTTTTGACTTTAAGTTCAATATGAACTCAAGCATCACTTCTCAATTAATTGAACTTGAGAATATGAGGAAAAAGCTAAAAGAGGATAATTCTGATTTGTCTGATAATCTCTTTGTTGGTCTTGTGTTGAGTAAGCTACTTGCTGAATGGAATTCTTTTAAGACTGACATGCACAGACTAAAAGAACAGATCGGGCTGGATGAATTAAAAAGATATATTCATATCGAAGATCAAAATATTTGTAGGAAGAGTTTGGAACAAGTAGGACAACAAAAGTCAGTTGCCAACTTAGTTTCACATTCCTATAAATATCAGAAAAAGTCCAAGCCACCAAAAGGTGAATCCTCTTCACAGTTAGAGGCCAAAAAGACTGTCTTCAAGAAGAAGAAGAAGGGCAAGTGCCATAACTGTGGAAAGTGGGGTCACTGGGCAGCAGAGTGTAAGCAACCAAAGATGTTAAAGAACAACACACCACAAAATGAGGCTAATATGCTAATTAGTGAACTTGAGCCTCAAGCCTTCATTGGGATGATGAATAATGGAAAGGCCAGTGTCTCTTCTGAGTGGTGGTTGGATAGTGATGCTACATGTCATGCAACAAATGATGGGAATCTACTCACTGAGGTTATAGAAGTGAAAGACACCGTGGAAAATTGTAATGGTGGCGAGGCAGAGGTGACTGATGCTGGAACTGCTAATTTGTTGCTTTCTTCAGGTAAGTTACTAACTTTGAAACATGTTAAAGTAGTACCTTTACTTAAAAAGAATTTAATATCTATGAGTTTACTTGATAAAGCTGGTATGCCTTTCAACTATAAATGATAGAGTAACTTTATTTGTTAACTCATGTTACTTTGGTTGTGCATTTATGATCAATGGCATGTATAGATTGAGTTTAGATATTGATAGCATAAACCATGTTAGTTCTACTTTGATTGATCCAAAATTATTACATAATAGACTTGGACATGTGAACTATAGGAAAATGCAACATTTATCTAAAACTCACAATATTCCATTAGATACTTCTATTCGATTTGACAAATGTGAAGTGTGTGCACAGACTAAGATCACTAGAAAACCTTTTAAGTCGGTTTCTAAAAGCACCACACTTCTTGAGCTTATACATTCTGATCTTTGTGACTTTTAAAACTATGTCACTAGAGGGGGACGGAAGTACCTAATCATATTCATAGATGATTTCTCTAGATATTGTCATGTTTATTTGTTGAAATCGAAAGATGAGGCTTTTGAGAAGTTTAAGGTTTTTAAATCTAGAGTTGAAAATCAACTTAATTTAAAAATTAAGAGGTTTAGGAGTGATAGAGGAGGAGAATATACAATGACTGGGTTCAAAGAATTTTGTGCTTTGGAAGGCATAATACTTGAAACTACTGCTCCTTACTCACCCCAATCAAATGGTGTTGCAGAGCGTAAGAATAGAACTTTAATTAAAATGCTAAATTCTATGTTACTTATAGCTGGAATGTCTTCCTCCTATTGGGGAGAAGCTGTTTTAACTGTTAATCACATCTTAAACAGGTTGCCGCACTCTAAATTGTCTAAGACACCTTATGAGATATGGCACAAACGTCCTTGTAGATATGAAACCCTTAAAACTTGGGGTTGTGTTGCATATGTAAGGATACAAGATCCTAAAAGGCCTAAGGTGGAACTTAGAACAACTACTTGTGTATATCTAGGTAGTGCAGAAGATAGTGCTGCAAATAGATTTTTGGATCTATCTACTAATACAGTGATAGAATCTAGAGATGCAGAATTCTTTAAATACAAGTTTGTTAGAAATCTTGACTTGAAGGTTTTTGGATCTACAGATATGATTTTAGAATCTCTTGTAGAATCTGTAGCTTGTCCTTCTGACACTAATCTCACACAACTGGCTATTGAACCAATCCCAGTTAGAAAATCTACAAGAGATAAAGTTTCTAAGAGTTTTGGTGAGGACTTTGTCACTTACCATATAGAGGGTGATCCATTCTCCTATCAAGAAGCAATGAGATCTAGGGAGTCCTTATTGTGGGTAGAAGCCATAGATGATGAAATGAGTTCTTTGCTACAGAATCACACTTGACAGCTAGTCAATTTGCCAAAAGGGGCTAGGACTATAGGCTGTAAGTGGGTATTAAAGAAGAAACTGAATAGTGACGGATCAATAGCTAGATATAAAGCACGTTTAGTAGCTAAAGGCTTTAAACAACAGAGTGGAATAGACTTTTTTGATGTTTATTCACTTGTATGTCATTTGTCAACTATAAGAATTCTTCTTGCTTTGACATCTATTGAACACTTTGTAGTGCATCAAATGGATGTAAAGACAGCCTTCTTAAATGGAGAGTTAAATGAAGAAATATACATGGAACAACCTGAAGGGTATGTCATGAAAGGCCTTGAGGAAAAAGTTTGTAAATTGAACAAATCTTTGTATGGTCTTAAACAAGCACCTAAGATGTAGCATCTTAAGTTTGACAAGGTGGTAAAGAGCTATGGTTTTCAGTCCAGTTACTCAGATAAATGTCTTTACTATCGCTTCATGTCAAATAAGATAGTTATCATATGCTTATATGTTGATGACATGTTAATTCTTGGCTCCGATAATTCTATAGTGAGTGATGTGAAAACCACTTTAGCTAGAGAATTTTACATGAAAGATCTTGGTATAGATAATACCATTCTCGGTATGAAAGTAAGCTTTGAAAGGCAAGTTATCTCCCTTAGCCAAACTCATTATATTGAGCAGCTACTTTCTACCTGGGGATACAGTGAGTGTAAACCGAGTGAGACACCATATGATTATAACAAAAGACTGAGTCCTAATGAAGGGACCAGTGTGGATCAGTTAAAGTACTCAAAACTGATAGGTAGTCTCATGTATGCTATGAGTTGCACTAGACCTGACATAGCTTTTGCAGTTGGCATGTTGAGTCGTTTCACTAGTAATCCTAGTAAAGAGCATTGGGATGCCCTCAGTAGGCTGATAAGATACCTTAAAGGTACTAAAGATTATGCTCTATGTTATTCTGGTTATCCTCCAACTGTGGATGGATATTCTGATGCCTCATGGTGTTCAGAAATTGGAAATAGTAAATCCACCAATGGATATATATTCACTCTGGGTGGAGCTGCTGTTACTTGGAAATCCAAAAGACAGACTTGTATTGCATTGTCATCAATGGAATCAGAACTTTTTACTTTAGCCTCAGCTGGTGAAGAGGTAGAGTGGATAAAGAATCTGATTATGGATATTCCTTTGACTAAACTAAAGATTAATTCTTTAAGTTTATTTTGTGATAATCAAGCAGCAGTCCAAGTCGTAAAGAATGCTCTCTTTAATTGAAAGAGAAAACATGTAAGATTGAGACATGCGTTGTTGAATTATCTGCGAGAACAAGGAGTTATCACTTTGGTCGATGTGAGATCGAAGGATAACATGGCCGATGCTCTCACAAAAGGTTTGCCTAAAGATCGATTATTCAAAACAGTGGGGGAAATGGGGTTAAAGACTATGTAGCTAAGTCTTAATTATCATTTACTTACCTTAAATTGTGTGTTTTGAATTATCGAATATTCTTTTGTTGGCCAAATGATAAGCACACTTTATATGTTTCATTGATGATCGTGGTTACTAACTATTTTGAAAAGGGTGAGTTATCTCATTCCAAACTTGATGAGTTGATTTTAAACCAATATCTGGGAAGCTTGTGTCATTCCAAACTTGATGATATAATCCTACCAGGTTGGCCTATCCTTTTGGTTAAATGATCTCATTCCAAACTTGATGCTAGATTATTTGACTTTAAGGAATTAGTAACTGTGACATTCCAAATTGAAACATAGAAATAGTTGATTATATAAGAAGCTTATTGGTCTTGTTTTAAATTGAAACTTGACATTACAAGACTAGGTTATTGTGAGTGACGTGACTATTAGTCTTATTATATGAAACGAGACAATCGTTACTCTCTTACAAATAAACTTAGGTTGATGGCTCTTTATAACTTAAACTATTTAGGCCTTGTTCATACTTTATGAAACTGGCTTGATGCTTATGAACATGATATTATGATGCTTTATGACATTGATATATGTTTTTCTTTGCCTGATGATATGATGCTAAGTTCTTTTAGTAGAACTAGACATTTTTAGTAGTCTATTCAAATGATTGAATTCATGATAATATGAAATTCATATTTGACATTCTATAGGGGATGACAAAGATGGAGGAGAGCTTACTGAGTGGAATCCTGAAGAGGACGACCTGCTTGATATATGAATCTATCATTTAGAGTTGTAGGGAACTTGATAGTTCACCTGCTATTGCTCATTATGTTGGAGTTCATTTACTTGAGACTTATATTTTGTTATTTCTATTTTGTGAACATCATGATTATTATGCTTCTTTCTTATATTTGTAAGGCCTTAGACTATTTTGACTGACCTACTTATATTTGATTATTATACATATGTTGGTTGTGAACTGATTTTGAGATTGATTTTTTGGATGTTGGGATTTGTATGAGTTTAGATTTAATCTAAAAACTCTTGGTATTTATATTGATATATTGATCTCAAAACAGATTCATGAGAATGATGATTCATTTAGTTTGATTGCAAATGTAGCCTGAATTTAATATTTTAAAACTCTTTGACCAATCCGAGTTGATTGTCTTAGACTGGATGTTGATGATTCATGTTTGTTTGAACATTACACTGATTACCTTATTGGATTGTGTTGTATAGTGAACATAGGAGGAGATTGTTGAATATATA
>CM023949.1:6646203-6670009 GCA_013407115.1 Glycine latifolia
TATATATATATATATATATATATATATATATATATATATATATATATATGTTATATATATTAATATTAATATGTTCACATACAAACCCAATAGGTTATTGTATGGTTATATGGGCCCATATGGGCTGGAGCCCAATAGTTTGCTATATTATTAGGGTTTTCCCTAAGCTGGAGGTAACACTATTGAGCATTCCAAATTCTGATGTCTCTTGGTGTAATACTTCAAGCAACCAACACTAAACATTTCTCTTTCTCAAAGCCTTTACCTCCAACAGAACCGACAAGCGAATCCTTCTGGAACTTCATTAAGCGCGACTCATGCACTAGCAAAAGTGCCTCAACATGAGCAATTGGTTAAGGCTCAAACTTGCTCTCAATAATAGAGATAACTGAATGATAATTGAAAGGAAGACCTTCAAGAATGGAGTCGATGTGTTCTTGAAGAGAAATCAAATTTCCTAGAGACGCAAAAGCATCAGACATATGCTTGATCTGAAGTAGAAACTCACACATCGTTTTTCCACCAAGTTTCACAACTCACAGCTCTGTGCGTAATTATCGCAACGTAGCTCGCGTTTGCTGATGAAAATAATCATGAATTCTCTCCCAAATTTCGTGAGTGAACGCAGCCCAAACAACAAGCAAGAATCGACGGTGAAAGTGTTGATTGGAGCCATGCGAGAAGAATTTGATCTTGCTTTGCTGATGAAAATAATCATGAATTCTCTCCCAAATTTCGTGAGTGAATGCAACACAACAAGTAAGAATCGATGGTGAAAGTGTTGATTGGAGCCATGCGAGAAGAATTTGATCTTCCCACTCCCAGGTTTGATAGGATGGATTCTCAATACTAGCTACACGATCATTTTCAATGAGAAATCTCATGGGAATATGTAGATTTGCAACAAATCGTTAATGTCGATACGATTGGATGGTTGGCTCAACTTGTTGATGCCATAACAGAAACGTAGAATCATCAAGCTTTGTTGAGAAAGAATTTAGGGAAGAAGAAGAAGAAACAAACGAATTTGCAAAGACAACCATGGAAGATTAAACTAAGCTCTAGATATCATAAAAGAAAACTAGAGATATTTGAGAGAAGTGAAAAAACTAATAAAGGAAATAATGATTTTCATTAGCCAAGTGATTCTAAGATTACAGAGATATATTTATAGACAGATTCACATATAACATAATCCTAACTAACTTTGTTATTGTAAACTAATATTTAACTAATATTTAATCACTATGGTTAAATAGTGATATGTTCGGATATAAATCTTGAAATTTCTTTCTACTGGAAATAATTTATTTTTTTTATTAAAAAATCTCAAAAATTCTTTTAACCTTATATTCAAAGACACTCAAGTCACTAACTCTGGCGGTAACAAGAGTGAATTCCAATAAGCAACAAGACTTGCATACACATGCATAAACACTCCAATGCCAACGCCAAGAGTGTAAAGAATTGAGTAATGAAGTTAACATCTATATTTGTAGCTTAGGCATGCATGAAATATCTTATCCAGGTAATAGATGGAGAAAAGTTAATTATATAGCTATTATAGACCATTGGTCACGTGAGAAGCCCAATATATATCTCCTTAACATCCATTTTTCTCGTAAAAAAAAATCTAAATTAACACAAACACATACGGATAGTATTTTATTAATTCACCATGTACAATACATAAAGATTTTCCCTCAAAAAACAATATACAAAGATTTGACTCGAAAACCTAATGCATTTGAAACAGAAAATAATCATGGCTTATTCCATGGAAGAGTCGACATTACGAACGGATCGGGAGAAAGCCAATATATCATCGGGTTTTTGAGCTCTTTCTTTGTCACCAACCGATACTAAGGACTCACGAATCACCCTTTTGCTCACTGTATCACCCTTTGTTGCATTCTCTTCTTTACTAGTCTTCCTTGATCCTTTGATTTCTTCTTCTTTCTTTACTTGCTCCATCCTCTCTTTATGTGCCTCCATAACCAATTAACCATACCCTTATTATCACAACACAATGAGCATCAATCGTCACCGTACATATGGCACCTCACAATGGCCATGCATAGCATTCAACTTGTGTATATACACATCACAATCACTACTATATATATATGTCTATATGTTGGGTTATGAAAGAACAATCTGTGACTACACATGTCAATTCTTTGAACCTAGGTACTGCTACGTGTCTTCATGATCATAATTTTGGTTACACCGTGCGTTCAACTAGAATGTAATTATTTGTTGGATTGTTGAAGGACAATCTGTCGTTACACTCTTACACATGTCATGTCTCTGAAGCAAGAACAACTATACGTGTCATTATGTTATCATCCTCAAAGATAAATTTACACGTGGCGTCAAATTTAAGTAAACATAAGAGCGACGTGTTGCGTCTTGTCATATATATGAAGGATATAAGAATCTTAGAATCGCCAACTGAAGCTGACGTATCTGACACAGCAAAGCACAATTATTTTTTATGTTTTTGTTGTTACTTAAAAAGAAATATCCATTCAAATTCAATCTTTCTTTGCTATTCTTTTTCTTAAATCAAAGTAGATATATAAAGAGGGATTTAGATTTTAAATGTAAATGAAACATTTTCTAACGAAAGCATAATTAAATGATCCTGTTGGAACCGTTCCTAAGACATTAATTACCCTTTTCTGTCTTTTTCCTTTTCTCAATCATAAAAAAAATGATAGAACAGAAATGTTTAGCTGCTATTATATTAACTAGACCAGAGAGATAAGGGATAATTATACTATATTTCTCAAAGGTTAATTAACAGCAATTATATATTTTATTAAAATATTTTCTATTTTATATCACCCTTATGCATTATCAGTTTTTTTAAACAAAAATGCACACTTCTACGTTACTTTTACATATAGAGTACTGTATGTATACATACAATATTCTCAAGAATAACAAAATAGGAGAAATAAAAAAAATGTGTAATTTTATTCAAGAATAAGTTAAGAAGGTAATTTGATCGACCTTAACGAATAATATGATAATTGGAATTTGAGCAGTGCAGAATTTCTGAGATAACTTGTATAATATAGCTAGAATAATAGAACATCAATATAGATCAAAAGTCAAAACGTCATTATATTAATGCACCCCAAAAAAGAATCCTTGTTACAAAAATCAACAAAACAATCACATAAATAATAATGTTAGCGCTGAGATTTGAGAATGATTTATAGTGATCTGGGAGCTTTGCCTATATATATATGATGATCCCAGCGACTACTAAAAGGAAGATAATAAGCACATGAAAGAATATTAGAAACAGAACATTGCCTCAGATAAACATTTTAACCAACAAAATACATTTGCAAGCAATTGACTCGCCGCTGGAATTAAGATAGGACCCTCCGACACAGATTGGACCATCCACATCTTTCTCACATGATCCACCGACCAGGGCCAGGGCAAGGGCAAAAACAGGATAAAGGGGGGGTCAACTTTAAAAGTGAACTTTCTTTTTTTTATCATCCATAAAAATTAAAAATAATATTTATAAATTTATAATTTATACATATTTTTCAACTAAAATTAGATTTTTTACTTTAAAAATTAACTTTCATCTATTAAATATATATGCATCAAATTTTAGATAAAATACTTTTATAATTATATATTTTAAAGCATTAATAATTTATTAAAAACATCTCTCTTTTATATATGTTACAAAAATAATCTATAATTGCATGAGTCATGTCACTCGTGAAGAAATAGAAAAGCAAAAAAAAAAAATCTATAATTGAATATAAAAATTAAACTTGTTCACAGATTTTCTAATCCATAATTTTGAAAATTTGAGCATTATATCAAAATTAAGTATTTTTTAACATGTGTAGACTAAAATTGTAGAAAATATAAGAAGATCAAAATCAAAGAAGAAGAAAAAGAGGTTAAAATTATAATTTAATCAAAAAAAGGAAATTAAAATATTTGTCTAAAAGAAAATACATATAATTATTTTTCAGAAATTATAATTAAATGAAATAAAAATATTTTGTCAGAGAAAGAAAAAGAGATCAAACCACTTAAATACTATTATCTCCAAAGTCAAACCCTACTAAATAAAAAAATTACCCAAATATAGATATACACATTAAAAATTTAGAATTAGAAAAGCAAGGGGCAATCCCCCCCAAATGTATACATAAAGAAATCCGTCCCTCCCACCACCTTATCGAGTAGATATGGAGTAAAAAAAATATAGAAAGAATGAAAAAAAAATATCAGTAAACCAAAATATAAAATAGAGTTCAATATGTTTTGTCTCTTTTTTTTCAAATATTTTTTAGTCTTTAAACAATTTTTTATTTGCATTTTTGTTCTTATATTTTTGTTCAGTTAACTGCTTTAGTCAGTATTATCAAATAACAATTTTAATTGATAACGTAATATCACATTGACAATTTTGTGATTTATTACGTCTTCAAATAATCCAATGGAACATTCACATTTTTTTAAGAATTATATTTTTAATTTCTCATTTATTCATAATTAAAGAACATGTTCTCTCTTGTGTAGACCAGAATTAAAGAACATGTTCTCTCTTGTTTAGACCAACATTATTAACATTATTAGTAGTAGGCCCAACATCATTCATGCTCCACTTCAAGTAGCGTGTGTGACTATTTGGAGTGGTTCTACACTTACTCTCATCCATACAACTAGGCCTTAGCTAGATCAACATGTTGTAGCTGCCAGCCCAACAGACATCCAGATAAACGACGAACATCACTGCTTGTAAATATCTTTATATCTCTCTCCTTTTTATTATACAATTGCACTGTACATATATTCTTTTTTGTAGATTGGTGTTTCTGGGTATTGCTCAAGATCTTCAAATCATATTGGATTCGAAAAAAAGGGTCCTGCTTCCTACACCAGCAATTTTTCTTATACACCCAGCAAGTAATTGTGAAATTCCACAAATAGCCTTGTTAAAAAAACATTAAACATAAAGATTTAAAAATTTCCCATAGACCATTCATCAGTTCTCTGCTTTGCATTGTGTTTTCTTCTTCTTCCGCGAGTGGTTTTTGATGCGCCGTTGTCTGCTTTGGTTTGGAGCATCGTTGT
Source organism: Glycine latifolia (assembly GCA_013407115.1). Classification (NCBI taxonomy): domain Eukaryota; kingdom Viridiplantae; phylum Streptophyta; class Magnoliopsida; order Fabales; family Fabaceae; genus Glycine; species Glycine latifolia. The sequence continues at coordinate 6,651,328 of CM023949.1, forward strand.
CTGGTGGGGTTGTCATTCAAGTTGTCATCATTAACCGTGTTGGTGCCGTCGTAGCTGTGGTGGTTTTCTCTGCGACGAGGTAAGTGACGCATTGTTTCCTCTTCCGTACATTTTCGTATGGGTTTTTTTAGTTTTTAATTTTTTTAAAAGAATTTATTGTAATTTTTAAAATTGGATGAATAAAGTGAAATGTAATTCTTTTGCCAGTGAGGTATATTTGATTTGTTTCATGAATTGTTAAATATTTAGGGTGCCAATAAGTAAGTAGTTGATGAAGTTAAATAGTAATTTTAAAGTTTATGAATTAAGTGATTGGTTCATTAACTAAAAGAGTAATTTCAAAGTGTGATTCTTGCCAGCGAGGTATATTTGATTTGTTTCATGAACTGTTAAGTATTTAGGATGCCAATAAGTAAGTAGTTGATGAAGTTAAATAGTAATTGTATAGTTTATGAATTAAGTGATTGGTTCAATGCAACTAAAAGAGTAATTTCAAAGTTTATCAATGAAGTGAAGTTCAATTCAATTGTATTTGAAAGCATATTGTTAAATGTTATGGTACCCTTATTGATTTTGTTCCAGATGGCAATGCTTTGAACTTGTTATGTAATATTTGGTAGGCCTTCTCAGGTTATGGTTAAGAGTAATTTTAAAGTTAATGAATGAAGTGATGTTCAATGCAATTTTAATTTGAAACCTGTCATATGTTATGGAACTCCTATTGATTTTGATCAGGATGGCTTTGCTTTGAACTTGTTATTTAACTTTTTCTAAAAATGTCAGGTTATGGTTAAGAGTAATTTGAAAACATATTGTCAAATGTTATGGAACCCTTATTGATATTGATCCAGATGGCTATGCTTCAAGTTGTTATGTAATATTTTGATTAGTATGAATTGATTTGAACTTGTAATGTAACAATTTGGTTTGAATGTCAGATTATGGTTAAAATGAAAGGATTACGACAGGCTTTGGCCAGAGAAGGCAGAGAAGCCAATCAAGAAGAACCCCCTGCACGTCGAAGGCTGACAGCATCGGCACGAAGACAACGCGGAAGGACTGGTGTTGTTGAGGATGTGCCTGCTGAGGAAGTCTTCGATGTTTATGACATTGTTGCACCTGATGAGGGAGGCATTGGTGCTGAGGTCGAGGGATTCCCTGGTCGGCCCCATGACACTTCAGTGTTGTCTCTTTATGCTGATTATGTAGCAACTAAGGTTTGGACGGGAGAGGTACGATTGTTACAAAAATATAATTCCATTTGACCATTATTTTTGGCATTTATTTGTAGGAAGCTAACTAACAAATATTACAAGAACATCCTGAGCTGAAGTTGGCATCACATGGGAGAAAGGTGCAAAAATTTGGTAGGCCCACACCAGAGATTGAAGGGTTGGTGGCCGGCACGGGGCTAAGCCCACTGATTACCTGTTCGTTGGAGACAGGTAACAGGGGTTTAATCTCAGCCTTTGTAGAGAGATGACATAAGGAAACTAGAAGTTTCCATTTGCCGATCAGAGAGATAACAATCATGCTGGATGACGTCGCGTCATTGTTTCATCTACCAGTCATGGGTGATTTCATGACGTATGATGTCTTGGATGTAGAGGAGGCTGTGGAATTACTGGTGGACATGCTGGAGGTGACTATCGAGGAGGCCGAAGCAGAGACGAAACAATGTCATGGAGCATATGTTCGTCTGTCTTAGCTGCAAGAGATGTATGCTTTGAAGTGCCAGCAGATGGAATGGACAGTGGCAGCCAGAGCATATTTGCTCCATTTGGTTGGTTGCACCATCTTCGCTAACAAGAGTGCTACACATATCGGTGTTATATTCTTGGAGGCTTTCCGGGATCTTCATGAGTCCGGTGGATTTTGTTGGGGAGCAGCTGCCCTCCAACACATGTACGATAACTTAAACTATGCTTGTCAACACCATGGTAAACATCTTGTTGGGTTCTCCTTCAGGTACTTTTGCTTAAGAATATCAAATTAATTTATGCTTATTCATTATGGTTTGGTTTTGACATAACCGACTTATTTGTGTTAACTCTATTGGTGAATACAGTGTTGGATATACTCGCATTTTCCTGCAGTTTCCAACATGATGGCAGATGAGGACTACGAAGAGAGGCTACCACGAGCATGTCGGTGGAGGCCAGGGAAGGCATTACCCGTCGCAACCTATCGTAGGCGATTAGATAAATTGACTCCCGACGGTGTTTGTTGAACACCATACACTGATCACCGTCCATTCTAGGTCTTTGAAGGCATTTTCCTTTTCTCAGGTCATATCAGATGGGGGTCATACATTGTCAGATGCCAGCCAGAGAGGGTTCTTAGACAGTTCAGCTTCGTATAGTCTATACCGAGCTTTGTCAGCTACCCCCCCATCGATAGAGGAGGTTGATGCTACGTGGCTAACCTTCTCAGACCATCTTGTAGTGACTGGAGACACTGTTAGTTTACCAGGTCAGTGTCATCCAGACTACATGGAGTGGTTCTACAACATTTTGCATCCATTCATGTCCCCTCCACAGCCTGGGGAGCCTGCTAGGCATCCTCCTATTGATGCAGTACCTGTTGATGTCCCTGCTCCAGCACAAGCTCCAGATGATGCAGTACCTGTTGATGTGCCTGATGACATGCCTCGACATGCGGTGGTAAAATAAATCTATATACATTTAATATGATTCCATGTTCATTGCATTGCCTAATGTGACAAAATGTTTTTGATTTACTCTTCAGGGCGTCTGTCAAAGGATTGTAGAGAGGTTGCAACGCATGATCGATCTTCGCATGGTGACTGCTGACACTAAAGCGTACGATATTACAAATCAGTGTATCAGATTTGCGCGAGATGTATATGAGGATAGACTTGTTTACATTCGGTCTAGACGTTGAAAGACTGGACCGCGAGGAGACGATGATCAGAGAGTTTGAGATTTGACATTCTTTGTATTTGAGTTTTGACATTTTTTGTATTTGAGTTTTGACATTTTTTGTTTGGCATATGCCAACATATTAACATGTGTTTCAACATTATACATATGTCTGACTAATTTCCATGTTTAAAAACATCCATTAGTATTACTTAAAAACTTCCTAGCACAATTACTTGTACACATATCAAAATAGAAAATAAAGTCACAAAATATGTCAGTCTTATGACGCGATGTCACATCCCAAATCAACATAAGCTGCTGGTAATGTTGTCAAACTAGTATACGTCTGCATTCGACTAATATAACTAGTTGGCCACTCTTTTGCTTGAGAATGACAATGTCTTGACCATAACAAAGCAATTGGTGGCATAGGACATCCGTCTCGCAATAAAACCTGAACAAATTCATTACAAGTACATTTATTGTTAATGACATATGTTATAATCATTTAAAGAAATGAAAGTGTATTCGTAATACCTGAACAAAATGGTTTTCATACACATGACCAATACAAATGACGCAATGTACAACAGAATCTCTAGGCGGTTGGCTTCTAAGGGGAAAAAACGTCATACTTTGTTGCTTAGAAAGACAAACAATCACAAGGTTATAACGTGAAGCAATTACATAACTCATGTCAGTGATATTCATCCATTTATTTTGTGTTACCTGCAATTTAACAATGTATAAGTATCATTATACACAAAATTATTGTACACATATCAAAAAGAGTAATAAAACCTTTACATTTGACAGTGCGTCAACAAGGAGTGACCTCTTTAACTCCTCATATCTTTGTGACCCACCAAACAAGACAATATACTCTTCAGACCATTCTGCAAGTTCCTTTAACAAATGGTTGTGTACCACAGCCCAAACGTCTTCACCATAACCAAGTATACCCGTAATGACACGATAGCCACAGTTACCGTCGGCCTTAACATCACATACACCAATAATGTAATTCCTCATGCATGGCAAAAATTGATCCAGCATTGGGATATTACCCATCAGTAGAGGTCCTGAAGATGTTGATGCAGACTTTTGTTTAGATGAGAAACTGTCACCCTGAGAATATAACGCATCCACATACTCAAAGTACGATGGATCTCACTTGGTTGATCTTTGGTGTTTGGTAACATTTTTCTTTTGAGCCCCTTTAGTCTTCATCTTTTCAGGAGGAGGACACATGGAAGTTTTATCAGGATATGTTATTTCTTTGAGTTTAGTCTTTAAAGTAACTATGCCACACATGTCAAGACTTTCAAATCGCTTCGAAATTGCTTCCATCTCTTCGGTTATGGTGACTTCACACTGATCGACACCTTGGTCAGAGAAATGTAACATCCGCCAAAACATGTGTACGACACCCAGTGGTATGCTGGCAAGATTATATTTGGCTAGCTCACATGCACAAGGCAAACCATGTGTGCTTCTCAATACACATCCACAATGAGAACTATCAATGCCTGCATAATGAACTCACTCAAACTCCGCAGCAATTTCATTTAACGCATACCTTGAAACCATGTCGACGAGTCTTTTGTACAATGTCACTTTAAAGACATGTCCAACGACATGCGTGCTTGTCTCAAAAGAAACCTTTATTTCATTGTGTTGCAAGATGATCATGTTGTTCATGGCATCCCAAACATTACACAGATCTCCAAGGCTATCTTGCAGTAGCCACTTTAAGGTCCAATGAGCAGACTCAACCCTGTAGTGAAAGGTTAAAACAATTAATTTGAAAAACATGATGTGATGAATGTCTTGCAAATGATTTACCTGTTTGTAGTAGTGTTTCCAAAATGCATGACTTTATTAGTCCATGTTGTGACAAATCTTTCTTTGTGGGAAATCAACCATGTGTCTTTAACATATCGAACAAATATTGGCCACGGTGCGCAAGCACATTCAAACTTCATAACACAGTCATCATATGCATTTTTAGAAGCACAATCTACAAGACTTCCCCACGCTTCCATGACATAGTCTCATGCATTGTTTTGTCCCACAAGCGTTTTACATTTTGCCTTCACATTCTTGTCAATGTGGAACAGACACAACAAGTTGGTTGTGTCAGGGAAAACCTGTTTGATGGCATTCATCAGTGTTGTATCTCTGTCTGTGACAATGACTTTAGGGAAAACATCACTTTTTAAAAAAAGTCCTCTAAATTGTTCAAGAGCCCAGACAAGATTGTTGATACGTTTGTCCTCCAAATACACAAAAGCAGCTGAAAATGTCATCCAGTAGGTGTCACACCAACAATGTCAAGCAAATGGAGTCTATACCTGTTCGTTTTGTATGTGCTGTCAATGAGGAATACCAAATTACATGAATTTATCAATTTCACTGAATCAGGATGTGCCCAGAATATGTCTCGTACAACATCTTCATCCTTCACTCTATGTCAATGGATATATGTATCGCGTTCAAGAAGCTTCATTAATTGTTGCATTTTAGTATTGTTGCCTCTTATAGAAGTACGGTACGCATATCTTGCATTGTAGTCCTGTTTTATTGTTGTATAACTTTTGGGATTGCGATCTTTTAAAGTCAGCATAATATTCTTTGGTTTAACCCTTGACTTTGTCATTTCAACAACAATTACCTTCTTTTACTCAGTTAAACGACCAACACATGGATGTCCAGTCATTGACTTAGCCAAACGATGGTTATGTAACCCACATATTAACTTCACCATCCAATCATTACCTCCTACAACGGGTTTGCCTTGCAACTTAAAAGGACAACCACACTTTCTGGTGCTAGTGGTCATCCGTACTAAATCTTTGTTGAATGCTCTATATTTTCCACTCCTTTCACAACCTATCAAAAGAAATGAGGTACTTCCCCTCTTTTCAATTGTTGTGTCAGACCTCATTATTATAGCTACAAATTCAATCTCATATGCAACACTATGAGCTCATTCCAATATCTCCTCACAAGACTTAAACACCTACAAAAATTGATAATACATATTTAACAGTGGTAAAATATTTCATTTACTAGCTTTTATGAAATACCACATCATATAAATACCTTTGAAGTTTTGAAGGCATCGGAACAATCAATTGAAGACTTGTTATTTTCAAACGCAAATGGTTCGCCTCCATTGTCTTCAGTCATATTAATTTCTTCATACATCATATTATCATACATCCAATTATCATTGTTCATCTTAACAAATAAATTAAAAAAAATCATCATTAACAAACTATATGCATATTAATCATATTCACAAAAATGACACTATTATTTTAACTCAGATTCAATACTTCACTTAAAAAGGACAAATATTAATTCAATAACAACAAATACATGTTTCACCCTAATCCCTAAATACATAAATTCAAAATATCCTATAAAAAAATTTTAAATTCACAATATATTTATAAAAAAAAACCTAAAACAAACTATACATAATAATCATTTTCACAAAATTTATTATTTTTTTAATTCAAATTCAATACATCACTTAAAAGGACAAATACATTAATTAATAATACTTTTAAAAAATACAAAACAAAAACTAAAAAAAAACACTCATACGGATTAGCAATCCATATGACCCATGCGGATTAGCAATCCATATGATCCATATGGATTGCCAATCCGTATGATTTCTACTACAGTATAAAAGTTGTAGAACTTACCTCCGACGACGGCAGTGGCCAACGAAACCTCCACGAATGCTAACCACGACCTCCACCACCAAACCAACAAGGCAAGAAGCAGCCAAACGAGAATCCAAGCAAGAAACAACAACAAAGAAGCAACAAGCAAGAAGCACAAGTGGTGCAGTGACTGAAATGTTAGCTGGTGTATGTTAAAAAGGAGCAAGGGCAATATTGGCATTTCAACAAATTGTTGGGTGTATTAGAAAAACTGTTGGTGTAAGAAGTTAATCCCCAAGGAAAAATGACCCTAACACTAGGGCTTATAAACACTGTTTTGAAAATCAAACTAGCCCAATTGGTTTAACTGGTTCAATTGAGAATCGATCCAGTGACTGATAAACTCCAAAAAAAAAAAGTAAGACATTTCAGAACTGTTCAAATTGATCCAAAATTGGTGTAAAGTGGCATTAACTCGATGTTGAGAATTGGTTTGAACATATCTTTTTCAAAAAAAAATTAATTTAATTAAAATATTTTTAAAATAAATGAAACATATATTTAAATATTCCACATAAGTATCAATATCTTGTACATTATTAGTATTAATTTATGTTACAAAACATATAATTTAGTCATGTATATTAACTTATAACTCATCTTGATTTTTATAATTTTAAATTATTTATTACTTAAAATACTATATAATTCAACTATTGTTGCATGATTGAACCTTAAATCAATGTCTTCATTTATCTGTCTTAAATACATTGATACGTCCTCTTTCCAGCCATACTTTGAGTGACAAAAACTATCCTAAATGGTATATTAGTTTTTGTCTTGATTTGGTAAATATTTAATTTTCTAACATTATTTTGAAGAAAAAAAATACATTTTCTGCTATGTAGTAAAATAATATTAAATGCGTATAATAAGATACAAAATATTGATTTTTTAGAAAATAAAATATTTACTATGTTAAAATATAAAATTTATTCAATGTTTATTTTTATTTAATTAATTTAAAGTATTTAATATTTACATACAATATGTTTAAAAATACACAATAATAAAACTCTTACGAGTTTTTAGACTAATATTATATTATTCTATTAATTCTTTTTATTTTACAAAGAAATGATTAAATATAAAGGTTAATATATTTAATACTTTTTATTCATATGGGTGAATAGGGTTGGATAATGAGGATAGAGACTAATAGTTGGACTTAATGTGTGAAGCCCAACGAAGTAGCACAAGACTTAAAAGAAGAAGATTTTCTCTAGGGGCTCATTATTCATCAAAGATTTGAGGATGTGCATTCATGTGAGTTCCCTAAACTCTCCCTTGGGCCTCACACCTAACTTTCTCATTCATTGATTTTGCAAAGGGGTGAGGGTTGCTTTTTAGATAAATTTGGGGTCACATATCGCATCATCTCTTAAATTAAAAACATCAAAAAAATTGGCTCTTGCAAGGTTCTTTTATTCCCTAATTTCTAGTTTTATTTTTAAAATCCCAAATATGATTTCAATTTTCAATAAATATGTGTGTCTAATGTTTTTGTGTTTGTGTTTAGGCCTAATTTCTTGATCTTGGTATATTTTCAATTTGGCTACAAATCCTAGAATCTATTTTCTATCACATTCGTTTCATAGATTACAATAATGTTATGTAACTTGATTAATGATGTTAGGCTTATGTTTTTATCATGTAATCATTTCATTTCAATGTTATCAAATGCATGAAACTTTTTACCCTTTTATTTGGCAATTAACTTTTTTATTTGTTTTATTGGTTTACAAAATTTATATTTCTAATGTTTATTAATGTTATTCAAAGCATTTGTATTTGTTAGGTCACCCCTAATGCTCACCTCCAAAAAGACTTTGAATTGGATAGTTTAGATTTAGAAGAGATCATGACAACTATTGAGGAAGAGTTTAGGTTTGAAACTCCTGATAATGAAACTAACAAGACTAACTCTATTAAACTTGTAGGGACCACATTGTATTTCCTCCCCAAGAAAATATTGCATTAAATAATTTAATGTAACTTATCTTAAACTTATTCAATGTTGTTGTTTACTGAGAAATAACATATTATTGTGGTCATTTTGTTTGCATTATGGCCAATGGCATATCTACTTTGTGAGTTTTGGGGCAATTGCTCCCATCAACTTTGAAACTTTTCTTAATCAAACTTAGATCTGTAGTTATAAATTGTTCTCATAATTTCAAAGGTAATTTAAAAACTATGAGTATTGTTCCACCTAATTTATGTAAATCAGTATTGTCCCTATAACATATATATTTTGGATTTGTCACTAATGATGATATTGGTCATTTTTTGGAATGAATTGTTGTACAACATCTTTTAGTTAAATTTTTTGTCACTTAAGGTACTAACTCGTTCAGTTTCTATTGATGCTTATTAAAATTCTCTATTGTTGCAGTGGAGGCATAATTTATCAAATGGGTGAGGAGTATCAAAGGAACATACAATGGGAGTAGGAAAGGCGAGTGAAAGGTGGAACTGACAAGGTTAAATTCAACACTAGGTCAATTTTGGTCTGATTAAAAGTAAGATATGTTTTTCTAATTTTCATTTACCTGAAATCCAAATCTTACTATTTATTAGCCAATCATGTGAATCTCATTTGGGATTTTACATTTGGTCCCATATGTTTATTTTGGTATTGCTTTTATGAAAATATTTTTCCTGCATCCCCCAAGGAATATTTTGCTTTAGAGAGAAGATAAATAAAAGTAAAAAAATGTAATGAATATGTGACTGAAAAAGGAAAAAATATAAAAAGGTATACAATAAATACAAAAGTTGAAATATGAGAAAATAAGATTATAAATTATTTAATGTGTCTAATTCATGTAAATTTTAGGTTGCTTATTAATTTTGCATTGATACATTTTCTCCTTTTAAACAAACAGAAATAAATCTACCAAATTTTATTGTCATACACCAATTGATTACTCCAAGATCCTCCTCCACCATATATGGTAGTGAAGTTTTTTATCTGACCTAATGGATGTTGTTGGAGGACCAACTAGGCTTTTATTGCTTACTTGTATCCAATGTTGAAATTGAAGTCACGACCCTTATACTTGGCCCACCAAGGACAGAGATGGAATCAATCAAGAAGGAAAAGTTAGACTTGAGTTTGAATATCCAAGGCATTTTATATCTAGAGTTTTCAATTAATTTAGATTGGGACTAATTTGAGTTTTTATTTTTAGTTTTTGTGGTTAGTGTTTGTTTTTCAGATATCTTTGTATGGGTCGATGACACTGACCCAAAAACAAAAATAAAAACTCAATTAAGTTCCAAGCCAAATCAATTGAAACTTTACATACAAAATGTCCTAGATCTTCAAATGCAAGCCCACCTTAACCTTCTTGATTGATTCCTTCTATTTGGCAGGTGAACTAAGTATAAGAGTGGTGGTTTCAAGTTCAGCATTGGATACAGGGGAGCTGAGTACCAACAATAGCCCATGTGATTGTCCATCAACATCCATTAGGTGAAGCTGAGTGCATTTGGCGCCTTTATGCTTCCAGAACTACCGCTGTCCATTGTCACATGTCACAAAGTGGCATCTCTTGGTTTGGTACCCTCAAGTCTTACCAACAAGTGGCATCAAGTCTAGCTAAGTATTCATAAAAAAAGGTATGGCTAAGATGTGTGAGTAGCTTTAATTTCTGAAGGCACATGCTAGTAGGATATTGTTGCAGCCAATTCAAACCTTCACATGCAACAATAACTAAGTGACTTCTACTTTTACTTTCACTTTCTACCACTACCACATTGCATTCTTTGCTCCTAAGATTACAATAACTAGTGCACGGTGTGTGTGTAACGTGAACATATAGAATGACAATTTGATTGGATAGTTTAGATTCAATAGAGATTGTGATGGTTCTTGAGGAAGAGTTTGGATTTGAGATCCTTGATAATGAAACTTACAAGATCAACTCTGAAACTTTCAGTGGATATCAATGTTATTAGACTCGAAACAATTATCAAGTCGATCAAGATATTGAGTCATTAGATAAATGATCAATCTAGTGAATTAATAATTAACTCATAACTGGTATATAACAAATTTATAAATTTTAAAATCAGATTACATATATATTAATTTTTTTATTGAAATCATGTATATGTGTATATTGAAATTATGTATTTATATTATATTTGTCACAATAATAACACTTTTCAATTCATCAAAGGAAGCATCGAAGCACAACCATTGAAAAAATGGTTTAACAAATAATCAACGGGTTACCTATTTCCTGGTCAAACCGGCTAGTCAAAGCTTAGTCCAATGACATTGGTGGAGATCTCTAGATAATATGGAACAATCGCATGCCATTTGATCCAAGCGCTGAGTGGTAGTGTTTTCTTATTTTAGGCTTGCATATTTCAACCCAAGTTCGTTGATTTGAATATTGATGACGTTTCAATTATGTATTTTTTTTCTTCATAAATCACCTGATTTTCATGTCCTTTCTCCTTCCTTTAGTGTTTTGTCTCTTGATTGTTCAACTTCCGCTTTTCATATGTTTCCATGTATTACTCCTCTTTCTTCTTTGTTTTTTTTTCATTTGGGATAAGTAAGGAGTCTTCTATTATTCCTTTCGTTGAAAGACTTATTTTTTAAAATGACTCTCATCAATCTCATGTATCACCCAACAAGAACTTAATTCTTTGTTAGGTTATTTTTATACTTACTTTGTATTTCTTTTTACCTATTTTTGTCGTTTAGCCATGTTTTCCCTTAACAAAAACATTTCACACAGACACTTTGACAAAATCATACAAACTTGGGACAAATTAATGGAACAAGATATTGGTTGATATTTCCTATCTCTTTTAAGTTTTAACTATTGGTTTAATTTATATCTATCTTAACACTGTGTATGTAATTTTAATTATTATTTCTTTCTTTCTTTCTAAAATATAGTATCAATTACATAATACTGCCTCCGGTTCTTTTTTAAAAAAATGAATCTAATTTTAATCCTTTAACTTTTTATAATATATGCTTTTAGTTTCTAAACTTTTCATTTATTTTAATCCTTATTAGTAGAGTCTTCATTTTTTGCTTCATCCCTAATAGGATTAAAATTAAGAATGAAAAAAATTAAAAGACTAAAAACAAAAAGTTCAAGAATTAAAAATAGAAATCCAAAAAAACTTGAAGTCCTACAAAGATAGTAAACCCTTACTTAGTATGTTATATTAATATATATATATATATATATATATATATATATATATATATATATTATAACCAATACAGTTAAACCATTAAATCTTAAATCAATAGCTTTGTCGGTTCAATTAGCAGACTAATTTTAAAAGCATTGATCAATATTCTTATCATTCGAATGGATGCATCAGATAAGAGCTAGCCAAATCCCAAATTGCACTCTCAAGTATCAAATTCAAATATAAGAACTTATCTCAAAAGGCTAAAGAACATTTCATTGCATTGCAAGCAATGAATTAATATCTCAATCGGCTCATACATCATTCAAAATAATAAATGCATAAACAAAAATAGTGTGTTAGCCTAAAATTTATACTAGCAACGGTATGAAGAAAAGAAAAAAAATCAATTCATCCTTCTAATAAGCTATTTATGTAATCCTCCCTGTTGCCAGCATCACCTCCTTCAACATAATGATTTCTTTTCTTCTCCAAACCACCAAGGGGAGCTTTGAGCTTAAAAGGCCACAGAAAATTGTTGGCCTCCTTGAAACGAAGTCCAACAGTCAATATCTCATGGATCAGATCTTCAACGCAAGTGATCCCATGCTTCCCCAAAGTCTGGCATTGAATGTTATGTCAGTGAAAAAACTGAGTAATGAAACAAACAAGCAATGGATATATTTAAAGACGAGTAGCCGGTACACCAGACAGACCTGTTCAACAATAGAGTTGTCTGTTAAGGCAATTCTCTGCTTGTTAACTTTTCCATAGCCCCTCTTGTAGATCAATTCTTTTAGACTCTTCAAATTAGGGTACCTGAAGTGGATTTGCAAATATAAAGAACCAGGTAAGGAACCATATGACAATCAATGTCGTTGAACTTTCACTTACCCATAGGTAACATAATGCCTATCCTATGCAGCATATTCACGGTAGCTTTGTTCACTTTAAGGAAGATGCCATTAAAAATCTGCAGCCAAAATAAACATAATAATAAGGCTATACTCCAACTTTGCTTCGACATATGACAAAGCTAGAAGGTAATCAATAAAAGAAAGAATATAAATGTCCAATAGGGGATATTAACATATAAAATAACAGGCAAAAGCAATTCTAAAATCACATGTTTTCAAATTAACATTTAAAATATAATTCAAAATGTGCAACGGATGCAACAAATTTTGAAATAAACAAGTTGAAACTAACAAATCAACACTAAACACATAAAGGTCAAAGCAGAATGAATCAGAGGGACATGATAGCTGAAGCAGCGACTAACACACAGCAATAGCACCCACACAATTGCAGTGATGCAGTGCATTACAACTGCAGACAGAGAAACAATATATAGCACCCACTAACACCAGCATACATACATATGCAAATGATTGCACATACACCTCCATTTGCACAGTTAAAGACATGTGTTTCACAATGGTAGTGATTTAGTATGAGGATTGAGGTAGGCACATATAGTGAAAAGCTCGGACAAGGTTTTGCAAAACAATTTATGTTTGGGTGGATGAAATAAATTTGTATAGGGTGCTTTTGAAAGTAACTTGATCAAAACAACTAGATTTTCTTCTAAAGGATTCTAGCAAAGCATGATTAGAACACTTCAGCGTGGTCCTACTAAGGTTCCACCAAATTGAGTTTTAAGCTGGGATTAGAATCATTTAAGCCATCAAAACATTAAGCATTTTAGAAAGAAAAAAATCATTTATGGAAAAATCCACAAATGGAGCAACATAATTTCCATGCAAAAGCAGCAAAAGAAACTCATTTAGAAAAAAGTCATAACTAACACTTCTCGAGCTTCTTTGTCGAACTCAAGGAATCAGCATTTTAGGATCACTGCACTGTAATTTACTTGGCCTCTCAAAACATGTCAATTCGTCACATTACATGGAAACAGAAACACAAATAAATATCAAAAAGCTCAAAGAAAACAAAAGCAAACACAAAGACCTGACAATCTCCTCTACATCCTCTAACAAAAATCAAGTTACTTACAAGCATTTATCAAGATCAAAAACACTTGCAGCAATTCATCAAGTGACCAACAAAAAAACACAAAAAAGAATCTCAAATTGTATTTGTAAGTAGTTTACCTGTCTCAAACGCAGAAGCTGCAGAATCTTCCTTGTTTTAGGATCCATGGCATTGATACTGACATTACATAAATTCCATTTAGCAATAAAAACAACAACAACCAAAAAGACAATATACTAGCATAATGTTATGATACATTAATAAATTAATTACCCACGGATCCTGATGATGAACAAGAGCTTAGCTTCGGGTTCAACATAAAACCCTCCCTTAAGCTTGGCTTCACGCTTCAACCTAATCAACTCCTTTTGCTGGAAAAAAAAAAACACACAAACACACAAATTATAAAAAAATTAAAATATTAAACAACAAAACATTATTAATGCAACGCTTCAAGATTCTATTTTAATTTTAATTTTAATACCTGCTCGTCGTATTCCTTTGAGTACTGTTTGGCTCTGTTAAAAATCAGCTTCCGCGTTTCGAACCTCTTTTTCTTTGCGCCAAAGCCCACTCCTCGTTCCTCTTCTCCTTCTTCACCACCGATTCCGGAACCAACGCCGTGGCTTCTCCCATTCTTCACATAACAATGGTTTAAAAATTAGAATAATCATACGCGTGTAATCAACAATGATTGAAAGCAAATGCACACAAGTTCACGAGATTTTCATCAGAACAAGAAGAAGAAAAAACAGAGAGAAACTCACTCGATGTTGTGCTCTGCTTGCAACCGCCGCGTCGGAGGGTCGGTGAGTGGTGAATTATGAGAGTTTTATGTATATGTGGTTTTCCATCTGAGGTGGTATGTTTAGTTGTGGGTTTTTTTTTTATGGGAGTCTTTCTTAATACATGAAATCAAAATGTTAGTATTTTTTTAAGCAGACAAAATATTTAACTAAATCACCATTTCAAAATATTGTATTTTTTTAAGCAGAAAAAATACTCAATGAAATCACTGTACAAAATACTCATAGAATCATTATTCTATTAAATATTTTATACATAAAATCGTATTTTATTAAATATTTTATCACACTTTATATACAATAATGAAAAAAATACAGTTTTCTTATAATATGAAAATTTCATACATTTTTGTTATAATATGAGAGTTTCATACAAAATCTACAATTAAAAATATATTTTCATTATAATAGATATACAGTAATTCATTTGTTTGAACATGTAAATTAATGTAAATTGTTTTATACTTATTTTTTATTTTTATAAATAAATAAAAGCATATGTAGTAATTCTATAACAAATTAATATCAGGTAATTGTATATATGGGTTCATAGGAAAAATATGGGATAATTAATCCATTCAACCCCGTTTTATATAAAAATCAAGTTTATCAATTAACAGAATTGAAGTGTAAACCCAACAAATTTCATTATTATCCCACTTGACCAATATTGATTATATTATGTTTTAATTTATTTTGATATTCTTTGTCAAACACATCAAAACAAATTGATATATAAATATATATAAGACTTAATAATTCTTACAAAATAATATCAGTTTATGTTGCATACACATATATACTATTCAGAAAAAAAAAAAAAATATATATATATATATATATATATATATATATATATATACTGACAAAAGTTACTCTGCAACAATATATAGAAAAAAGAAATCATATTACAACTTTATCATTTCCAAATCAGTATATACAATTAAACTCACATATTATCTTTATTGTTGGTGGAACCTAGTTCTGGGAAAGGTAGCTTTATTTCACAAAAGATATTTAATGAAGTTAAATAGAAGACTTGATAGGAAAATTTAAAAAATGTCAGAACCAAATGTCATAAAATAATATTTGAAGAACTAAAATCGATGAGTCAATATTTAGAAGATCAAAATCATATTTGGTCCTATATTATATATGTATATAAATAAGTGGACTTGTTTGATTCAATACGCTTTTCTTTTTTAAGATTTTAAGAATTATCATTTTTATATAGATAAAATTTTCAAAAGTCTAATTTCTTATAATACATTTTTATAGGAGGGACGATCAACTTTAAGTATGATTGAGTTCCAATTGAAGATTAATTTTATAGTTAATAAAAATGATGAAAACTTATGAGGATATCTTAAGTACCAATGGGGAGCTTGAGATCTTATAGTTAATAAAAATGATGAAAACTTATGAGGATATCTTAAGTATTATCAAATAAAAAACAAATTCTATCTTTGACCTATTTAATAATGAGTTTGGTCAGATTATGGTCTCTCATAGATTGTTTGGTTAAATTAATTTTAGTCATCTAATTTGTTTTATAGATTCAATTTGGTTCTCTAAATTTATTGGGTTTAATTTGATCTTCTAATTTTTTAAATCAATTCAATTTAATTCTTTAATTTTTCAAATCAATTCAATTTGATCATTTAGTATAAATTGTAATAAATCATACTTTGTAACAATTTAAAATTATCATTAAGTAATTTTAAATTGTCATAAAATGCATATTTCTCCAAAAAATGAATCATTTTTAAAAATTAGAGGATTAAATTGAACAAAAAAATTAAAAAATCAAATTGAATGAATTTTGAAAATTAGATGACCAAGTTAACCCTAAAAATTAAAGAATCAAATTGAACCTAAATAATAAATTAGAGAATTAAAAAAAAGAATTTAATCTAGATTGTTTGGTCTCTTTTTTACCCCTAAGTTTAACCACATTTTTATAACTACTGTTATTTTTCTAGTGAGTGTTTTCTAAAATTTCAAATTAAGCTTGTAAAAACAAAATCATTTTTTTCGCGACTCTTATCCGAATCTCTTTCTGAAATGAATCCAAAAAGTTTTATTATATTCGTCCTCGTATGTCAAAAGCTAGGAGCATTGTTTTCTTCATACGTCTAATTGATTATATTAAGGAATTGTAACTTAGCAGAAGAAATTTGGGTTGCTATTAATCAAGATGTCCAAAATCGCATAAGCTATATCTTCTGTGTGAGCCATAAACTTCTGACTCACTGCGTTAAGGGAGCCTTGTATTTTGAGGTTAATTAAGATCCCTAAAAAATAATTTTTTTTAACAATTTAATAGTACAAAACTATATTTTAAACAGTCCTTGTAAACAACATTTTTTTCTATCGATTGTGTTAATTATTTGCCACATGAATCATGTTTAAATTTTGAGGCAAGGTCCATATCATAGAAATCCACAATATCAGTTTTAAGTAACATGAGAGAATCTACTCAAAATCTCACGAATATGTTCGAAAGAAAATAAGAGAAAAAAAGAAGGCGAATCATATTCAACAATGGAACATTCTATCACGACGGAATAGGGCAGATGAACAACCCCCACCACGACGCAACATGGAACTTAACAAATTAAGGAAAAGGATTGCCATGTCACAACGATGTTACATAAAGTAATTTACGTATTTCCTTTTTAATTATATATTGGTTTAGATTTATCTCTATGTTTCATCATTTTTCACTTTATTTACCTGGTACTTATCCATGAACAATCATTAAATAAAATTGTTTAACTTAAACAAATGTAAGCTCACGTGATAAGGTCTAATTCAATTGATTTAGCACAATGTGTATTATATTTTTTTGGTATTATCTTTGATTTTTATGAATTAAAAATCGACATCGTAATTTTTCTTACTAAAATATGAAAATTTAGCTTAGTAAAGGTTTATATGTGACCTGTATTTATAATATGGAATATGAGCTTTAGGTCTTTGTTTATTAGTAATTTGTTTATAAGATAATAACAAATAATAGCATATAGTTATATCATTTAAATAGAAGATAATGTATACTTTGTTGATAGATATGTTGTTACTAGAAGATAATGTATATTTTATTGATAGATATGTTGTTAATTGTAGATAAGTAACAACTTGTATATAACTGGAGAGATAATAAGCATAACAAATATGTTGTTAACAAGACTGACACGAAGGTTGGACAAGTGTGTCGAAGTTGACACTAGGAGAGTAAATGTGCATCATTACTACTGCAGGGCTGACATGGAGGATAGCCACTTTTAACTTTACCATTTTGGACTATACAGTAAGGAATTAATCACTATTAGAAACAATGATTTTAACATCATTACTCACATTTCTCTTATCAAATCTCAAGGACATGGTCTAATCATGAGAGTAGTATTTTATCATGGTGTCGGATCCCACGTTTTTATGAATTCCTTCTTTGTTATCGGGGTCGACCCCAAAGCCATAATGTCTCATCTATAAAATTCTAATTAATATTCCAACATCATCTCAAAATGGTATCTATTTTTATCTAAAATTTGATTCGTAGCCATTTGAATGAAAAGATGAAATAAACTACACAATCCCAAAATGATCTTAAAAGCACAACGAGCCCTTGAGCATGAGGCCTCCACATATTCATAAATAAAATGAGTTTGTTAAGATCAATTTTTTCAATCATAATTTATTTAGTATTTGAATCATTGCAACATTAAACAACCCCACCCATAGTCCCATATCCAAATTTCTAGTATTCACAATCTTATATTTGACATGTCCTAAGGTTATAACAAAAGCTACCCAAACAAAATAGAGCTGATCTCCAAAATTAAATTAACAGAAACTAAATCAATTAATTGAAAATATTATTATGTATGGATACCTTTAAATCATATCACAATTTATTGGCAGAATAATATAAATAATATACATTTAATTTTTATTTAGACAAAGGGGGTTAATTGGGCAATATTTAGGGATATGGGGCTGCCTAACACGCCCAGGCTAGGCGTGTTTAAACACGCCCAAGCTAGGCGTGTTTAAACACGCCCTAGCCAGGCGTGTTAGGGTC